>JAMAJV010000008.1:961953-1033823 GCA_023628835.1 Sordariomycetes sp. S4602
CCCGCGGGTGGCCCCCGCCCCCCCCCCCCCCCCCCCCCCTCCCCCCCCTGGCTCCTCCGAGCTCCCGGGTCGACGCAGATTGGCGCCGAGGTTGAAGGTTAAGGGGAGCCACGTTCCTGGGTTTGGATGCTTGATTGCCGGGACGGACCACCGCTTGCGAATTTCGGGTAACGCTGGGGGATTGCCCGTCTGGGGAACGGGATTTGCGCTCATCAAACAGGCTCGTGGCCACATCAGACGAAATTGAAGAGCGGAGAAATGCATTGCCGTCTCTGCCACCATCTCCCACGGAACCCCTTCATTTGGGCGTGGAAGGAATATGGCATGACGATGCTGGAACCCGCCGGATGGCCGTCCCGGGAGGCACGCCCCCCGATTGGGCCGGCTGGCAGCACGATGGCACCGGCCCAGCTGGCGAGCTGCAGCGGGAAGAACCAGCGGCCACGGGCCCAAAATCAGAAAGAAACAAAAGCAAAAAGAAATGCAAGCACTGGAAAGCCCGGCTGCAGCGAGCCTCTCCTCTCCCGCCCAGCCTCCCGACGCTGCGGCTACCCTGGACACAACCCCTGAGCCATCTCATCTCGCGTCGCCGTGATCCGTCCCAGCACGCCGTCACCAACCCGCCAGTACCCACCCAAGCGAGTTCAACCCAACCACACGGCGCCCGGAAGGCCCTCCGCGACCCCTGCCCGAGGGCTGTTCCAAGCGGCCGGTTGCGGCGAAGGAGGCAGGTGGATGGTCATGAAACCCCTGCTAGCGCGCCATCGTGGCTCTCCAGTCTCCCCGTCCTGAAAAGTGAGGTGGGCCATGATAATAGCCCTCCACTTGGGAGCGCGACTTGCACTGAACGTTGTACTCGTAATCTCTCGGGCCTTGCCGCGGAGTCGCTCGGGCCCACACCGAACACAAAGAAGGGAAAATGGAAGGAAAATCTGGGGTGCTTTGGGAAGGTGGATACGACTTCGCTTCCCTTAGCGTGCCCGAGCCCACTCGGCCGGTTCGACCCTCGCGCCCCTCAGCATCTTAGCCTCACTTCGCCTGGGGCTTTCCTTCCCGTCCCTGGTTCCTGGGTTCGAGCCTGCTACGATATATGGGGAACCCTCGCACTCGGTATGGGGCATGCTAAGCTCAGAGCGGGTAACCGTGCAACTGGGAAGTGCGAAGGAGCGCCCCGAGTGAGAGGCCAGGGTCCTCATCCTTTCGTCTGAAGTACGCGTCGGCCTGGGATCGTCGTCCTGGGGGATCGTCGTCCTGCGCGTAACCGCTGCGGTGAGACTCGCGACAGCAAAAAAGAGAAACGAGCCGGCCTGTCAAGTTCGAGGACGCGGTGATCAATCATGTGCAGTCAATATTTTTTCAATAGTTTGGACGGACAGGTGCGTCGGCTCGGTCGATCACCCGCTTTTAACACGTCGTAACTCGGTTTTGCGCTCTTCAAGATGGGACGGCGCCTTGGCCGACGGGAGACGCCGTCCTTGTGAGACGGCCCCCCCGGCAATGAGCCGCCTCCTCGGTATGAAGGAGCGCATTTGGGGCAGTGTTCCCCATCACGGAAATGCCGCTCACGACCCACCCTACCCGACCCGACGCGTCGGGGCACTTGAGCTCCAGGGTTGCCGGGGCTCTTCCAGCGTGGAGGGATTCTCCCCCGCCCACATGAAAGAGACACCGCCCCTGTTACCGAGCGCAACGCCGGGCGGCCGAGGGAATCTCACGATGGATCCATCTCATCTCCCAAAGCCCACGGCAGCGGTCCGCGGGCCCACATGCCCCCGGGCGACCGCGCACCTGGGTCGACAGGGGTCGGGGAGCGGAGACCTCGAAATCCCACACGCCCCCGAAAGCCATGGCGGCTCCCCCTGAATCTCGCAAACAAACCCATGTCGCCATCACCCTTGCCTCGGCCGGGGGGGGGATCCCGCCGGGGAACACGGAGGGCCCGAGAGGTCGGTTCCTTGGGGAGGAGGCGGGGAAATGAGGTTTGCCTGGGGGCGACAGGGGGATGTTTGGTTTGCTTCGCCGCCGGGGAAGCAGGCCTGTCACTTCCGTTTCCCCTCTGTCGGTAACCTTTGCTTTTTCAGCGCGGTGGGAGAAGCAAACGTCGTGAGCGAAAGCAAACAAGAGGCAAGGGACTTCGTTTCTCGTTTGGGAAGGACCTGCCCCGGAAGCGGCGAATTCGGGGGCTCTGGCCCAGGAATGGTGATATTCACGCCTTCGGGGGGACTGTGGGGGGCACACCCTCCTTTTCTTGACCGAATGCGTCGTTTCCCCTGTCGCGCATTTTGCCTCGTCTGGGATCCCCCACGGGCCGAGGCCGTTGGTCCCCGACGCTCCGCGGGGCATCCCGAGACGCGCCGAGCACGCGCCGTTGGGGCTGTCTCCAGGAGGCCAGGCCTATCGTGGGGGAACGCCGGTGTGGGGTATGTGACAGGTGTGATGGAGCTGAGGTGATGAAGCCCAATCACGCCCACTCGCTCCCCCACGCATGGCCACAGCCAACGGGGAAAAGCAAAACCCCTCAACTGCCCTCTGTGATTGTGACGGACGCGGGATGTTATTGCGAGGCGGGAGTGGAGGGGGGGCTGATTCTATCGTGGGGGATTGGGAGAAGCTGAGAGGGCATGAGAGGCCAGCGATCTCGGCGTGCCTGTGAGCTGAACGGCGAGACGGCCTGTGTGGACGACTCAACTGGCCATTAATCGCTCTATTCTGTCCAATAGGCGGCTTATCTCGAAGCACCTTCCCTCAGCTTGAGAACACCAGCCCATGAACGGCCAGGACCTTCCTATTCTCCCTTTCCTCCCAAGAGAAAAGGAACCCAGTTAAAACCCTCCATCACCGCCGTGGGATTGATCCACCCCATCCCCATCCCGCGCCGTTACCGATGTCCCTTTCCGGCTCACACGAAGTCGGAATGCCCCCTGCAGCGCTGCGCGGGTCGGACACCGACTTCCGAAAGCGGCAGGTTCTGGCAAAAGCCGGTGTGAGGGGGAGACCCAGCGCCCGTCACGTCATGCTGATTCGTCCCAGGTCGTGAGGGCGCCATGACATCTCGGACGGATTCCTCGCTCCGACGCGCGTGGATATTTAGGTCGTCGGAAGAGGGCATCGTAGCCGGCTCGAAGCCAGTGTGCCTGGGCCCTTGTAAGCCCCCGTAGCACGTCCCGCTCCCACGCCGGCGCTCCTTGCGGTGTGCTGCAATCATGTGAGCGGAGGGCGCCGTTTCCGGAGCCGACGGATGCAGGAATGCCCGAACCCACACACCCCGTCACACTTAGCCCACCGGCACAGCTGTCAAGCGACAGCGCTCGCAGCAACCTGGTATCTGTGCCCACCAGAGGCAGCCGCCACGCGAGGGGCCCACGTCGCCGTTTGCGGCGCCAACCCGGTTCCGCGCCCTGCAGGTTATACGTTGGGTCCTCTGCCCTAGCGTGATGCCTCACCGCTGGGCGTGCGTTGGTGCCCCTCATGTTGCGATTTAGACCGCTGAGGATGGTTGAGGGTGGCCATGCGGGAAGGGATGGGGTTGATGGGGCGTGTAAGTGAGTTAGTTGGGTTGGAAAGGACGACACCACTGGCGGGAGCGCCTTTCGTAGTTGTGAGAGCACTAGGGAAAGGATGGGGGTCGATGGGGCGTGTAAGTGAGTATGTTGGGTTAGAAAGGACGAGACCACAGGCGAGCGGATGGCACGAAGCGGCACAGCGTTTAGGCGGGAGTGCCTTCGTAGCCGTGGGAGCACCACATTCCTTTCTATTTTGTTATGGCGGTATCAGATGGCCTATACCATATTACTGTTTTGTACGCTACATGGGGTGAGAGGCTTGTGATGAAATATCTGCCACAGGGACGACCAGGACAAATATATTCTCGCCGCTTTTCTTTCAAATTCCGAATATAGATAGATAGATGACGGGCTGAAGGCTTGAGTTAGCCCAAAGCATGCTTCACCCCCCTTTTGAAGCGGTGAAAGCCGTTGCGAGGCAAAACCACGTCTGACTCACTGATGCCATCGTGGCCCTGCATATTCCCCGTCTGGGGCCTCTTCCGAGGAGCGGGGGTGTGTGTCTACTGTCCGATGTGCCCTAGGCGTGCGTTTCGTGCCCAACCCTAACCGCCCACCACGGTGAGGCGATTGACAGATGGCCACGTCTAAAGTGGGCAGGCGGGGGAGGCCAAAGGGTGCGGTAGGACATCTGTGTCTTCCATTTTCTCTCTTCTATGCTTCGTTGAGGCACAGGGCGAGATCTAACATGGTATGGTTGCCACTGCCACTCTCCGACTAGAATCCTCCTGCTTGTGACGAGCGAGGGGCCGGGCGTTGTGACCTTGCGTAACATCTGGTGCGAGAGGGTGTCAGCCTGAACAGTCGCCGCTCCTCGCCAACCCCAGGTAACGAGCCTAGTTCTGATAGAGCAGCACTTGGTAGTTGGACGTGAGGCGCCTCGGGACTTGAAGGGAAAGGATACTGCCATGTATCTCGTGCCATTGCGTCTCCGATGCTCTCCCTGGACTGCCCGGCTGAGTGGAACTACATGGCCAGCCTTATCAGTCCGGCCCATCAGGAACTGAAGGGTCAAGCAACATCGAAAATGTCCAACAAAGCTCAGACAGTCGTTCACAACTCCTATAGGAAAAGGCCATCGTATTCATTCAAGATGGCGAGCCAGCCAGCCAGCCAGCCAGCCAATGCATGGAAACCGTCTCTATACGCCGCGCGCCGAACTCCCAATGCCAACAAAAGCCACAGACAAACGAGCAAGCGCTCCACCCGCACCCGCCGCCCTAGCTCCGCAGAGCGTCGAGCCGGTTCCTCATCTGGTCCATCATCGCCTCCGCCTCCTCGTCCTCCATGTCCTCGGCCTGTCCCGCTGGCTCCGGCGTGACCGGAACCTCGGGCATCTTCTGCTGCTGCGTTTTCGTGCGGTCCTTCAGGATCTCTCCCAGCACCTTCTCCACCTCGCCCTCGGGCATCTCGTCCTCCATGTCTCCGTCCTCGGGTAGCACCTCGCCGACCATCTCCTCGATGATGCCCGCCTTCATCAGCTCGGCGCTCAGCTCCCTCATGGTGCCGGCCAACGCGGGGAGGCGGATCAGGTTGTTGACGTCCTTCATGATGCCCACGCTGGTGCGTATGGAGCCCTCGATGCGGCGCACGGCGAACGCCTCGTTCACCTGCATCTGCACGCTGTTGAGCTGGGCCTTGGAGGTCACGAGGCGGTCCGAGGTGCGGCGCGCGCGGATGAGCTCCTTGGCGAACTCGCGCGCCTCGCGGGCGGCCTGGCGCTGCTGGGTCGGGTTGCGCTGCCCGCGCCGGTCGGCCTGCATGATGAGGGACTTGGTCTTGGCCTCGACCTGCTTCACGGCTGCGATGTCGCGGTCGAGCTTGCGGATGTTGGCGCGGAGGAGCATGTTGATCTTGCGGACCTGCGGGCAGCGCGGCGGGTTAGGTGGAGTCCAGCCCGGGAGCGGAGTGGTGGTTAGGGTGCTGGGGACGGACCTGTACCGCGGGATCGGGCCCGGCAAAGAAATTTCTTATCGCCTCCATGCTGGGTTCGGCGCTGCGTTGTGTGTCGTGGGCGCGGCCACAGAGGGAGCGAGTCGCTTGGCTCTCGGATCAAGGTTGAGGCCTGGTGCAAGCGGCGGGGGCCCAATAGATGGGAGGCTTCCTAGAAAAGCAGGTTTGGGGATATCTTCGTTGTCATTCAAGAGAGGCGCACCGCATGGTGGATACGTCGTCCTGGGGAGTGCTCGGTCGGGATCGCCGCCTGGGCAGGAAACAGTCGATTCTTGGATGCCTTCCGCAAGCCAAGACCCGGTTACGTCGCCGAGGCGGCGGTGATGGCAGATCTTCGGCTCATCCGCCCAAACGCGGGGCCGCGAGTCCGGCTGCTGCTGCTGTTTCAAGATTTGATTCCCCGGTTGTTGGGAGTCCGGAATATTACACTCTCGCTTGCAGGATCTGAACCCTCGCGTGCAAAGTATCCCGTTGCGTTGCTGTGATCTCTTCTCTCGCCGGCAGCGTCGAGTTCGCTTAGGCGGCAGTTGGCTGCTACGTGCATGTTGCCACCATGCGCGCTGAATAACCATTGGACAGCGCCTCACAAGGGCAGCCTGCGCACAGTTGTCAGCGAGTCGGGCGCCTGGACCCGGAGGATACCAGTGCTAAAGGAAGACCTGGCCTGCGCCTGCCTCAGCCGCCTTTCGCGGCGTCACGGATGCGTACTAGCCTAATATTGTGGGGCGGCCAAGCAGGCCTGCCACCGCCTCAGCCCTGTCCCTCTCTGAGCTTCTCGCGCTTTCTATGGCTTTCTGGTGACCGCCAACAGAGCCTCCGCCTCCACAACCTTGAACTGTCGCGACGAGAGCTTTCAACCATCTCGTGCCAACAACGCTGTAACCTTTCCCTCCTTCCAATTCCACATTTCTGCTCGTGACTCGCCGACTTCCCTCGTCTGAGCCCCTCTTACAAGCCCCCAACCTATTTTTCCGCCTCGACGTTACCCCGCCACATCTCTCCACCAACAACGCACAGTTGAGCTTTCCAAGCTCTTCTCGGACAATTGAATCCACCTACACACTCCATCGCAACTATCACCATGTCTGACACTACGCACACTCCCGAAGGTACGCGCGCCCCCCGTCGTTCTAATGTGGACATCGCGGGGCTCTGCGATGGCTCGTCCCCGTCTAGCTAGGCAGCACGGCAAGCTAACCAACCCTCGCGCCTCAGTCCTCTGGGCCCAGCGGTCCTCCGACAGCGACCCGGAGAAGAACTACGTCTACCTAACGATAGTCGTCCCTGATGTTTCCAAGGACAACCTCAAGCTCGACATCAAGGACCAGTCCCTCTCGTTCAGCGGCCGCTCCGACACCCTCAAGCGCTCCTACCACCTTGACCTTGAGCTCTACGCCCCCATCGACAAGGACCAGACCAAGATCCTGCACACCGGCATGAAGATCGAGGCCAAGCTGCAGAAGAAGGAGTTGTCCGAGGAGTACTGGCCCCGCCTGACCAAGGACAAGGCCAAGGTGCACTACCTCAAGACCGACTTCGACCGGTGGGTCGATGAGGACGAGCAGGAGGAGGCGGCCGAGGAGGACTTCTCCAAGTTTGGTGATATGGGTTAGTGGTTTTTCTGTCCCCCATGATTGACTGAGACCCATGTGCTAACGTTAGTAGGCGGCATGCCTGGCATGGGCGGCATGGGCGGCGGTATGCCCGGTATGGGTGGCATGGGTGGCATGGGCGGTACGTAAAAAAGCATCCCTCTCTACTCCGAGGTTACACGCTTCACTTCAACCCCTGGCCTTGCCACGGAACCCACACGAGTAGTTTGGCTGACTGTTCCCCCACAGGCGACTTCGGCAACCTCGACTTCTCCAAGCTCGGCGGCGGCGAGGGCTTCCCCGGCGGTGCTGAGGGCGACGAGGAGGAGGATGAGGATGATGACGACATGCCCGCCCTCGAGGGCGAGGACGAGGGCAAGTCGAAGGCCGAGCCCGCGAAGAGCTCGTAAGGAGAGGAGAGAAAAGGCGGGAAATCGGAATAATACCCCTCCCCCTTCCTTCCGTCGTCTTCCCATACCTACTGCGCTTTACTTATGAAACGGGATTGCTTTCTTCGGTTCGTTCTTCCGGATGGTGGGGTATTACTGGCGCAACGATGGGCAAGGGGGCAATCAGGACTGGGGAGGATGAGTTGTCATTTATAGTACAATGCGGTAGCCGGGGGAAATACTAAAAGCTTGAATCGAAGAGATTCTGGTCATGCCTAGACTCTGGCTCCGCGTGAGGGGACGGTTTCTCGTGAGTATCTAGCGTGAGTACAGCATGCGTATCATGGTAACATTTGGAGGGAGCTCGCCTCCGCGTTCCTTCGCATGATTCCGTGTGAAGCGCGGGATATACCATCGACCGGATGGCATGTGTTATCTTTTTCAATTGGCATACACATATATTATACCACACTTAAGCACACAAGCTCAGGCATCTTCAAGTGGTCACCTCTGGCGAGTCTTAACGCTTTATTGTCCTATAACTGGCATTCTGAAAAGGGAGGACATCCTTCTTCTCCCGTTGCTCCCAAAACAACTGAGCCCCGACTGTTCTCATCACTCCTCATCCCAGATGAGAGTTTCCGTAGCTAACGGGAAATCAAAACGAACCCCTGACCGAAACGAAATCAATCTAGCAGACGCGTCGCAAGACTTCAAAGACGTGTTCCTCGAGAAAGAAAGCGTGCGGAATTACTATGCAACAGTTAGAAAAGGTTAACCGCGATACAAGCAGAGGGGTTGTAACATACCAAGATGCCCTCGTCCATCTGCTCATCGTTGTTAGCAGGCGCAGCAGGAGCCGGCTGAGCAGCAGCTCCGCCGTTGCCGCTAGCAGAGCCACCAAAGTAGTCCGCCATTTCCGAGTCGAGCTCCTCGGCGGTCTTCTTCGCAGGGCGCGCACTGCGGCCGACGCCACCGCCCCGGCGCTTGCCACGTCCCCTAGCTGCAGCCTGGCCGGCCTTCTTAGCCACGGCGCCGTGCTTGTCGGAGGCGGCGGACTTGGGCTGGGCCTTGGGCTGCGTTGCACGCTCAGCCAGACTCTTGGGTTGCGGGATGACGTTGGCCGCCTGCGCCGCGCCGACAACGATTTCGATCTGCGCCAGGTTAGCATCTACACCGAATCAAATCTAGAGACCGTATATGCTCACCTTGATCGGGCGGTTGTCGACCAACAGACCATTCAGCTTTTTGAAGGCAACACTAGCGCCATCAGGCTTGTGGAAGATAATGTTGGCAATGCCACGGCTCTGAGAGTTGGGGCCGTAAGACAGCTCCACCCTCTTGATACCACCAACAGACTGGTTGAAGTATTCCTAAGATGCGAGAAGTCGATGTTAGTGATCCAAAGGAGCCATGACGTAGAACCAGGGCCGATAACGCAGTACCGGTCCCGGAGAGGAACCCGCGGTGGAACCCAAAACCATGGGAAGAATCGTTGCCGTGAGCAAGCAGGCAGTGAGCGCATAGAAACCGTCAATCGTCCGCCGAAACTAGGTGCCGCCAAAAGAGCTCGAGCTCCAAGCCGATTTCTCGACCAAGAATGGTGCCATTGCCCGCTTGAAACCGCCCAAATGTCTCGTCATGCGGTAGCATGGGTAGGCTTGTAGCTCAACCGAATATGCCAAACCGCCTCCCCAACTCCATGCTTCTTGCATCGTCACCTCGCCCACGTAAACAGTGTAACGCTGAAGCCCCTGTAAAAGCCACTGCTACCGTGCCATATACCGAAGCCCTTCGTTGCTCACTGCTCTGCTTGCTGCAGCAGTATCGTCTCATGAATCGCGAATCGCACCGCGCATAACGATCGAGGAAACGGACTCCTGATGGCCTTTATATGCCTTGCACCGTGCTGATCCTGTGTCTTAAACTCGCGGAACATCTCTCCGTTGGCATGCTGACCAGGCAAGCCGAATGATTGTACGGAGGTTCAACGCGACGACATGGATTTTGAGCGTCTCGACTTCCCCACCATCCTTGTGGCCATGTTCCAGGCGCTCGGAATCAGGAGGAAGGAGAATAAGTGCGACTAGGCGGCCGTGGGATAGATCACGATTCGAGTGGTTCGCCAGCCGTCGGCAGGATAAAGGAGCAATGCGGAAAACAAGCCGAACAAATTCCGACGGCGAGGGCCGCTTCATCGGAAACATACCTTGATCTGCTGCTCCGAGACATCCTTGGGCTAAGCACAGTTAGTATGTTGTCTGGTTACGATTCTGCGAGTTTTGGAACGAGACTTACCAGGTTGCTCACGATTACTTTGCTGTCGCCGGGAGGAGCTGCCCCCTTCGCTCCATTGAGCTTCGCGGCGCCGCCACGGGCGGGCTTCGCCGTCTTCTGGACACCACCAACGGGCGCAGTAGCCACGGGTCGGCCAGCTGTGCGGCGCTGAGAGCGGCGGCGGCCGCCACGCTGGCGAGTGCTCGAGAGGATCTCGTCAAGGGAGCTGTCGAGCTTGCCGGACATTTTTGCTGACAAGTTCAAGTATTAAATGGATAAAATGAAGAGTGCGTGGTTTGTTTTGTCGAAAAAGGCGGTTTGTCGAAGGAGTTCGGGCTGTGTCTAACAGCAGGTCGAACGAAAGAGTCTTTGACGGTGCCTGGGGGGTCAGGCGACGGTGATGAAAGAGTTGGTCGTTTGGTCTGTAGTGAAAGAATGCGAGAGTCGCGAAGGAGTCAAACTCGGTCGAGTTGATGGAAATGTCAGTGCCGATTGAAGGACGGCGATATTAGGATGGTCGAATTATGTCGGGGATATTGGCAGAAGGGAATGGTCTGCCAGGCGTGGTCTGTTTGAAGGCTGATTGTTGACGGAGATGATGAAGAAGGGAGGCGAAGGGCGGATGGGTCGATGGAATGGAAGTCTCAGCCAGGTTGGGCTGTGCTTGTTTAGAAGGCAGGCGTGGCGACCCGCGTCGTGCATAAGCGCTGGCCCAGGCACCGGCATTCCCGCTATTGGTGGAGCGCTGCTGCGCGTGGGCAGTGTCATTATGCCAGGTGTTGCACATTCGATTATATAAGCACGCATCATCGCGTCCAGCTGCGCTGGGAAGAAAGCTGAACAGGACCGCACGTATTCTTATGAAATCGCGCCGACACCTGATTTGGAAGCCCTTTTTTGGACAAAGATGGGAATTGCGATAACATTGAATATATAGTGCCCATGCGGACTTAGATCCCCGCGGGAGCCAACCAGAGAGCCGGAGCTTGGCTCGAACTCGCCGCGGTCCAAAGCAGTGGCCTTGACTCCGTGAATGCGTTCTCATGGATTCTCTCGAGGACGCATTGCTCTGCGAGTCTCGAGCGCAGGGTGTCGCGGCTGCTGCGCTTGGAGTTACCCGCTCCGACATGCGCTCGCGATCATGCATTGTATACCTCCACAAGCGAACGCTGGCCACGTACTTCGAGATGAACTCTGCCTGCCCTAGCTATTCGCTGTGATAATGGAAACACGCGATTATGGTGACAACCGGAGTAATCTCCCACGTTATAGTCTGGCCACGACGCGGGAAGTCGCCCGGCAAACGGGCCTGATGTCTCGTACTCGGATACTCTCGAAATTGAAATAACTGCCCTATGTACACAATCCGTAACGCCTGGCAACCCTATGTAGCATGTCCTTAATCGCACATCATTGCTTCGCCCGTTGCGACTTGGCGGATTGGCCTTTGAGCGCGTCGCCCTTCCCCGAGTCGACGACGTCCCCGTTGACCTCGATGAAGTGGTATAGCACAATGAGAAGGGCGGATACGCAGCCAAGCACGATGGCAATGCTGTAGAGATCGGCGTCGGATATCATAGTGTCGTCGTCGCGAGGAGATCGTGGGGTTTTTGAGATTCGATTTGGATGTAGGAGGGGAGTTTCGAGAGAGAAGCTTCCAAGACTTGCTGTTAGTTCTCTGTGTCTAATGCGATATGCATGAGGCTTACCTTGTCTATTCACTTTCACTTGATGTGGATGTGGCAGATTGAACACGACTTGCCCTGTGCTGGTTGGTTGAGCTGTGATGTGTTGCCTCTTGTATAAAAAGGAGCTTTCGATAGCTTGCAGAGCTGTGGTTGTTCGTGCCTCGCGCATTGAGCACTCCACAGAAGCCACCCTGGCGGTGCCTGGGGGAGACTGGCACAGTAAAAGGACAGTGCAGAGCCACCTCCACAACACGTGACCTCCTCTGACATGGATTCTCGAGCCCCGCCAACCAAGCCCAGCTAGCCCGGAAATTCATCATTCAAAGGTCTTCTCTCGACTACCCCACCAACAACCTCACGAACGGAATCTGAAGAGACTGCGTCCCCCTCATTCACCAAAGTCATAGCTTTGTGAGGAGGGGTTTATTACCGGAAGCTACCCAAACCACCAACCCTACCCGACAACAGAGCGCCAGCGCTCCCTTCGCCACAATGCCGCCCAAGAAGGTCGACAAAGCAGCCGGGGGGGCCAAGAAGCCCTCCTCGAGCAAGACCGTGGAAGACAAAACCTTTGGCATGAAGAACAAGAAGGGCGGGGCCGCCAAGAGGCAGATCCAGCAGATGCAGAACCAGGCGAAGTCTAGTGGCACGCCCGAAGAGAAGAGGAAACAGGCTGAGAAGGCTGCACGTGAGAAGGAAAAGAAGGCGGCGGAAGACGCGAAGAGGGAGGCAGAGGCGCTCATGAACCGCCCTGCTCAGATACAGAAGGTTCCGTTCGGCGTGGACCCCAAGACGGTGGTGTGCATCTTCTTCAAGAAGGGCAACTGTGAGAAGGGCAAGAAGTGCAAATTCTCTCACGACCCGGAGATGGACCGCAAGACGGAGAAGAAGAGTCTGTACTCGGATACGAGGATAGAGGAGGAGGAGAAGAAGGCCGAGACGTCGGCCGACTGGGATGAGGAGAAGCTGCGGTCGGTGGTCCTGTCGAAGAAGGGCAACCAGCGGACGTCGACGGACAAGGTCTGCAAGTTCTTCATCAGCGCCATTGAGGACGGCAAGTACGGTTGGTTCTGGACGTGCCCCAATGGCGGGAACAACTGCATGTATAAGCATGCTCTACCACCTGGGTAAGTCCACGACCTATCACGTCAAGATTTAGTGAGGGCTGTTTTGCTAACACACCGTTTAGGTTCGTCCTGAAGACGAAGGAACAGCGCGCGGCGGAGAAGGCGCTGATGGACAAGTCCCCCCTCAAGACCCTGACGCTGGAGGAGTTCCTAGAGTCAGAGCGCCACAAGCTCACTGGCACGCTCACGCCGGTGACGCCCGAGAGCTTCGCGAAGTGGAAGAAGGACCGCCTGAACAAGAGGGCGGCGGAGGAGCAGGCGCAGAAGCTCAAGGAGGCCACGGGCAGGGCGCTGTTCGAGAGCGGCAACTGGCGGACGCAAGTGGACGAGTCGGAAGAGGAGGAGGACAACGAGGACGAGGACGCGTGGAACCTGGAGAAGCTCCGGAAGGAGACCGAGGCGGTGCGGGAGAAGAAGGAGCAGGAGAGGCTGGCTGCCACCTTCGGAGCCGGCGCCACCCCCGCTGCGTGAGGTGCTCGCTCCTCGGGTCAGGATTGGGTTCAGCCCAAAACACAACAGCGAGCCAAGCACCTGTGATGCCACGGGTTATTCCGCCAAGGGAGCTTGGCTTGGAAGGGAAAAGTTTGGCACGGGTGCTGGGAGTCTGTATTCTCTCTCTGCTACGGAAGCGCAGGAGACTTTCGGGTGTACGGTGACATCTAACATCGGCATGCAGTGGCAGGCGAGGGCCAGGCTCTTTCGCCCGGTAACGGTAGATTGAAGCATTAGGATTTGTACTTGCCAATGGCTGGCGGCCTTGAGCCGGTTAGGCCTATTGGCGATCTGCACGAATGAAAAAGATCATGAACTGGAAGCGTGTGAGATGTGTCCGCAGCCTGGCCGTCGTGTTCTGTGTCATGGGAGCTTGACCTCCAACCACTGGCGGCGGTCGTCACTTCACCTTTCGCAAACCATGCGTGTCGTTAGCGTTGGGACAACCAAGATTGCCTTTAATTCGGTTGATATGACAGTGATACCAGAACAGTTATGGTAACCATAGCGTCTCTATATCGGACGGTTCTCAAGATAACTCCGCCGCCTCATCCCAGTCCTTGATCTTTATTTTGCCCCTGTCTCTTACTTGGAACCTTCCCCCTCCTCGGCACCCCCAGCAGAGCCTCTGCTTTCCTCTACAGATGGGGCGGCTGGGTCAAGAGGCGGGAACTCCTGGTCCAGTGCAGCGGGGACACCCGCCTCACCACCTTCTGTCCCCTCATCCTTCTCCCATGGCTTCTTGGGTGCAGGCCGAGACCCGAACGGTTTTGCGGACTACACGCACTCGTGAGAAACATAGTCAGACTTACACGTGAAAGGGGTCAGAAACTCACCGGATCTCGCAGAACCGTATCCGGAATCTCCCGCACGCCTGGCACCGGCGTCCCCTCCTTGATACACCGGATCAACTCGGCGAATCTCCCGGGATAGCTAGGCCCCTCGCCCGAGTCCCTCGCCGTCTTGTCGACGAAGAGGTCCGCCTTGGGCGCCGCGACCTGCCAGGCGGGGACGCCCTGGATGATGGCTAGGACGGAGGCGTCGGCCGGGGTGTGGGAGGGGTTGGCGGTGAGGAAGGCGGCGTAGGACTGGGGGGAGAGGGGGAAGCCGAGGACGCGGGTGAAGTAGGCTGTTCGGGCGTGGCGGATCTTGGCTTCGGGGGCAGAAGATGGGGTTTGGAGGGAGTTGCGGATGAGGGTCTGGTTGCTAGTGTGAGCATGGCGGGCAGGGGGCCAGGCGGGAGGGGAGCCGGGTAGAGCTTGGAGATGCCCAGATAACGAGATGCAACCTACCATGAACTTGGGGTCCTTGGACCACGGGTACGTGTCGAAGGCGACGAAGAGGTCTTCTTCTCTCACGGACTCTTGAGCTTCGTTTGGCGGGGCCGCAGACGTAGTGGGGGCGGCGGTGTCCATTGTTGGCAGGTAAAGAATGGAGGGTAGTTTAAAAAGAGCTAGAGGAGGTGAGACGTCCGGAGGGATGGTTGAAGATGTCGGAGACAACGGGCTGCTGAGACAGGGTGAGAGCTCTAAGAATAACCGAGGCGGAGCGGCTTGTACGTAGCGCGCAGCTTGGTGGGGTGAAAGTCGAAGTGGGCATTAATTGTACTCTGAAGCTTGCAGCATTACCCTCGGCGGGACAGGTGGTTTCCCTACGATCCAAGGCTTCTAAGACCTTTGCTTCCCGGAGTCTTCCCCTTAGACACCTGCTTATGTAGATGGATGTTTTACTAGAGAAATGCGAATATGCTTTTGTCTGAAGTGTGACAGAGCCAATGTGGTCACGTCCCGTTGTCCGGGGTCCTCCTCTCAGCTTCGGCGTCGTCACATGCTTCCCCAAAGGCCTGGAAACTTTAGCGGGGATCATGCTCCCCCCAGCACCCCCCACAGGCGCTGTCAGCGATTGAACCCGCGATTTGGGCCCCGGCCAGGTCCCGTGCTCCACCCTGAAGATCTACTACGTAGCAAGGACGTGCAGGGACCCTTTGAGCATTCCTTCTCACCAGCGTCTATTCTTGCCACTTCGCTTCCCAGCCAGAACGCTCTGTCCCATTCTCTAGCAAACTTGACCGCCACCGTTTCATCCCGGCGCCCGCAGCCCTTGCACAAAGCTACAGTATTCCCCGTAAAATGCTTTAGTTGGATCCTCCCGTCCTCTAGCCTCGCTGTCCTCAATCCCAGACCCACACCGTCCATCTCCCTCGTCCGCTTCACCTGCGACACACTTCCAGCCGCGCCGCACCCCACACGCTTTTCTTCTCTCCTTCTCCCGCTCCCACCTACCCGCCGCCTCTCCCGCCGTTCCTCCCACCGCCGCCAATGCATCGTGTCGCCGTGCGAGCCCTCCGACGGAAACCCCCCTTCCAGCCCTCGACCCGCGCCCTCGTCCGCGTCGCCACACGCCGCGCGCTGCCCGTCCCTGTCGCCCGCCCCCACGGCGCGAGCTTCACCTCTTCGGTCCCCCGCTCCGCCAGCCGGTCCTCCCGCCCCGAGCATGCCATCGAGCCTCTGAGATCCTCAATGTACATCCGACGCTTCTCCGTCGCCATCGTGTCCTCGCTCGTGGGCTACGGCGCCTGGTACAGCTACAAGCAGAACCCCGACGCATCACCCGCCGCCTCGCGGAGCTTCACGTCCACGCAGCCCGGCGGCGACGCGGGGCCCACGCGGACCGTCCTCGTCGTCGGTGCGAATGACCTGCAGACCGGCACCGTGGTGGGCGACGGCCCGCTGACAAAGGTGGTCAACGGCCGCAAGGTTATCGAGATGCTGGGCTCCGAGCAGGTCGACGAGAGGCTGCGCGAGAACGAGGAGTCGTTCTTCGTGAACAGGGGGCAGGGTGTTGTTCGGTACGACCTCACGCAACTGGCGAGCAATAACCCCATCGAGGACGATCACGCCGAGAGGATAGTTGAGGTGCCGAGCAAGACGGGCTCGAATGACATTACGGACTGGATGTTCTGGGGTGTGTTTGACGGCCATTCGTAAGTATTCACAAGTTGCCCACCGCTATTTACCTCGTGGCTACGATACTAACTCGGCCAGTGGCTGGACCACCTCGGCGAAGCTCCGCAACTCCCTCATCAACACCGTCGCCCGCGAGCTGAACGAGACCTACCTCAAGACTCCCGGCGAGACCCCCGCCGACTCGGTCATCGATGACGCCATCAAGTCCGGCTTCACGCGCCTCGACGACGAGATCGTCAACAAGTCCGTCGAGAAGGTCTTCAAGGAGAACTCCAAGACCCTCGCCGCCGACCTTCTGGCCCCGGCCCTCTCCGGGTCCTGCGCCCTCCTCTCGTTCTACGACCCCCGCTCGAAGCTACTGCGCGTCGCGTGCACGGGCGACTCCCGCGCCGTTCTGGGCCGGCTCTCTGACAGCGGGAAGTGGACCGCCACGGCGCTGTCCGTCGACCAGACGGGTAGCAACCCCGAAGAGGAGGCGCGCATGCGCAAGCTGCACCCCGGAGAGCCCAAGGTGATCTCTAATGGGCGCGTGCTAGGTGGACTGGAGCCCACGAGAGCCTTTGGCGATGCGGTGTACAAGTGGAGCCGGGACGTGGCGGACCGGTTGAAGAGGTCTTTCTTCGCGAGGACACCCTCGCCGAGGCTGCTCACGCCGCCTTACGTGACGGCCGAGCCTGTGGTGACCACGACCAAGATCAACCCCGAGAAGGGCGACTTCCTCGTCCTGGCCACCGACGGCCTCTGGGAGATGCTCACCAACGAGGAGGTCGTGGGCCTCGTCGGCAAGTGGCTCGAGACCCAGCACTCCGGCTCCCCCGCTGCGTCGTCCTCGCAGTTCAGCTCAGTTTGGTCCAGTCTCTTCGGCTCCAAGCCGGGGGACCTCCCCGTGGAGAAGGACCGTGCGCCTGGCTCGGAGGGGCAGAAGACGCCCATCCGGCTCCAGCAGTGGGGGATCTCACCGGACGACAAGGGGCGCTTCGTGGCCCGGGATGACAACGCGGCGACACACCTGGTAAGGAATGCGCTGGGTGGGAAGAACGAGGAGCAGGTTTCGGCGCTTTTGACGTTGCCCTCGCCTTTCTCGAGGCGGTATCGGTGAGTTCTCGCCCGACATTGATATCTTGTTATGATGCGCGGTACTAACAGGGACAGGGACGATTTGACGGTACAGGTCATCTTCTTCGGGGATGGACCGAAGACGGGAGACGTCACACTGAACCTAGCAGGGACTGCGCCATCCAAGGAGCCCAAGTCCAAGCTGTGAGTGGGCTCTCTGCCCTGGATCAGCGTCTGGTGCTCGGGCGCGGTGGATGAAGGCATGCCGGGACCTGTTGGCCTGCTGTATTTGAAGACGAGTGCTGTCAAGAATAGACATACCCCTTTTTTTGTTCGACATTTATGCCGGCCAAGCGTGACTCCATTTCACACGTATCTAGGAACGGGCTATCTGGCCCGCCTTGAATGCTTATATTACTTCCCATGCCATGCCCAACGCCTCCAACGCCCGTAACCCTCTCACGCATCGTCCTTGGGCCACAGCAGCTCCCTCTTCTTATAACACCAAACCATCATTCCAAACACCCACCCCCAGACAGCAATCAGCATAACCGCAATGACGCACCCAAAGATCCTCATGCCCTCGCTGTCGAGCGCCTCGGCCATGGCGAACGTGGCGGTGACGAGCGCCGTGTTGGGGAAGACGAAGCTCCACCAGGTCATGCGGAAGGGGATGCCGGAGCGGTCACGGCGGGTGTACTTGAAGAGGGAGCCGACGGAGACGATGAAGAACCAGAGGCAGAGACCGTAGAGCCAGAGCGAGGGGAGGAGGGCGAGGAGGCGGAGGGTGGGGACGAGGGTTGGAGACTCGAGCGAAGGGGGAGGCGTGATTTTTGGGGCGAGTTTGGAGAGTTGGACTGTGGGATTTAGCTTCATTATCACCATCAAGGGGTGTAGGCCTCTTGGGACTTACGGGTTCCGGCGACGGTGAAACCATAGGGACCGACGGAGATGAACTGGAGTCTTTAGCACACGTCCGAAGAAGCGAATAGGGGGAAGTGTGTGAAGCAGGACTCACGATACCCGGCCGCTGAAAGTCCCGCGGCAGCTTCTGCGTCATGAGGCGGTATATGAAGGCCGAGGAGATCAGGAAGGCGATGAGGATACCGGTCCCCTGCGTCGTTAGGGCGCCGAGAGCCACGCCGGTGCCGCCGTCGACCAGCGGCGTGCCGGCCTGGTCGGCGGCGCTGATGAGGTTCGCGGAGAAGGTGGCGGTTAGGAGGAGGGGGTAGGCTGGGAAGACCCATGTCGGGGTCATCATGTGGATGGGGAAGACGCTTTGTAGCACGGTCAGCTCTGCTCCTCGCTCCGGGAAGGTGTGATACGCTTTGGGAGGGCGGTAGGGGAGCGTAGCTTACAGCGTCGACCACATGATCAGGTACATGCCCGAGCTGGCGATGACGCTGACGGAGAGGTATATCCAGAAGATCACCTCCATGGCGCGGAGGAGCCACGAACCCGTGTGCGGGATGCCGTACTGGCAGATGTTGGTGGAGATGATGCCGATGCTGTCCCGTCAGCGCCTGTTCCGCAGGTCTGTGTTAAGGGGTCGGGGGAGGGTCTTACGAGACGACCTGCGCGTATTAGTCCCATGCTGCTCCCTGGTCGAAAGTATAGCTACCGGCGTGGTCGAGGGGTGAGGAGGAGAGGCCGAGGGACTCACAAAGGCATTGATGAACAACGACTCGACCTGGTCGGTGAAAGACCCTATGAACGAGCCCGGCCGCATGCGGAAGCGCGCCGTGATGAGCACGCAGTTCACGATGAAGAGGGCCATGTTGAGCAGCGCAAAGGCGACGCCTATGCCTTCGAGCCAGGTGGCTTTATAAGGGACTTGGAGAGGGGTCCTCAGCCAAGGTTCTTACACGGGATGTG
Source organism: Sordariomycetes sp. S4602 (assembly GCA_023628835.1). Taxonomy (NCBI): domain Eukaryota; kingdom Fungi; phylum Ascomycota; class Sordariomycetes; species Sordariomycetes sp. S4602. The sequence continues at coordinate 980,932 of JAMAJV010000008.1, forward strand.
GGGATGCGGGAGGGGGAGACTCACTGCTATAAATTACGCTCGAGATGCCGCCGGTAGCCTGCTCGTCTTAGCAAATGCCATGCGCCTAGTTACAGGGAGGTGGACATACCATCGTCTAGACCTGTTAGTCTCGCCCGCCGGGAGCACGGAATAAGGGGAAACGCACCATCGTGAAGAAGGTCCACTGGTAGCAAGCCACCCTCTCGCGGAACAACACCTTGCCGCCCCGGGGCCGGCGCACGCCCTTGTGCAGCATGTCGTCCAGGCTCGGGTTGACATCGCGGCGGGACTCATGGCGGCGGTGGAGGTAGTAGGACGGGAGCTGCAGCAGGGACGGGCGGCGCGGCGGGTGGGACGGCGGGCGGAAAGAGGGCGGCGAGGAGACGGACGAGGAGAGGACGGGCGCCGGTCCCGGCGGCGGCGAGGAGCTCGGGGTCGGCGGCTCGGTGCGGATGAAGGGCGGGTGGCTCTCCTCGGTGGGCGTCTGGTAGCCCGGGTCCGCGACCATCGCAGCGGCGGCGGCGGTGGTGGTGGCTGGGCTTGATAGTGCGTGCTATGAGCTGCGAGGCGCGTGTCGGGGGCTAAGGTTAGAAGTAAGTGCTTTGAGCGCGGAGCGGGCTCACGGACGGCGCGAACCCCGGAGAGGTGGGTATAAGGCAGCTTGTAAGTGAGCGGAGCGGATAGGCTATGGTGATCCCTCTGCGTTGCGGCGCGCGGTCCGGATCGTCCAGCGGAGAGCAGCTTACAGACGCAGCGCCGCCAGTGCCGCCAACCCGGGGAAGAGATGCCGTGCTTCTCGCCAAGACCAAGCCCAGAACTTGTATAATACAAGTAAGCCCACCCAAGATCTGCAGAGCAAACTAGCCACGAAGAGACCTGCGTATAATAATAAAAATAGAAAGAAAAGAACGGAAGAAAGCGCGTGTGCCTCGTCCACAATTGGCCCCAGTCCCCGCTCTAGCGCACGCTCGATCTTTCTCTCTTGTAAAGACGCGCCAGCCATGGGTGCGGATCTTTTTTGCGCGGCAGGACCGGCGCGCGGCATACGTCATACGGCACCAGGAGGTGGAGGTGGAGCACACATGTGGAGCCCGAATGGCAGTTTTGTCTCCAGGGGACCGAGACACGGGAGGCCATGCCATGCCGGGAGACGCTGCCGGCCGTTCCAAGACCTCTTCGGCGTGCAGGGCGGTCTTTCGGGGCTCTACGGAGGTTGGAGTTGTGACTTCGCTTACACGGCCTAGCATAGGTACAACAGGCGCGAAGCCTCCAAACTGACTCGGACCAAACAAACCGAACTCAATACTGAACAGGCTACGGGATATAGATATAGAACTACAGCAAGGCCGCCCTATATTCAACTAAAGAATCCTGTCAAAGGAGCGACAAGAATGAAACCAACTCTCGCCTCCGCCGCACCCATCCCATTCCTTTCTCCTTCTTCTCGTCTTCCGCCCTCGCCACTTCCTCCCACAAGTTCCTCCTTTTGTACCACACTGGATCCAGATGATTCCACATACACACAAAAGCGTACACACAAGGAAAGCTCAAGAGCATTAAACGACCAGAAAAAAGCTGCAACGGTGGCAAAGAGGAAGAGATGAAAAACGCCCGTGACAAAATAAAACAAATGAGGTGGTCGGACCATATCAACAAATACAAGAGACTCGGGGAATAAGACTGTCGAGAAAACAAGGACAGGCATGAAAAAAAGAAACATCGAAACACAGAGAAAAAGGGAGTCAAGAGACAAAAGCGCAGCACACTCATCCAAGCATGGAGCGCCTCTTGCCCTCCTCCCACGAGACACCCAGGGGCGAGTGGCTCTTGGCAACGTTCGCCGCTGCCATCACCGGCAGACTCATCCTCTTGCTGGGCTTTGGCGACGATATGCGCGCAACGGGAGACTCCCTGCCGGAGCTCTCCCACGACGGGCCCGGCGAAGCACACCGCCCCGTAACATTCATACTCCTCCGCTTGCTAACGAACGGCGAGTCGGGCCGATCCCCCACGGGCGACTCCCTCCCAGAGTCCGAGCCTCCCGAGAGCAGGCTCATCCTATGCTGGGCCCTCCCCAGCACGGGCGACTCGGGAGCCGTCTCCCACGACGGGCTCGACACCCCGACGATGAGGCTCGCCCTCTTACCGGGTGCCCCCGAGCGCAGAGATGCGGGCGCCTGAGGGCCGGTGGATGAGCCCCCCGGCGTGCTTGCCAACCACATTCTCGTGCGTGATCTCGGACTCGCTTCTCTCCTCGAAGTCCTCCGCGTCGTCTTCGACGATCTTGGTCGGGATGTCATCTCTGGCCAGAAACTGCTGCGACCCCCTTTCGGGGGTCGTGGCGGTCGAGTTGAAGCTCATCGACGTGCTGCTCCGGTTGGGGATCAGGTCCGGAGTGGGCGGGATGCTGGACGCCCGGCCCGACGACGGGTGGAGGAAGGACTCGTCGCCCGTCTCCGACGTGACGGCCGAGGGGACCCCGTCGTCGCTGGCCGCCGTGGACAGCGTGCTCGCGCGGCGCGGCTGGGGGGAGTGCGTGCGCTCCTTGGGCGACGACCCCGGCGTGTCGACGTCGTTCGACAGCTGCAGGCCCTCGACGGCCGCCTGGCACTGCTCCGAGATGTTGCGGATGATGTGCGCGATGGCGTCCGTCTTGTCCTTGAGGTGCCGGTCGGCAACGTCGCTGAAGCTCGCCGCTGAGTTGCGCCGCGTGTTGTGGAGAGCGGCCTTGAGGGCCTGGTTCTCCGGCGTGCGCTCGCCCTCCTCGCCCTCCTGCTCGTCGCACTCGGCCTCGATCTCCGAGACAATGTCCTCGGGCTTGCTCAGCGTCTCGACAATGTGCTCCATGTGGTGACGCTGCCCGCTGACGAGGCTGCGCAGGTGAAGCACGACGCGCCTCGCCTCGTCGCGCTGCCGCGAGATGGTGGTGTTGGTGTGCTGGAGTTGCGCGAGCTCCTTCTTGTTCCTCTTGCGCTCGCGCTCGAGCTCCTCCGCGATCTCCTGCTGCAGGACGAGCGCCTCGAGCGCGTCGTCGCGCTGCTTCTCGGTGCCCGACAGGCGTACCGACAGGCGCGAGTTTTCGTCCTTCTGCTGGTCGAGCAGGCCCGCGAGGCGGCGGTTCTCCCGCTTGTGCGTGTCGATCTTGACCTTGAGGTCCTGGGTCTCCTTCGTGAGCTGCTCCGCAAAGGCCTGGAACTTGAGGAACTGCTGCTTCCAGCTCTCCAGCTCCTCGTTGAGGTAGTTGTTGCGCTTCGTGACCTTGTTGAGCTCCGTGTCCATGCGGCCCTTGAGGTTGATGAAGTCCTGCCACGCCTCGAGCGCGTCGCGCGAGTACTGGTTCCTCTCGCGGACGATCTCGTTGAGGTGGCGCATCGACACCTTGGTCATCAGCGGCTTCTTAACGGATCCGCCAAAGACAGCCTTAATGCCAGTGTTGCGGCCCATCTTCTCGCAAACGTGGTCCATGACCGCCATGACCTGGTCCTGGTTCCACCAGTCGGGATCCTGGATCGACTCGACCTCGCCGCGCATGACGATGATCTGACCAGCGGGCACGAGCTTACCGCCGCCGTAGGCGGACCGGAGGTGCTGGGGGACACCCGAGGGCGTCACGTCGCCGTTCAGCGCCTGGGTCATCCGGGTAACAAGCTTGTTACGCTGGCCCGGGTTCAGGGCGGTGGGCGGGTTGGAGGTGAGCACGAAGTTGCGGTCGAGGTCAACCACGAGGGCGTCCGTGGGCGCCGTGAAGAGCGAGCGGCACTCGGCGGTGATACCGAGGATGTACGGGCCGGGCTCCTGTACAAGCTCGTTGGCGTGACGAGCGTGCACGACGGGCACGTAGAGGCCGCTCCACTCGTAGACGCGCACGCAGTAGCGGACGGTCTCGGCAGCCATGGTGAGCATGGCAGGGTAGTGGCTCACGAAGATGATGCGGCGGGTGGGCGAGATGGCCGCCTCGATGACGCCGACGATGTTGGGGATGGAGAGACAGCAGAACAGCGGCCACATGGGGAAGTTCTGGAAGCCGGTGGGCGACGAAGGGAACTGGTAGCACAGGGCGTAGTCCTTCATGTCGATACGGACGAGGTCGTTGAGGCGCGGGGCCGGGAAGCTGAGGATGCGCGAGACCTCCTCGGCGTGGAAGAGGTTCGTGGCCTTGTTCCAGTGGATCCACATGCCCCGGAGGTAGTCGCCGAGGAGGTTGTAGAGCGGGTACCTCGAGAGGAAGGACAGGCAGTACGGGATCCAGTACGTCTCGTCGGGGTTGTCGTAGAAGTCGGACTCGGTGCGGCGGCGGAGGTCGCGGATGGTCTCGGCGCGCTTCTCGTCGGCGCGCGACCACACGCGGAGGCAGATGCCGTAGAGCGTGTGGGACGAGTCCTGCTGGAGGACGAAGGAGTGGTGGACGCAGTGGGGCTGGCTGCGGCCGGTGCAGATCTCGACATCATGAGGGAAGCAGGCCTGGAAGCTGTTAGAACATGGGGCTCGGTCATGTCGGACGATCCAGCGAGTCAACTTACCCTCATGGAGGCGTGCAGAGACCGGGCAATCTCGTTGTCCTGCTCGAGCCTCGGGCTGCTGCCGAGAATCTCGGGGAGCCAGAACTGGCCAACGGCGCCCTTCATGTGGCCAATCTTGCCCTGGCTCGGCGCGGGAGCCTTCACCCACTGGGAGGGCTCCCTGCCGACACCGCAGACCATGTAGGCATGGGTGAGGGTCTTGGGGGTGCGCTGCTGCGGCTTGACGTTCAGGGTCGAGGGGATGGGCTGGGTGATGCGCGAGTGGAGGGACGACGTCCGGCTCGGGATGACGAGGTTGGTGTCGCCCTGGTCGCGGGTGCTGGGACGGCCGTCACCCGTCCGCGGGCGGGTGAAGGACGAGTGGGCTGTGAGGGATGGAGCCATGTTTTCGGTGGAGAGGCAGGCGGTGGTAATCGGGATTCGAATCGGTTCAATGGGCGTTCTCGCGCTACCAATTGAAGGTGGTGGCCTTGTCCAACAGGGCCGGAAGCGAAAGGAGTGGTTTGCCTAGCGATGGGACTCCCCGGTGGGAGATGGGACACTGTCACTTGGCGAGAAGAGACTTGGAGCAGGCAGTTCGAAGGGGGGCTTTATCGTGCCATCAGCTCACAGAGCCAGCTTTCCGTTTGGTTTCCGTTTGCCGGGCCCGAGGGTGTCGCTAGCTCGAGGGCAGATGCGATGGAGAAGGGAAACAGAAACCTTGGCCCGACAGCTCCGCGTGTCGTTGAGAGGAGGGTTGGGGAGAGAGCGAGGAAGGCGATTGGGGGGTGACGGGGCGCAAAAGGGGGACGGAAGCAGCACGAAAGGGATGTGGGCGGGTCACCAGCGGATCGGGCCCGGCGCAGTGGAGCTCGTCTTAACTCATCTAATATTACGGTCTGCTGTATCCAGGTACCCCGTTACCAACCCGGGAGGCACCGCCGCCGTGGTGTCATCCCCCATTCGGCATGTAACTCCGAGGCCCCAGGTACAGGCGCCTCCGCTAGCGCCTTCCAGCAGGTCGAAGGAGCAGGACCCGGGAAGGAAGGGGGGCAGCCAGCCCAGGCCGCCGCGGGTCAGGATCGGGTCAGTCACAGTGATTTCGACGTTGGGTGGCCACAGTGCGGGCTTGGGGCACCTGTCAGAAATACGCGGCAGATGCAGCGATAGATTGGAAGCGTTGCGCGAGGTTCCATTTTGAAACAGCCTGGGCCGCCCGTCTTGTCCAACAGAGGTTTTTTTTCGCTCGACTTCCCGATTGGGACGGCGAGCCCCTGAAATTGTACCTGACTACGCACAACAAGGTGTGTGCCACCAAAGCTTGGGTCGGAACCTTCGTACAGCCACAGCACCGTGGCCCCATTGTCAAGCCACCAGCTGGGTGATAATGGACAATGCAAACAGATCGCGCCTCCTCCTGGACGATCTCGACAATTCCAGCGACCCGACGATCGTCGGGCCGTTTGCTCGAGCGCCAACGCCCGTGGACATGAGCAAACGTGGGATGCACTGGGCGCGGTCCTCCCAGCTTCACGCCAACAAGCGCTAGGCCCGTTTCAGCGACCCCGGCAAGGTCCCCGTCACAGATCCGGGATAGTGGCTGGTCGCTGGCGAGCCTGGTCAAGGGTACCCCGACCCGAGGGGGCCAATCTTGCCCGGCATGCGGCGCAGGGGACCGTGGGTCGCCGTATCGTAAAACATCCATGAGATGAGCGCTGCAGGATGCACCTCGCCTCGCATGCATGGGCGCCGAGGGTGATTTGCCCGTTTGCTCGGCGGGGAGTCGCAGCCGCCCTGGCGCTGCTGCGCGTGGACGGGGCCCGTTCCCCCCGAGCACGCTCAGGATCGGACGAGGAAAAAAAGGGACTGAGCTGCGAGTTGTGCACATCACATATCGAGGGGGAAGAGCGGGTACATGTGTCGATGTATTAAGTGGGTGCACAAGCACAGCTTCGCGAGCGGCGCAGGCCAAGCCCCCGCAATTAGAGCGTGGGTCGCAGAGGCCCCAGCACAAGAAAACGTGGCTCGCAATTGGCGTGGGCAGCACATGTGCCAGCAGGGGTCCGACGTGAGACGGGAGCAGGCCCTGGGCCATGCTCTGACAGCGGCGTGATAAGAGCGTGGTCGTGGGATTTTTTAGCCCTGTCCATCCTCATTACCGCGCATCGAGACCACACCGAAGTTGCCCCCGAGCAGCGGCCATTTCCGCCACTCAAGCTTTCGCCTTGCGCCAACCCGGTTTTGGCAGCCGTTGCAACGTTGGTAATTATCCGACGTTGTGTTCTTGGTTTCCCACTTTGGGGATCGGAGCCGGGCATAGTGATGGCGCAAGACACCAGGCACTTCGAATCGCTTGTCACGCTCCCGTCCAAGACATGGCTTCGGGTGCTCAGAGCGCCACAAGATACACCCAAATACCCAGCCGCTTCCGACATGTCCAATCTTTGGTAAATCCCTCGCCCAGCGTGCCAACGAGGCGGCGCCCCATCGAACGGAAAAGCAAAGAACCGGCTGGGCGACCCGAATCACAGACTTCTCTCCACGAAAGGGAGGCCCGCTCGGACCACTGAGAGACCGTTGCCGAGCGTACCAGGGAAAATGAAGAGCGGCACCGGCTCTCGGAGCAAAAAGGGCGGTCCCGTGCGTATTATATCTCTTGCTCGAATAATGCAATGCTTGGTGCCCTGTGCGTACGGCAGAGAGAGACACTGGGACACCAATACCACTGTACTCGGCAGGTATTCTGGAATCATGGAATTAAGAGGGCCCAAGTCCCCAAGTGGACTCGGTGGGCCAGAGACCAGCCCGACTCAAGCAGCCGAAGCATTTTCAGCTTCCATTCTCTCTCGTCCTTCTCCGCTCCCCCACAGAACAGAATGCTAGCGGGCCCCAGAAGCAAACTGGATCCGCCGATCTGAAACTGTCCCCTTCAGCTGCTGCGTCTCCCCCTATTCGCCGGCTCCCGAGATATGCACGCTTCTGCAACTCGCTTGCAGGTCTTCCCTGTCCATATACCAGTAATAATATGCCCTTGCTTTTTTTGCCTCCTCAACCGTGAGGGGGAGAGCGGGGTCCCAGTTCCCGAGCCTGCCGGATGGCCAAACCATCCCTGACCTCGCGGGCATGACGACAATCTGCATCGAGATCTCCGAGCAAAAGGAATTATCGAGAGTTTAAGCCAATATTGTGAAGACAATTACTGCGTATCTGAATAAAGTCCAGTATCCCCACTGATCAAGCTTCTCGAGAACCACGGTTGGCCAAACTCGGTGATCTGGTTTCCATATCCCCACCATACACTACTCGTAGAGCTAGCTGCAAGAGAAGCGTCTTGCTCGTATAACTCGCACCTCTACCCGCCACCTTTCCGCGCAACAAACAACGTAATGGCAGTGAACTTGGCGGACCACACCGCCTCGGGACGGGTCCGGACTACCGAGTAGGTGGCCAAGGTCGCAAAACAGGGAGAAGCAACGAGCGCCATCTATTAGCGCAAGCGGGCCCATTCCCGCGCCGTTGCGCCAAGACACCGGGACCGAGCTTCCTCCAAGTCGGGGGGGGGCAAGGATCAACACACAAGGAGTACGACGCATGCCCATCCAGCCGACAGACGATACACCAAAGAAATACGTTTTGCCTACACGCAGACTCATACACGAGAGCCCAACCCACCCTTCCTCCCGGTCCCTTCGTGAAACACCCGCATGCCCTTCTCCCACTATGCCTTCTACCGCTAAGACCTCGCCGCCTCGAGCTCCAGCTCCAGTTGCCGGATCCTCTCGCTCTGCTCCGCGCTACCCCCACTCCCCACCCTCCTCCGCAGCGTCTCAACCTCCTGCGTCAACTGTCCAATCTGCTCGCTCTGCGCCTTCAGAACCCCCTGCTGCGCCTGCATCATCTCCTTGATCTCCCGCAGGCTCGAGGACACCTCGCCCGAGCCGGCCGAGGCCCCACCTGAGGGGGCAGCCGCCGGCGCCGCAGTGGGGGCCGGGCGTACGGCAGGTGCCGGCTTGGCCGTTGGCGGAGGAGAAGCTCTGCGCGGAGTGGGCTTCGTCTCCGTCCTAGGCGGTCCGCGCTGCGCAGGTCGCGATACCTCCTCGAAGCTGGAAGCCTCGTCCTCTTCGTCGCTACTCGCCTCCTGCTCCTTATACTTGCTCGCCATAGCAGAGATAGACGCCTTCTGCTCCGCGCCCGAAGGCGGAGGCGCGCGCGCGGCTGGAGCGGGCTTGGGCGCCTCGAACTCCTTCTGGGCGGGCTTCGCCGACGTGGGCGGCGTACTCGCGGCTGGCGGCGGCGGCGGCTTGTAGTCGGCCGGAACCTCGACTGGCGCGGTGCCCTCGTACACGCTCTCCAGGTCGATCTTGGGAGGGAGGGCGGTCTTGCCGTCGAGCCACTCCTTGGCGCTCATCGCGGGCTTGAGGCCCGTGGCGGGCGGGTAGATGTCGGACTGGAAGGTCTCGGCGCGGCGGGGGACGGTGAAGGAGATGGGTTCGATGTAGGTGTCGTTGACGGTCTTGTAGGCCCTCATGATTTCGTTCTCGTGAACCTGCCGAGGTTTAGCATATTTACGTGTGTCAACGCCAAGGGTCGTTCACTCACGTTGATGCCGCGGCGGGGAAGGAAGGCGATGCCTCGCTGAGGCTCAAGGGACTTGTACTCGGTGAGATACTCGAACTTGTCATTCTCGTACTCGTAGTATCGGATGTTCCCGTCACTGCGCGTGTTAGTGTGGAAAATACTTGAGTATAATGGGCCATGACTTACCCCTTTCCGGCCAAGTACAAGCAGTTCGATCCCTCGTCTGCGCCAATGTCAGTATCCCATCTGCACCATTGATCAGGGGAACTCACCCCAGAATGGCATGCACACGCCCGAGCTCGAGTCCAGCATCGAGAATCCCCCAATCGGCTCCGGGTTGCCCGGCTCCCACAGCGCAATCTGCCGCTCGCTCATCCGCGAGAACCCGGTCGTGGCAATACGGTTATGCTCTCCCATCCACACAGCCCTGCTGTTCTTCGCGCCATGGTGACCCTGGTGCTCGCTGACGGGCCTCTCCTGGCGCACGTCCCACACCCTGAGCTTCTTATCACGCGACGTCGTGGCGAGCAGCGTGCCGGTCGCGTTCCAGGTCAGGCTCTGCACAATATCGTTGTGGCGAAGCACCTGGTGCGACTGACCGGCCTCGACGTCCCAGAGCTTGATCGTGAAATCGCCCGAGGCGGAGGCGAGGATGTTCTCGGCGGCGGGGTTGAAGTTGACCTGTCCGACCTTTCTACGGGGGGGGTTAGCCAGGGCCTGTGATAAAAGGAGAGGGGCCGAGAGCCGGGGCTCCTACCTCGAATGGCCGGAAAGCTTCGCGACGGGGCCGACGTCGGGCATCTCTTCGGCGTCTACGTGGAGGGTGAAGTCCTTGGGGACCTGCCAAATAAAGATCTTGCCATCATCCGAGCCCGAGGCGACGATATCATCGTTGAAGGGGTTCCTGCCCGCGGACCCGAGTTAGCGCATCCGCAGCGATCACGCGGGAACCTCATTCCGAGTATCGACGTACCAGTCGGTATCCAGAACAGTAGCGGTATGCCCCCTGAACAGCGGGATCAGGTCCGGCAGCTTCCCCCTCTCCTCGAGCGGGATGACAGCAAACGAGCCGCCGCCGCCCGACTCCCAGTTGACGGAGAGGTACTTGGGGTTGACCTATAACAAGCGCACACGCCGTCTCAGCTTCGGCCAATTCTCTCGGAGTGCTAGGGTCGTTGGGCAGGGAAAGCTGACGAAAGGTCTCGTGCGGGTGGGCGAGAGAAACGTATGGGTCGTGACGGGGGTGTCGAGGGGGATTCTACCTTTACGAGGTTGGTGTCCCAGGCATTCTTGCTGATGTGGAGGTTGTCGTAGCACGAATCCTTCCTAGTGGACTTGCCGAAGACGTGTCCTGGCCGCAGCTATCGTCAGCTTGAGACACACCGATGGTCGCGGGCGAGCAGAAGCAGCTCAGGGGCACGAGACTCACGATACTTCGACGCGCGCACGAACCGGGGAGCCATGGGGACGGTGGGCGGAAAGGGCAGTCACAATTGGTAACGGGGGGTCTGGATATCGCGCGATGTCGCTAGTTGGGAGAGAGGTGTGGTTGGCCGCCAGGGGATGCTCCAAGCTGGAAGCGGTGGATGAAACGGCTCCGCCGCCCGTTGCGCGGCGCAGCGACCCCACCTGCTCACCGGCTCGGTGTGGGGCTACATGCGGGTGCACCTGTCGACGCCTGGGCGCAGGATATCCTCGACAACGAGAGAATGAACGCCGAGGCGGGCGTGTAAGTGTTGAGGGAGGTCAAACACGAATCGCTTCTCTCACGAACAACACCAGGGTCGTTACGGAAACTGGGCAACAGCTTGAGCTCTCAATTAATTTGCGAGGACGTAACTGCTGCCCTGAAGCCGTCAATCTGCAAAACTAAGGAGGCAACGAAGATATCGATATCTACGACCTCAACCCGTACAAGAAAGTCGGGGAGATGTTCTGCTGGCTCTGCAAACCCCGGCTTTTGGGCCTAATGGAAGGGAGCGCCCCCATTTTTTGGACGGAATTCTAGGCTCGTTTCGGAGCCTGCAGATTTTGGCGTGGCGTCTCTAAGGCTTGCTTCTTAGAACCAATCTTCTTGTGGACACGCGATTGATGTGGGCAATACTTGGGTGCAAGTTTGGCCGTAGTCCAAGAGGAACGACGGCCATGGATGAAAAATCAAGGTCGTCGGGGGAGCGGGAAAGACTCCCAACTGTAACTTCCTCCTTATCCATGCTCTTCTGTCTTGTACTGTTACTCCTTCCGTATATCCCCGTTCTACCTTCCTTATATGAAGTCCTGACCTGGGTCCCATTCCTCCTTCCCTGTATCCCGCAAGTTTGACTTGCTTCGCGTGAGCGTCTACCGGGAGTTAACCTGTGGAGTACATCCAGCCCTGTCACATAGTATATCCACGGGGTCATCCGTCCCCCACCTTCCTCATTGCCTTTTGGCAGACACGGCAAGAACAACCGCCAGCCCGCGCGTCCACCAGACTCCGAGGAATCCCCATTCTTGAATCTAGGACTGCCCAGTAATTTCATCCCAAACACTTGACCTTGCGGTTGTCGACCAATTCAATATTATCTTCAATCCGCGCAATATAAGATTACGTGGCCCCGAGGCCCTCCCATCAACGTGCAAAACGGTGACCGACATCCTGCTTCGAGGGACCAGAAACCCTCGTTTTTCTCGATGTCACAGAATCTGAACATGTCGAGGCGTTGTTTCGGTCAAGTTTCCTCTCTGCTCCTTCTTACCCAGCCCTCCAGTGCCAAGAGGCCATCTCTGGAAACCATCATCGCTAACGTGATCTATATCTCTCAGGCACTCCGATTTCTCCTCACATATACGATATTGAGGTCTCGATCGTTCCCAAGATTGACCGTTGCCTGGCCCTCTGACCTTTCCTGTCGGGCTGGGGGCGTTGTCGAGGGGAGTGGAACGGTACAGAAGATACGCCACTAATGGCCAGCAGAAACCAATATATACTGTTCTTTCTTTATCCCCGTGGAGTTCGCGAAACATATGGATGTGGCCCATTCCAGAAATCTTTGCTCTCGTCCTCGGCAAGACGTAAAAAGGCCCCAAATTCCCTCGGCTTGCCCGCAAGGGCGAGGGCGGGGGACGCCACCGGGGCGAGAGTGCCGGGTTTCCTTTGCTCTCGTCCTCGGCAAGACGTAAAAAGGCCCAGATTCACTCGGCTTGCCCGCAAGGGCGAGGGCGGGGGACGCCGCCGGGGCGAGAGTGCCGGGTTTCCAAGGTAAGCAACACCATGATATCTGTCGCTACAACCCCATGCTAATGGCCAGTTTAAAAGAAAGAGAAAAAAACCAATTGCTCCCTCTCGGACCTGATCCATACCAGCAACGAGCCAGGTGCCCATTTCTCAACATGAACGCCATTGAACGCACCAGTAACTCGTCAAGCCCTCCTTCCTCGCGATATACATAAATGTATTGGCAACGCGTCAGGTTCTCCTTGCTTCATGCACACGCACCAACATACTGGAAACGCGCCAGACGGTCCTTCGATGTATACACCAACGTACCAGCAACGCTTCAAGCCCTCTCTCCGCCTCAGTTTGACCGGTTCCGAAAACCATCAGCTCTATTCTATGCCGGTGCCCTAATCCGGCTATTACCGTCATCTTTCCCCCCTGTCCTGTCTCTACGTCTATCCTTAACTCTACTGTCATCTTGCCCTGTTCTCTAGTTGCCTATTGACTCGACAAAGACTAGAAATGGCGCCACAGGTGGCCCATTTCCCCCACACCGCCAAACCTGGCCTTAAGGCACTGGCGGATGCGCACCCAATGGCCGACTCGGAGATTCAGAGGCTTGAGAAAGCGGCAACGAGCACTTGGTACCATACATCTTCTTTATCAGACCAGCGAGAATATGACCCATGGGTCACCCGGTTTGAAGTATTTATACTGCGCTGCAGATTCTGGTTCAGGTATGTTTATCCGTTCGATCCATCGAGGCGTTCTATCCGCTGCAGAGAGTCTTAGCTTACGCTCTAGTAGCCCAGAATTCGTACCCGCGACCAAGGAGCTCCTCATGTTCCTTCACTATGTCGTGGAGGAATCCAAGGAGCGACTGGAGAAGGAAAGAAGAAGATCACCTATTATACAATGTATGACGGCATGAGGGTAGTTCTGGTGTATTTCTCCTTGAGATACGGCGCTGCCTTCACCAAGCCAAACGGGTTTGATCTCCACATCAGTATGGCGTTCCTACCCCCTACCTGTGGCGAATGATCCCTCTAGTTCCACTGCGCTACCGCCTTTGTGATCCTCTTTGCTAATTTGTTGGTTTAGAATCGCAACTTACTGTTGCCCCATGGCGTCCTCACGTGTCCTCACCAAGGAGCCTACTAGCGAGCAACAGTGGATTGCGAGTTACACCGTCTAGGAGATGAACGAGGGGATTTTGGCGTCACGGGAATCTTAAACGTCGTGGCACTGGCAAAGAGGCGGTCTCGTTCTGAGGAGACAGGACGTTTGGAAGCCGATTCGATTTCAATTTCAGACAGAGGAACAGTATCATTCGGGAGGCGAATTTCTCGACAGTTCTACACGTATGCGTCTCATCTTTGACCCGGGGTGATCCTGGCGCCCAAGTCTTATTCGGGGGTCTATGGCCTTGAGAAGGGATCGTGCTTGCGGAGGTCACCATCCTTGTACTCAGAACCAACGAATAGCGCAGGGGAATAAACGCGGAATATCCTCCATTTCTTTCTGATAACCCCTATCTGTCTAGATAGCACGATGTTTGAAACGCCCTATGCCAAGGCCATGCGAAGCCCACAAACAGCAGACCGATATGCGAACGCCGACTCCCCCAACAAAGAAAGGACACCAGCCCAGACCCGGGCAACGCCAGTGCTAGTAATTCGCTGTGCGATTGGTTTTCTTCTGGTAGAATAACTGTAGAACGGAACGCGGGTTAGCCACGGTACTTCTCCAGAAGCCATGCCGACAAGACTAGGGTTGGGACGGAAGCTCACGTCTGTTCTCGAGCTCCCCAGGTTTATAATCTTCGGACATCCGTCGCGGTCCTTCTCGAGGCGCGTGCACTCGAAGCAGTAAAAGGCGTCGGATATCCCCTCGCCGCCGCAGACGACGCACTTGTTCTGGTAGTTGCCGAAGGAGCACTCGTCGCAGATGCGGACGAGGGTCGTGGGGCGGACGTACGAGTCGCAGACGGGGCACTTGCCGTCGCACTTATCGCAGACGCGGCCGATGGATATACCGGGCTGCTTGCGGCACATGACGAGGTCGCTGAAAGACGGTTAGCTTGGGGGCAGAGCTCGGGGAGGCCACCGGTGACATACGGATGATGGCGCGACATGGCTGCGGCGCGTGTTCGGAGGCCGGGGGGAGTTGGATGTGGGTTGCGGAGGCGTGCGAGAGGATCGATGGGCGGGGTTTGAGGTGCCGGCCTACTGCTGCGCGGGTGGACACAGCTTTTATATCGCAGCGGGTTGGAATTTGGATTTCTCAGCCTTGTCGAGGTCGAGGTGGTGGCGTCGTCCTGATGGATCCGCGGCCAAGATGAACTTGACGGCGCGGAAATTTGCCCCGCGCTACGGGTACCTTGTACCTCGTACCTCGCCTTTTTATGGCAGCACCTCACTCCACATTCTTATGCACAGACCACAGGAGCTTCCAACGAGCTCTCTTTCCCCCACGCGCACCTTTCCTTGTGGAACACGAGCTCCCGTTGCAATCCCACGCCGTGTCCGTACTCCGCTCGAAATGGCCTCGGTCTTCTTTTGTTGGGGTTGCTGATTGCTGATTCTCTTGAAGCACGATCATCAAGCCAATCTTCAGTTTTCATCAAACACTACAGTCCTAGCCAGTGGCGCATTCTACAATCGGTTCTCTACGATGGATGAATCACCCACCCGTGGCGGCACCAGGCCCGAAGAGACCCAGCCTCTCAAGCGCAAGTCTGTCCACGAGCCCGAACGCCAATCCGAGTTCCCGAAGCGTGCGAGAACGGGGCTAGAGGATGTGAGGACCGGCGATGCGTCGCCCGGTGCGCCGACACCCTCCCCACAACGCACGGAGGCCCCCAAGAGGTCCTTGGAGGATGCGAAGAGGCGCGTTTCCCAGGAGGAGAGGCGTAGGGGCATGCGGCTTTTCGGGGGGCTCCTGGGCACGCTGAGCCAGCGACCGACGAACCCACAGCAGCAGAAGCGCCAGGAGATCGAAAAGAGGCAGCAGGAAAGGCTCAAGCAGCAGAGGGCTGAGGAGCAAAAGGCGGTCAGGGAGAAGAAGGCCAAGTTGGAGGAGACGCGGACAAGGGAGTCGATAAATTGGGAGGAGCGAGTGGTGCGTGCCGATTCCTAGTCCGTGTTGGATTGGATTTCACTGCTAACGCCGCCACACAGCTACACGTACGGCACTCGACGCTGCGGTCCAAGGCCAAGTTCTTGCGAACGAAAGCGCGGCCCCATATCGTATAGCCTCCTCCACTCTTGACTGATTATCTATTACCCAAAGGAAGCTGAAGCTGACAGCGCTCTACGTGTAGTTCTATAAACCGTGGATCGTAACGGCGGAGCAAAAGAGCAAGATCCAACAGCAGAGGAACGATGTGGAGGACACGATTGAGAAGGAACTGGAAGAGTTTCAGATCCGAAGGGAAACGCATGCGCGCAAGTATGCGCCTCAAACCGAGCCCGTCGAGAGGGGGCCGTCGCCGGAACGCGAGGAGGCCGAGGAGAAGGCCGAGCCGACGAATGACTCGGGTCGGAAAGGGAACAGCACCGAGGGCCGAGCCGAGCCGCAGTCTGCTCCAGATCATGAGCATCATGACGAATCGAACGATGTGGTGGTCGAGTCCGGGGAGGACGTGGTCATTTACTAGGTGGCGCCAACCCGGTTTTAGCCCCCAGCTCACGGCGCTGTTGTTTTGTCTTGCTGTGGTTTTATGATATCCAAGCGCGCATAGGGCGGTGTTTTCGGGACCAGGCTATTGCTTTCTTCATGCTCGCGGGTGCGAGACGTAACATCAGGTGGAGAGCTCATGAACGAGAATGGCTTGTAGCTGATTTATAATGAGGGAATGAGAAAGCTATCCGTGACAGCCTCTTGGTCGGTTCATGCTTGTAACACAGGGTGGTCAGCTCAGCGCGGGCTTCTTCGGACGCCGTGACATTGGTCCGCCGCGCCCGCCGACGGCCGCACCAACGCTCTCCGGGTCCGTTCCTTGGCCGTCAATGCTACATACTGTGCATGTGGGTCAGCGTATATAAGCGGTGCCTGGTACACGCCTCGGTCACTGCCCCTCACCTTCTTCCCCAGCATCTGTCCCTCCACCTACACCAGTCTCAGACCGCCAGCTCAAGAACAGAAGCTCGCAATGGTTGACACAATCACGCCCAACGACCCCCGGATTGAGCGGAAAACCGCGCCCAACATCCGGGGCAAGACCTACAGCTACCTCCTCTTCACCCCCCCGGGCCCCTCGCCACCCACTGACACCATCATTCTGCTCCATGGCTTCCCCGATCTCAGTCTCGCCTGGCGCAACCAGGTGCCCGCCCTTCTGGCCCTCAACCTCCGCGTCGTGGTGCCGGACAACCTGGGCTACGGCCACACCGACGCCCCACCCGAGGCCGAGAACTACACCACGAAGAACCTCTCCGCCGACATAATCGAGCTCGCGGCGACCGTCCTTGGCAAGGATGTCCCTTTCATCCTGGGTGGACACGACTGGGGCTCGGCTCTGGCGTGGAGGGTCGCACTGTGGTACCCGGAGCTTGTGAAAGCGGTGTTTGGCGTGTGCGTGGCGTATACGCCGCCCAGGGAAAGTGGCATATCAGTAGAGGATATCATCCGGGCCGGAAAACTACCGAACTTCGGGTACCAGCTGCAATTCATAGGACCCGACCTTGAAAGGGAGATCCAGGGCAAGGAGAAGCTACGGCAGTTCCTGTCGGCCCTCTACGGCTGGTCCGACCAGAGCAAGGGGGCCTTCTCGGTTAAGCAGGGCGTCCTCTTCGACAGGCTCGGGAATGTGGGCCTGCCGCCGAACTTCACGGAGGAGGAGATGGCGTACTACGTGGACGAGTTTGCGCGGCACGGGATGCGCGGCCCGCTGAACTGGTACCGCGTGTACGGGCCGAATTCGAAGGACGAGGCGGAGCTGGTGAAGCAGGGCCCTGACAGGCTGCGGCTCAAGATGCCGGCGCTCTTCGTCGCGGCGTCGAGGGACACGGCGGTGCCGCCGGCGATGTCGACTGGGATGGATGAGTGGGTGGAAAACCTGACGAGGGCAGAGGTCGACGCTACGCACTGGGTGCTGTGGGAGAAGCCCGAGGAGTTCAACGGTCACATGAAGGCGTGGCTGGAGAAGTCCGTTCTGGGTGTGTCCAAGGCGTCCCTCTAAGGCGCTATCATGTTTGTGTCTCTATCGTTACTGCTATCTGATTTCGAAAGGGGAAGATGAAGCCGGGACGACGTCTCTGCGCTGTGTCGCAATGTCTTTGCATTGTGCGACTGTAGATCGGCTCACTGCGGCTTGCTAATTATATGGATGAGCATATGCTGCGCAATCCAAAGTTCAGAGGCACAATGTGACGTAGCTTGCACAAGACCACCCAAGGCCGCCCCGTCCGGGCTTAGCTGATCGGTTTAGGCCAAACAGCGCTCCTATCAGTGACTCACCGGAAGGCTGGGAGCCGTAGTGAAATACTATGCTGTCGCCGTAGTACTGGCATGGCGTGGTCTTTCCCCAAGCGAGATCCGAGATCCAGCACAAGCTCTGGACATCTAGGGTGCAGTTCCCGCTCCACCGACGCACTTGCAGGTCTTGCCTGCCGCGCCCACGTCCAAAATGACATGATACCCCGGAGGAACGAGCACGTGGTTTTGATGCCTTCGTCGCCCCTATTTCAGTGTAAACTTCTGGCCCGAGATGGCTGGGGCCCCGGCCTTGGACTTCTTATTCGCCCTCCCGCACATGGCGCACGAATCGTTCTGGTACGCGCATGACTGGCAGTATGTGAAGCCCTGGGACACCTTCGTCTTGCACCTTGAGCAGGAGCTGGAATACTGCGCGTACGGGTTCTTGGCCGATTTGGATAGGAGCTTGCTCTGGAAAGGGATATCTGTCAGCCAGGTTCTATCGTTTTCTCTCACAGTACGGGCGAGAAATACGAACCTTGCTGACGCCGGCGTTAGCAGCCGTCGCGCCCTTCTTATCCGTGCCCTTCGACGAGGTCGCGGAGCCGTAGTATATCTCGTTCTTCTTCTTGACGTCCGGCGTGGCGAGCGTGGTCTTCTTGGAGAGTTTCTGGCACTTGGAGCAGACCATGGTGGGCGGGCTCGACACGGAAAAAGGACGACGCCTATCGGGAGATTTGTCGCCTAGGTGGGCTTCGTTGCTTTCGTGTGGTTGGTATCTTCGTGGCGAATAGCATCTATTGGAGGTTTGGACCCGGACGAGGACCGAACAATCAAATACCACCTTGACGACGTCATGGGCGACGGCGGTTGGGGGCACCTGTCGCGCTGCCACGAGGATCTGAGACCCGTTGCGGCTGAGCCACAGGGTCCCCCACCAGCCACCGACGCCACCCAAGCCGCGCGGTTGACCAATGTGATGCTGAAACGAACCGGCCATGGTGTGTACCCCTGCCAGATTCGTATTCTGGTCAGACTGGGGGCTGTGTCAATGAACGCTGCGCCGCGAATCGAACGTCGAGCGCCCATCCAATTTTCTGATTCGACATAACCCATACGAAACCATTCACCAAGCCAGCAAGCTGACGACGACCACCCTGACACCCGATTTATCCTAGGACAGAACTGCTCTCTTCCCCGCCACCTTTGAGCTGTTGCCGTCGAGTTTCACTCCTCTCGATGATGCAGCGCCCGTCCCTTTGATCTGACTTCCCCCCTAATTTTCACGGCTAACGCACGTCCACCCTTCTGCATGCGCATGCGCCCATTGGACTCCGAAACCGCCTTTCGCGATACCCTCCCCTTCGACCTCTCTCGCGATAGCCCCCTCCTCATTGGAGAGCCGAGCGACCCCATCCCGACATGACAGGTCGACCTCCGGGTGACCAACCCCCGTACGCGCAAAACCCCCTGCTAGACCTCGAGAATGACCAGCCCGTGTATGGCGGCGGCCAGCGGTCCAACCTCAACGACGACGACCTCCTTCGCTCCTACACGCTAGACCACGAGCCGCAGAGCCGGCCGTCGGTGTCCTACGATGACTTCGTCGGCGCCGGAGGGCCCGGACACCAGAGGTACCCGTCGTCGGGAGCCTCACAACCGCCCGTCGCCAGCTCAAGTCGTGGGCCCTACCCGATGGACCGCCTCGACAGCCAATCTCACCTAAATAACTACCAGCGCTACGCCGACGACTACGACGACTACCCCAACGATGTCGACTCGTTCTACCCCCAGGAAAACCCGCCGCTGGTGGGCGGCTCAGACGCCGCCAGGGACAATGCGCGGCAACGTAACAGCGTGCTCGGCTTAGGCGGCGGGTTCCTCGGTCGCGTCAAGAACCGACTCGGGATGGGCCAGGGCTACTCGGAGATGGACCTGCCCTTGACAGAGCAGGGCCCCGCGAGGGCTGGCACTGGGCAGGCGGATAAGCAAGGCGCAAAGGAGGAGCGCAGTAAGTTCGATCTGGGGAACTTCAAATTCGGCTTCGGCAAGTCGAAACCCGACCCGTCGACTCTGGGGCCGCGACTCATCTACCTCAACAACCCCCCGGCGAACGCGGCGAACAACTACGTCGATAACCACGTATCGACAGCCAAATACAGCCTCATCACCTTCGTCCCCAAGTTCCTCTACGAGCAGTTCTCCAAGTTCGCCAACGTCTTCTTCTTGTTCACCGCTGCGCTGCAGCAGATCCCGGGTCTGTCACCGACGAATCAGTACACGACCATTGCGCCACTCGCCGTCGTGCTGCTGGTGTCGGCCGTCAAGGAACAGATCGAGGACTACAAGCGGAAACAGGCCGACAAGAACCTCAACATGTCCAAGGCGCGTGTACTTCGCGGCTCGGAATTCACCGAGGCCAAGTGGATCGACGTGGCCGTGGGAGACATCATCCGCGTCGAGTCGGAGGAGCCGTTCCCCACCGACCTGGTGCTCCTAGCGAGTTCCGAGCCCGAGGGCCTCTGCTACATCGAGACCGCGAACCTCGACGGCGAGACGAACCTCAAGATCAAGCAGGGTCTGCCCGAGACCTCGGCTCTGGTGAGTCCCAGCGAGCTCGCGCGGCTCGGCGGGAAGATCAAGTCCGAGCAGCCCAACAGCAGCCTGTACACGTACGAGGCGACCGTAACGATGCAGACGGGCGGTGGCGAAAAGGAGCTGCCTCTAAACCCCGAGCAGCTCCTGCTCCGCGGTGCCACCCTGAGGAACACGCCGTGGATCCACGGCGTCGTGGTCTTCACCGGCCATGAGACCAAGCTTATGCGCAACGCAACGTCCGCGCCGATCAAGCGGACCAAGGTCGAAAAGAAGCTCAACTCGGTGGTGCTTCTCCTCGTCGTGCTCCTGATGATTCTGAGCGTAATATCGACCGTTGGTGATCTGGTGCAGCGGAGGGTGGAGCAGACGTCTCTTTCCTATCTCGAGCTCGACCCCGTCACCAACGCTGATGCAATTGTGAGGACCATCTTCAAAGACCTTGTTACCTACTGGGTCCTTTACTCGTCGCTCGTGCCCATCTCCCTCTTCGTCACCCTCGAGCTTGTCAAGCTTTGGCACGCCATGCTCATCAACGACGACCTGGACATGTACCACGACAAGACAGACACGCCGGCGAACTGCAGGACGTCGAGTCTCGTGGAGGAAATAGGCATGGTGGAGTACGTCTTCTCCGACAAGACGGGCACACTGACCTGCAATCAAATGGAGTTCAAGCAGTGCACCATTGCGGGGATCCAGTACGCGGATGAGGTACCCGAAGACCAACGTGCCACGATAGAGGACGGCGTCGAGGTTGGCCTCCATGATTTCAAGCGGCTCCGCGAGAACCTCGAGACCCACGAGTCGTCCGGGACGATAGACCAGTTCCTCAGCCTGCTGGCTACGTGCCACACCGTTATTCCCGAGCGTGACGAGACGCAGGACGGGAACATCAAGTACCAAGCCGCCTCTCCGGACGAGGGAGCCTTGGTTGCCGGCGCGGTCACTCTTGGGTATCAGTTCACGGCGCGAAAGCCCAGGTCCGTCATCATCGAGGCCAACGGCCGGGAACAGGAGTACGAGCTCCTCGGGGTGTGTGAGTTTAACTCGACGCGGAAGCGAATGTCGACCATCTACCGGTGTCCCGATGGCAAGATCAGGATCTACTGCAAGGGAGCGGATACAGTCATCCTGGAGCGTCTCAGCGCCGACAACCCTCACGTGGACGTGACGTTGAGACACCTGGAAGACTACGCGTCTGAAGGCCTTCGGACACTTTGCCTGGCGGTACGCGAGGTCCCGGAGCAGGAGTTCCAGGAGTGGCTCAAGGTGTTTGAACAGGCCCAGACCACCGTCGACGGCAACCGCGCGGAGGAGCTGGACAAGGCGGCCGAGATAATCGAGCACGACTTTTACCTGCTCGGGGCCACCGCCATCGAGGACCGCCTCCAGGACGGCGTCCCAGAGACGATCCACACCCTCCAGCAGGCCGGCATCAAGGTGTGGGTGTTGACGGGCGATCGGCAGGAGACGGCCATCAACATCGGCATGAGCTGTAAGCTCCTGAGCGAGGACATGATGCTCCTGATCGTGAACGAAGAGACGGCGGAGGCCACGCGCGACAACATACAAAAGAAACTGGACGCCATCAGGACACAAGCCGAGGGCACGCTCGAATTCGAGACCCTCGCGCTCATTATCGACGGCAAGTCGCTCACCTTTGCGCTCGAGAAGGACATGGAGAAGCTCTTCTTGGATCTCGCGGTCATGTGCAAGGCCGTCATCTGCTGCCGAGTGTCGCCCCTCCAGAAGGCGTTGGTCGTCAAGGTGGTCAAGAAGTACCAGAAGGAGTCGATCCTCCTTGCCATTGGTGACGGCGCGAACGACGTGTCCATGATCCAGGCGGCGCATATCGGCGTGGGCATAAGCGGTGAGGAAGGTCTACAGGCGGCGCGTAGCGCAGATGTGGCCATCGCCCAGTTCAGGTACCTCCGGAAACTGCTGCTGGTTCACGGAGCGTGGAGTTATCAGCGTGTGTCCAAGACGATCCTCTTCTCATTCTACAAGAACATCACCCTGTATATGACGCAGTTCTGGGTAAGAGGTCACCTTTCCCATGCTACGACCCGGGCTATCACTAACACAGCTAGTACACATTCCGGAACGTCTTCTCCGGTCAGGTCATTTTCGAGTCCTGGATCCTCACCCTCTACAACGTCTTGTTCACGGTTCTGCCGCCGCTGGTGCTCGGCATCCTCGACCAGTTCATCTCGGCGCGGCTCCTCGACCGCTACCCGCAGCTGTACCACATGGGCCAGCGCAATGAGTTCTTCAACATGAAGGTATCGGCACAGTGGCTCGCGAACGCTATCTACCACTCGATCCTGCTGTACCTCGGCGCGGAGCTCTTCTGGTACGGCGATCTGATCCTGGGCGACGGCAAGATCGCAGGCCACTGGGTGTGGGGCACAGCGCTTTACGGCGCGGTGCTTCTGACGGTACTGGGCAAGGCGGCTCTGATCTCGAGCAACTGGACCAAATACCACGTACTCGCGATACCCGGATCGATGTTATTCTGGTGGGGGTTCACGGCGGCGTTTGGTGTCATCGCGCCGATGGTGAACGTGTCGAATGAGCTCCAGGGCACGATCCCGATATTGTACAAGAACCCGGTGTTCTGGCTGCAGACTCCGGTGCTGGCGATCCTGTGTCTGCTGAGGGACTTTGCGTACAAGTTCGCGAAGCGGATGTACTTCCCGAAGACGTATCACCACATCCAGGAGATCCAGAAATACAACATCCAGGACTACAGGCCGAGGTGAGCTTCTCCTTTCCCCCAGTTGGAATGAGGCAAGTACTAACTCCAGCAGGATGGAGCAATTCCAAAAGGCTATCAGGAAGGTCCGGCAGGTGCAGCGCATGCGGAAGCAGCGCGGGTACGCGTTCTCGCAGGCGGAGGAGGGCCAGACCAAGCTCATCCAGGCGTACGACACGACGCAGCACAGGGGACGGTACGGCGAGATGGCGAGCTCGAGGGAGCCGGCCAAGGCTGCGCCTTCGAATCCTTTCATATGAGCTATCCTATTCCAGGGATGTGTTACTTTTTCATTTCTTTCTTCCCGGAAGGTATCGCTCCGGTCGATATTCGGCTGCTGCCCCGTCGGGTCTGGCTTTTAGGGGGACATTCATATGCACGAGAGCAACGCATATCACGAGAAGGAAGAGCAAACGAGAGGTACAAGGGAGGAGTGCCTGGGCCCATTGCGTGTGTATTTTCTTTTTTTCGGTGTTCTGTAGGACATGTATGAAAACTCGGGCATTTTGAGCCATGTTGGCAAGGAGGCTGTCAGGAAGGGAGGGAATGGAGAAGAAAGGTTCTACTTGTGGTGTATTCTTGCTAGGGATTTGGCGGGCAATGATGCGTTTGAGTTCAAGCGCTTTAATATGCAGGGCTTCTTTGACCAAAGCGGTGTGGCAGATTTGTTCCCAGTCCCCCAACTCGCGATGTTTGCCCTTCCGCGGCCTCCTCGTCATATGCAGGGCATCCCCGGTGGTCTTGCGGGACCGGCCAGGTGCAGTATGAGTGTTACCTCCACAGGACGAGATGTCTCGGGCACGGGCGTCCCGGAGCTCCACCAGGCCTGAAGCCGGATGCAAATGTGGGCTCATGGAGTCGTCGTGGGGCGGAGACCTTTCGGGTCCGAAATCGGCCACGGCCAGAGGCTGCCTCGTGCTCGTACGGGCATGCCGTAATACCGAGTACACCTGACCGTCGATATTGGCAGTGGATATTGTAGATCGGTATACACACGCCGAGGGTCGGGAGTCGTCTCGGCAGAGGTCGTGCTCACTCAAGGATCGCCAGGCCACCGCGCTGTAAGCGAAGCCTCTCTATTATACCCTCAGTTCGAAACGCTCGCGTCTGTCCCTACGCAAACTACTAACAGAACAAACGAGCCACGGGCTCCCATTCAAATGCCAAGACCCCCGTCAAGTGCTAAGAAAGAAAGGAAAAAAATAGATAGAAATTCCCCAGACTAATATCCGGCCCCAGCCCATTCGGGAAATGAAAGCCCGCCGAACCCCGCAGAAAATTATATACCGAGCGGATCCCGGCCCAGAGATTAGCGCCGGGCCCCCGCCTGCGGGGCTGGCCTGACCCACTCCGGGGCGGAGAGGGCCCGACTCTCAAAAGGGGGGAACGAGCTACTGACGAGAGAGGGGCCATTTTTCTTCCTCCTCTTTCTTGCTGGGCCTCGGTTCGGTTCGCAGTGGTCACGAGGTGGCCAGTCGCCGGCGGGCTTCCAGTTCTGAACACGTAATATTGGGGTGCACCGCGGCTGGGGCGGCCTTCTCCTCCCTCTCCACTAACACGGCCGGAGGGGCATTAACACGATATTAGCGGCAGCCCGGACAGCTGCAGTCCCAGCGAGTCGGCGCTCGCTCCCCCGCGGGATTTACCCAAGCGCAGCTCCTTTCCTCCCCTTCCTCCACACGCTAGCGAGATTGACATATACACGTTTGATCACTCTCGCCTGTCCCCCGCCCTGCTCGTCCGCGTGACGCCTCCCCCGCATAACAAACTCCAGGAAAAGCAACGCTGATGTGGTATTATGAGCCCCCCTCAACTCCCTATTCCGTACATGAAACTCCTCGCGCCACCCCACATTCATCCCAAACCAAACACGCATGGCGTCACCGTGCCTTTTTTGAAAATACCCCACCCCACCCCTTTCCGCCCTCTGCTCACCCCCGCTTTCGGCGCGCCAGGGCAGTATCACTGCCCAACAACGGGCGTCACGAGCTCCGTGCTCTTCGTCGAGTACCCCGGCCTCCGGCTCGGCAGCGGCCTCTCCGCGCTCGACCCGTACGCGTACCCGTAGCCGTGGCCGTAGCCCCCCTTCTTCCCGTACGCCGCGTCGTACGTCGCCGGGTACTTCTCGCTGAACCACCCCCCGCCCGACGGGCTCACCGGCCGGATGGTGAGGGAGCGCAGTGCCGTGACGGCGTCGTTGGGCGGCGCGGGGAGGTAGGCTGATGTGGGCGCGGGGCGGGAAGGGCTTGCCCGGGGCACGATGTCGCGGGGTTCTCGCAGGGTGTAGTATGGGTTGGGGGGAGCGGCGTAACCGCTTGACGCGGATCCGCGTGGGATGCGGGACGACACTGTCGAGTCGTATTCGCGGCACCTGGTTCCGAGTCAGCTTCACCAAGTCATTCCGTTTGTGCCCGGGTTCACATACGCTTCTGAACAGTAGATGCAAGAGTCGTCGGGGGGGAGGAATTGCTTCTCACAGGTCATGCTGTGGCTTCTGTCAGCGGTGTTGCTCCTCGGTGGCACAATGCAGGAACGGAATGCTGCTAGCCGTGCTCCCCAACCGATTGGGTGCGACTACGCGGGGGACACAGGCGAGCCCGCGGGTCAACGCAGCAGGGGGGTTGCATGAGGTCGGAGGGCAAGATCGGGCCCGCCAGGTGGCACCGATGAGACGAGTCTCACTTGTGCTCCTCTTCCCGGCTCCATGTGTGCTGGTGGACTCGAATGCGGAAGGGGACAGAGAGAAAAGCCAACTCACCAGTACTGCGGGAACGTGTCCCGGCCGCCGTCCTCGTCCCAATACTCGTAGTCCCTCTCCTTTGGACTCCTCGCCCCGCGCCCCTCCTTGGCCTTCTTGGAGGACCCGCCTGATGTCCGCGACTTGTGTGTGGAGCTCCGTGGGTCTGTCGGCGGCGCGCTCGAAGCACCCTGTCCGGACTTCCTCCTGCTGTGGTGCATCTCGAGTGTTTCGGCGACGTCGTGGAGGTGTATTAGTGGAATGGAATTGGGGCGGCAAGCGTGTGGTGTTGCGTCCGCCGGGAATTATCAGATCCGAAGCTTGGATAGTAAAACTTGCAAAAAAAATCCGCTGGGGGAGAAAATGGTGTAATAATATGCCCAGCTTGTAAGTCGTGGGGTCGTGGGCGACCGGGGGTGGGTACTTCCACTGACTTCTCCGAGCGTGGAGATCGGGAGGTTATATGGGGAATCGGCTAGTCAAGGCGTAGCTGGAGTGGCCCCGGGCAGGAGAGGAATCGCGGGAATGGGGCAGTCGAATTATTATTAGTGAGCGATAGGCACGGAAAATTGGTTTCGCTTCCCCCTTGTCCCACGTGCCCCGTTTTCCGATCTCGTCGAGGTGCGTGTGATAAGGTGACAGCGATGGAGAAGGAAAATTTTTCTATCGTCGGGTTCAAATCCGTTGCGTGCTGCAGGACCGCCGAGATGCGTCGGGGTGGCGAATTGCGGGCTCGAGATGGTGTGGTGCCGGCGCCTGTGTTGTTGCCAATAAGACGAACGGGCCTTTTCTGAGGGTATCGTTGGCTGGACGGTGTGTTGCGCCCTCTATTAGCTTCTGCCACTTTCCTCGGGATCTCCCTTCCGGAATGTGGTGGTGCCTGGCCCGCCAAGTCTATGTGGTCCCAACGCTGCGTCGAAGGCTCCGTGTCCAAGGCTTGCTGAACCTGCGGCCGTGCGGAGTGGGAAAAGCAGCAAGGAATCTTGACAGAATAAATGTTCAAATGCTCCTCCAGTTCTGCCGCGCGGGTGGGGTCCTGCCGCGATTATCTACCTCCAGCTCTCTCTGCTTGGCAGATAAGGCCGGCTCGGGGGCAATTCCACGCCAGCGAGGGGCGAAATTCCGCTTTAAATAGCTCCAAAAGTCCGTCTCGAGACCCGGATGGCCGCCGGTTGCGACAGCGGTGGATGCCCTCCCACAAATAGAAAAAAAGGCTACCTATCAGGGTTGGCGGCCTGTTTCGCTTCGTGTCTGGCCCGGGTGTGCGCAGGGCCCAAGTCAGGCGGACGGGGGCAACCGGGAAGTGCAAGGAGACGAGACGTGCCTCAATTCCGGGGTCTAAGTCCGCGCCGGGGTCGTGTGCCGTCCGGACGGCCTGTTGACGTGACGGCGGCTGGCCCGGTATGGCTATGGTTACGCCTGCCTGCGCTGCGGATCGCTGGTCGGCGGAGCTCGGTCCAATGGCGTTAGCTGCGTCGCCGATGGTGTAAGTGCGATGCGGCACCCGGTGGTCAGCGGTGGGAGAGAGGCGCGACAACCTGCTGTGGCGTGCTGGCTGTTTTCCTCTCGGGCAATTGGCCTCCGGCTGCCGTGTGAGGGTTTGGACGTGAGAACAGGGCGGGGAGCAAGACGGGTGACTCGAAGTGTGCGACTAATACGAGACGTGCAGGCGGATCGTGACAGCTGGGTTCCCGGAGCAATTGCCAGCGAAACACCCGTGAGTGCGAGCTCAGAAACAGGAACGAGGGTGTGGCTAGAGAAGTTGAGGCGAAAAACGAGAGAGGAGACGTGCTGGACGAGACGAGAGACCCGAGCTCGGGGATGTGGCCGAAGTTATCTGGACGGCAGCTGGACCTGATGGTTTGTCTCGGTGGGGATAGAGGGGAGCGGGGGGTGACAGGGGTGCGAGTAGGAGAGGAGCGTGTGGAGCTGCTGCAAGTTTATGCAGCGGTCGGGCAGGGAGACGCGGGATTCCTGATTCCAGCTAAAAACGTGGTTCCTGGGCCGAAGCTTGACTGGCCTTCCCAGGAACAGGATTTCCCCCTCTTCTTTATCCACCCAATCTCTTGTTTTTTTTTCTTCTTTCTTTTTACTCTCTCAATCTTTCAATAGAATTCCAGAAGGAGAGCAGAATTCCTGGGCGTTGATTTGTATGACTAGCCGCCGCCCCGGGCTCCACCAGGCGCACACTCCCGTGTCGTGAACAAGGCCCGATTCGATGGTCGGATTCCGAAAGCGGAGGGCGTGTCGCCTTTCGCCAGAAGAGCCAATGGCGTGTGATCCCCCACTTCCCACACAAGCACACCGCGAGGTACCCAGGACGAAGAGCGGCCCCCGTTTCGTTTTTCCCGCCTGATTCGGGAACCCAGGGCCCCGGGACGTCCTGGCTGGTGTGTTTCCGGGAGATCCTTGGCGATCCACCCCGGACGCTCCTGGCATGAAATCGGGCCTGTGCCTGTGCGCCGTGCTGACCTGCTATGACGTGGGTGTTGAGTGGGCTGCAGTGTTTCGGCGGTTGGTCTCCGCTGGCATTGGGCCCTGGCGCCTTCAAATTCCACACCCCTGGCGCTGGCCGTTGCTGTCTTTGTTCCTTGTTTCGTGGCGTCCCGTATTGGGTTTCCGAGCGCGGCAGGGTGTCTTTGTGTGTGAAATGTGGCGGGCGGGCTGGGCAGAGGACAAAAGGGCGTGTCGGCGAAGACCGGCACGTTATCTATGGAAGGGATTGCTAGCTTTCGGAGTAGCTGAGATGGTGGTTCTGGGTGGTGCTGACGCCCGCTGCTGCGAGGAAGGATGAACCGGGAAGGTACATGAAAGGTGACGGAGTGTCAGCAGCCACGCCCCAAGGTCACGTTTGAAACGGCGTGGATGACAGGATGCACACCACTCGGAGACACCGCAGATAGCGCTGGAGTGTTGATGGTCCCGAGACGAGCAGCCGTGCGGTTCTTCTTGTAGGATCTGGGAGTCGGCCTGTCCAATTGCCTGGCTGCTGAGAATCAATCGCGGGCGGGACAAGATCAAGCTTCAGCATGCGCCTCGAGACGGCACCGATAGTGGACGCAGTTTGAGCTCTCGAGAAGCGCTGGGAGCTCTATCACTGAGCATATACACGTCTGGTATAACCCAGGCGGCGTAATACCCCGAGCCGCCCTCGCCTCGGCGCCGTCAATAATACGACCCGCCACTGCCACCCTTAACCGCGCGACGTATATCTATCGGCACACTTTCCCCGCTCCGCTTCGAACAAAGGGGCCACGCGCCTGGCCAGCTGGCCCCCTTTCAGATTGATCTCGTATCTCTTAATATGCCGTCTCCGCCTGGCGAAGCAGGACCCCGCTGCGTGTTCTGGCTTGCCGGGGCGGGGGGAGAGCGGGGGCATGGACTTCCATTCCTGACATCCAGAGCTGCTGCATATGCAGGCGTCAAGGTTCAAGAGCTCCTCCCGCTGCATATCCCGGCTCTGCAGTCTCATGTATGCGCAGAGACGGCCCAGCAAAGGACGATGCCGTGCCATCAATGTAAAGCTCGGGAATGTGCGGGCGGGGAATCCCTGCGAGGGAACATCAAGTACGTGCGCGTTTCGAGCCGCTCTCTGCCGACGAGCTCCCCACCTGCCTGCTTGTATCATCCATAGAGGCATGAGTGGGGGGCGGAGGGGGGAGGTCGCTGAGCTCGATGCTCATCAGACGGCGACGGTCAGAGCATGAACAGAACGCCCCTGGAGGCCCCGCACTTGGGAGTTGCAGCATGAGAGATCCGTCGCATATCAGGCCCCAATTGGGGCTGCATACATGTGGCTTGCGTTCTCACAAGACATACAAGGCAACCGTGCAACCGCACCTGCCCCACACTCGACACGTCTGGTGTCCCCAACACGAGGAGCCACACCGAGGCAGGCGTGACCCTTGACGCCAGCGTGAGAAGGCGCCACCGGGCTGTACCTTCTCCCCGTTGGTGTCTGGAAATGGTGGTGGTGGTGGTGGTGCCTGGCCTGGCCTGCTCCTTCTCCGGGTTGAGCAAGGCCCCAGCCATGTCCCCCAGGCGGTGGCTTCGGTCACCTGCACGCTCACCGTCCCCGATGCGGCGCCATTCCTGCCCCATCCGCCCAAGTGGACCAGGGGCTGATGCTGCAAGCGATGGTCTGTACCCAATACCCCTGACTAGCCCGGCGATAGGCGCCAACATTGCGTAGGAGTACCTCGTTTACCCCACCGATTGACGTGGAGCTGCCGCGCCGTGACTGGGATCCCCGGCCCCGGATTGCCGCCCTCATGTCTGTTCCGAAAACTTTTCTCTCCCTCTCTGAGCTCGATGACTGGTTCGAACCCCCAGCCACGTCAAACGCAAGCCAGTCGCGTCACAAATCTTCTCAAACCCACAGCTTTCGACGAGATCTGGGCCACTCACCGCCCAAGGAACCCGCGCAGATTGCCCGCCCTCGTCTGTGCGAGGGGCGCCCAGCTTTCCCTCGATCGACAATTTGGGTGCCGTGCATGGAAGCGAAGGGGAGGAATGTTACGGAGACCAGGGGAGAGGCTGATATGGCGATCCCGCCGGGTGCGGGGCTGCAGACGGTCGAATTCGTCGTGGTCTCGGGAAATTTTTATCTCGGAAGCATCCATCTACGCGTCATGGGACCTGGGGCAATGCCACCCCAAGATTACGAGGTAGCTTCCCCCCACCGAAAGGACGTTTGTTTCACGGCCTAAAGGTGTCCGGATTGCCCTCGAGCACGCTATCTCTCGGCCCCACCCAATCAGGCCAGGCACAAGCCCTTTTCCCAGGCACCCCCTCGGCGCCCCCCTCAACTCACCCGTCCCTCCTCCGCCCCTCCCGACGCCCAGGTCTCCGCCAGCTCACGTCAAATCACGGCTGCAGCGCCGGCGCGCGCGTGCATGTGCCCAGCATGCACCGGGGACGCAGGGCGCCAGGATTTCCTCGTGGGCCGTGCCTGGTTGCGTGGCTAGCGTGCCGTCTGGGCTTCCGGGAGCCCGAACCTCTCACGGCGCAGCTGCGGGGAGCTCTCCCCGCTGGCGAATGGTGACGCCGAGAGCAGGCACCATCTTTCGGCCCGGCTCTTTCTGTGGAGGCTTTGTTTGAAGGATCCTGCCGATTGCCGGGTACGCGTTGAAGCGAGAATTTTTATTCTTTTCCTTTTTGTTTGCCCATAGAGTATCCAATGGGGCGTTTCCGACGGGCCACGGACCAGATCCACGTTGCCTGCGCGTATTCCACCCAACGGAGGAGCGGCCGCTGATACCCCACAGTCAGGACCTTGCTAGCCCCGGAGCGATGCGACGTGCTGTGGGGTTCTAGTGTCCACAAGGTGCTTTTTCTCCTGCCACGGGGCCGGGGGGTGGGGCGGGACTGGCTCCCATCCGAAGGAAGACCTTTTCGTCCGAGATGTGAGCAGAGGGATGAGGGGGCCGGCCTGCTTTGCCGCCCGTGCGTTGAGGCCCCTCGCTGGCTTTCACCGCTCCCCGAACTATCGAGGCCTTCCGTGCTGTCCGGGCCGGGTGAACCACCGAGGGAGGGAGGGGATACAGTCGGTGAGGGCTGCGGGAACCCCCCACGTCTGGATATTAATAGCGGCAAGGAGGGAAGCGTCTTATTGCAGATTGGACGCCCACCATGCATGTCGCAAGAATCCGTGGCCGGCATGTGCATCTATCGGTAGGCCGTCCATCAGGGTGAGGCGGGCTGTCCACTGGCGGGCACCCTCGAAATGGCAACGGCATTTCAGGCTTCAGGAGCCCATTTGCGCCTTGCCCTCCCAGCCCTGGTGTGAAGCTCTAGTATTGGCAGCACCGCTTTTGCACTGGGAACATGGATGATGGAAGGAATGACGCCATTCAAACCATCCAAGGTCTCATCTGTCCTCCGATCCCTCAGGCTTGCATCTTCGAAGCGCCATAGCACGAAGATCTGCTCGCCAGGTCGCTGCTAGCCGCGCTCCCCAGCGGAGAACTCGGCACCGCAGTCTGGCGTTCCAGTATCTACTCGGCATGTCCCCACCGTGCATCACACGGGTGATTTCGCGGGGGATCGCCCACCAAGAGTCGGAGCCACGCACCTTGCAACGGTAACAGCGGCTATCACTCGCATAGAGGAGTGAGTATGGATGGCGTGCGCCCGCTATTCCCCACGCCCGATGACGCGAGATAAGACAGTTTCTCGCGCTAGTGTTAGCGGGATGCTGAGGCTGCGAAGGACTTGCATGGCGAAGGGTCGCGTGCTTCAATGCCTCGTGCAGATCGGCTTCCCAAAGCCTGCTTATCGGTCTCGGCGGCGACTATTGTGTGGCACGTCTGCGAACCTCCGGTAGAGACTGGCTGGAGAATAAGTATCCCCCTCCCCCCGTAGTTTCATGTGGCGCGGGTGACGTGCCTTCGATGAGTCCTGTCTAGCGTGCCCTTATCGCACACCTGCTACAGAGGACGCTACTGGAACAGCTGTGGGTTGCAGATGAAACCGAAGATTAAGCCGATGGTGTCTCGGCTATCGGGGCTTACCAGCGGGTGTAGTGCCAATTGATAAGGCTTCGCGGTTGTTGACTCAGGGTGCGAGGGGCCGATGTCGGGGAGATAAGGAGGCCGTAAGCGCTATCTTTAAGACTCGGCTTGGGTGAGCCGTTGGAAACGACCACCGGCTTGCTTGGAGGATGTGAGTCAAGCAGGGAGGCACGGACGGGGTCTGGGTGAGTCAAAGTTGTCATGTTCCGGGGCTCTGGAAGCACCGTCCGGGCTTGAATGAAGGCGGCATCTTGAAGGACCCCCCCTTGGCACCTGGGCCTCCTCTAGTTGCTGCTGGACATGGAACGATGAACTGGCCTTCATCCTTGACCCCAGGGCACACAAGCAGACGTCATCGAATCCCTCCTGCATTACACTTATATAACACCCTATCAAGACATGTCCCCGGCACGCCCAGAGACAACCCCTTGGCTGACACCCCCTCCCCTACGCGTGGTAATATGTCGTGTGCACCCTCTGGCCCTTCATGCCAGCCCCGATACCGGGCGTGGCACTCAGCTCGTGCGCGCCCTCCTCGCCGGACCCGACGCCGCCGGGGCTCCCGGCCCAGTGCTCCTTGCCGCGCTCCGAGTCCGGTGTCGGCGTGTAAGTCGCGGGCGTGGCGGGCGGCTCGGCGGCGAGCTCGATGGGGTCGGCCTGCGGCGGCACCGGGATGACATAGTCTCGTGTGTCCGAGCACTGCGTGTCGGGCGCGGAGTCGTCCGGCTGCACTTTGCGCCTGCGGCGCCAGACGAGGCAGGCTGCTCCAGAGATTACTAGGATGAGACCTGCAGCGCCGCCGACGGCTATCCCTACCACTGCGCCCCGCGAGAGGTGGACTCCCGTGTTTTCACCCGATACGTCTCTCGTCGGTTCCCGCTCGGAGGACGAAGCTGTCCGCGAGAGCAGGATCTCCAGGTCAGGACTATCGAAGCCGTCGTCCGGCTCCGTCTTCGTCGCGCCGCCCTTCTCCCCACCCCCGATAACATCGCTAATGTCCTTCGGGACGACGTAGCCCCTTTTCCCGGGGTCGTAGAGCATCCACTCCGCGCCGTCCGGGTTCTGCCTCCCGAGGTCGAGGTTGTGCACGCCCCACTGCTCCGGCGTGTCGCACATGTCCGAGAGCGGAAAGGAGCCCCCGATGATGAACATCTGGGAGAGGGAGGACGTTACCGTGCAGGTGAGGCTGTGGTGCGGGAACTCGCCCGTCCCGTGACCGTCCGGGTAGAGCTTGATCCAGGTGAAGGAGGGAAGGGAGAGGATGTAGACGTCATCGAAGCCTGCGGTCGACGGGGGCATGGAGGCGCCGCCGTAGAGATAGCTGGGCTGTTTAGCTTTGGACGGCGGAGGGGGTTTGGCTGGGTGTTGGAGAGGTCGGAACAGTGACTTACATGTCGTAGGACGACCGGTCTTCGGCCCACGTTACGCCGGCGCAGAACCGGCTCCTCGCCTCGGGCACGTCCCCCGACGCCTTCTGCTTATACCACTTGAAGCTCAGAACATCGTAGACCAGAACCTCGTCCATCGGCTGCCCGCTCACCGACCCGTTCGCGCCGTCCGTCACACCGCCCATGTACACCAGCATGCCCGCGTCCCCCGCGGGGATATACACCATTGCTCCCTCGGCGCGTCCCACGCCGTCCGGCCCGGAGGTGTTCGTCCACCGGTTCCTGTCCATCTCGTACTTGATCATGTAGGATGTCGCGGCCCGGGGACCCCCCCAGTCCTCCTCCGACGAGTTGCTGAGCCACCCGCCGTACCAGTAGCCCTCGCCCCGCTCGGGGATCGAAACGCCGGCGCCGTAGCTCGTGCGCCGGATCGACGCGGCGCGGTCCGCGTCCGAGAGGCCGAAGTGGTCCCAGGTGTCGTGGAGGACGTCGTAGGCGTGTACGCCCTGGAGTTGGGGGGGCGAGGTGTCGGCGAACTCGCCGCCGAACTGGTAGAGACGCTTGTTGACGGGGTCGGGCCAGAGGACGGCGCCGTTCGGCGAGGGGATGGTGTGGTTCTTAGTGAGGTTGGCGTAGAGCTGCGGCATGCCGGAGCCGGCGACGGTGGAAATGTCATGGAAGAGAAGATGCTTGTCTGTTAAACGGGTTAGTCCGTGTTCTGAGAGGAAGTGGAGGGAGGAGGCTTACTCGTGTAGTTCGTCGGAAATTCTTCCAGCGGGTTATAGTTTGTAAAGCCCCCGTCGATGTACAGCCTATTGTCTATGATGGCCGCCTGGTGTCCGAAGCGCCGACAAAAGTTCGACACCGGATCTTCCTGTTGCAGGCTAAGCTGAACCCCCAGGAGTAAGAGTAAGAGCGCCGGGAGCGTGGACGAAGAAGCTCCTCCGTGGGCACGCCGGAACCCAGCTGTCTTCCGGTGCCCAGCGCCGAAGGATTCCGTCCCCTTCAACACTGGGCGGGAGGTTCGCCGCGTCATGGCGGGCTGGCGACCATGTGTAAGAGAGACTTGCCGTTTCTTGGATTGGGCGCCGCGCGGATGGGTCAGAAAGGAAGGGAAGGGAGGGTATAGAGAGCATGGGGCTACGTAAAACTATAGGCTTATTCCGGCATGAGACAACTCCTACGAGAAGCGGATGTCATCAAGGCTGGTGGTGGTGGTGGTGAGCGGAGGGAGCTGAGGGAGGGGGCCTCCTCCACTGGCGATGAGGAAAACACGACCGTTACGAGGTACGTCCGACCAGAACGGCCGGGCCGGGCCCAGTACGCTAAACCCAGTGACATCAGTGCGGCCAGATGCAGGAGCCTGGTCCCGGATGTGGCGGGGGGAGACCAACTGGAGGTGGTGACGAGCGGAGGCCGCGAACATGGGGTCGGACACGACCTCCCCGCTGGGCCCCGTTACGCAGACTGCACGCTGCGAGGCGGATTACCGCCGAGAGACTACCGCCTCGGAGAGGAGACCACGGGCGGCATGAACGGGTGGGCGGTTCAGACCTTGCCGCCGAGGACACTCTTGGGTGAGACCGTGGAGGAATTCCGCTCTTCTAGCCCGGTCCGACGGATCACCACTTTCATACCGCGCCCGCGGCCCTCCAGTCTGCGTGGTGCGTGCCGAGGGAGGACACGAGAATGGCGACTCGGGCTGGAGATGCGTCTTGTGGAACGTTGCGCCGTCAGACCTAGTTGGGTCTCCAAGGTCCGCGAAATTGGTCCCAAGCTGCTCCCGCACCAGGTCTACCGTACGCAACAACTGTTCCCCGTAGTCCTAGAGGACGAAGGCTTTCCTATCAAGACCTTCCCGGCAGCTCCCTGTCTGTACTGGGTGCTGAGCCCGGTGTATGCAATGCCGGAAGCAGCCCGCAGCCGAGCATGCTCGCCACGTTGGAGATCAAAGACCAATAAGGCTGGAAGCATGTGGGTTGACGAGTCCCGAGGGGGCGGGTAAGCACTGCCCACCGTAGAGGAGAAAGCCTGAAGAGCGAAAGACGCGACAGGATTGGCCGCTGCGGCGTCGGAACGTGACCAATAAGTCGGCTTGTGCGCGTGTTCCTTGACCCGTATATGCGGGCTGGGCTAGAGAGAGGTGCTTGCTTGTCCTACGCGAGGCAAGCCACATTGAGCACCGTCAGCTCCGCTGGTTCTCGGTGGGGGATTAGGAATCTTCATTAAGCCCCCGTCGCCGTGAGTTGTACTGATTGTGTCCACGGCGCTGTAGGGGAGGTTAACCGGCGGATCGAAAGTCGATGCGCAGAATCTATTGTATCCCGCGCGGTGCGTGAGGCTTGCTAAAAACGCTTCGTACAGTTCTAATATACACAATGAGATCAGTCCAACGGAAGGTAGGGCCGTGTCGCTGATGCCATCTCCGCGCTCCGACTGGCAAACCCCCGGGGTTTCCATCCGCTTCGTTATTGCCCCTTGGGAGTCCCGGTGTCCACTACTTCTGCTTCTTCTGTTGTCGAGATGAGGACTCCAGTGATTTCCAACTGTCCAATGCGTTACCGTCTTCTGGCGTCTCCGGCTCTTCTTCCACTGGCTCCTCTTCCTGGACCGCCACGCCGTCCATCACCTCCTTAAGCATCCATATTGCATCTTCTGGTGTTTCCATCTCGAGCGCGGCTGCTATCTGGAACGGAAGCTCAGGGGAAAGCTCCACATCTGAGAGGTCGGCGACGGCCGACTGCGTCCGCTTGGTAATATCGTCCGGAAGGGAAAAGCAGTCCATCCGGGAGGCGTCGCCGGGGCTATCGGGGGTCTTGGAATTCTTTACGTGGTACGCGCGGATCGCATCCTTCGCGTTTAGCAGGGCGCGCGAGAACACGTCGATCGTCTGGGGTCCGCGGTTTTCCTTGTCGCCGTAGTGCTTGCGCGTTGTGGCCCTCCACAGCAGCCACACACTCCGCAGCGCACCGAGCCTCGCCAGATTGCCAACATACGGTTGCATTGCCGTGTGGCGGGTCTGCATGTGTCCTAGGAATTTCATGAAGCAAGACGGGGCCTCGACCCAGTCACTGCCGAACCCCGTCAAGAGTTTTATGAGGCTTGTTCGAGTGGGCAGGTTGCCACCGATGCCCGGGGTAGCAGCGGCCTCGATGTTAACTGCTAGCCGGTTAAGAGCCCTAGTCAACCCTTCCGAGACCAGGCGCGCAACATCCGGCGAGCTGTGGTGGTCGGTAACGTCAGAGATTGCTTTCTGGGCCATGGCGAGGTAATCATGAGCAATGTCAACGTAAAGACCGCCGGCGGAATGCTCGATGGCGATTCGGATTAGTGGGAGCCGCAGCTTGTCATGGCCCATCCGGATGGCGTGGTGGACATCCATGACGAAGGCAAGGGTGCTGTAAGAGCTGCTTAGCTCCACTGGCTTGTCGGGTCCATCGCGGCAGAGGAGCGCGATCTGTTTTTGAAGGTCTAGCGTGGGGCCCGCGAAACCTTTCCCGGAGGCCAACGCGATCGAGAGTATGCGGCGAAACTCTCCGTAGTCGAAACGCCCGTGGCGGAAAGCAAACTCCGGGTCGTGATGGTTAGGTATTTTGAGATGTCGCGGCGCGGTCTCGGCTACCCTGCCCTCCATCCACCACAGAAGCGTCGCGTCGTCACCCCATGTTACGCGCGGGATGCCGTTTCTGTGAAGAAGGTCCGACGTGGCCCTCCTGACTACCCCCAGATGTTGGCTTTCTTCTGTCGTTGGTCGCCCAGGCCCACCCCTTAACGCAAGGGAGAGTATGTCGGGGTCGCGGATACGCAAGTACCTGAGGTCTCGCTGGCTGCTCACGTACTTAAACGCGTTCGCCGCATCATTAGCAGATTCGACGTGGCTGAGTAGCCGCTCGCGCGCGGCGACATCCACCGCGCTGGGGGCGCTCCATTTCTCGTTCCAGAGTTCCCTGTCGGCCTCGTCATAGAGCCGCACACCGGGCGCACCCTCGGCGGCGAGATCGAGGACGTGATCGGAGAAGAGGTAGGTCTGGATGTCTGGTCTCGGCTCGGGACGCCGCTTGGAGGGCCGGGTCCTCTCCTTGACCCTCATAAACTGCACAGCAGCATTCCTGACCTCCCTGCCAATATCATGTGACGGGTGGTTACGGGACCAGCTATGCCTCCGGTCGGGTCTGTTTCTGAAGGCCTCCACCTCGACCTTGGACCATGAGTCCCTGGCCTCCGACTCTACCGGGACGTCCTCGTCCTCTAGCTTGGGCTGGGAGTCCTCGTCCTCGAGCCTGGCCCGGGAGTCCCCGGACTCGGATCTAGACTGGGAGAGGAGGCTGGACGGCGGGGCTGGACGGCGGAATGGGGACGCAGCGGCGGGTCGCGCTGGCGCTGGCGCGAGCGGCGCGGTGGAGATGTATCGTCCCAGGCTGCGCGGCCGGACAGCCAGGGCCTGCGCGCGTCGCATCGTCGGTCCCGAGCTATCGCCGGACAGCTAGCCGTCGGGGTTCGTGTAGAGGCATAGGCTGTAAGTGTGGGCTACGCGACAAGAGGACGGGTTTCGGTTCGGTTGAAAATGCGCCGTGCCATTGGATGTGTTGCGAGGAGCTGTCGCTTGCCCGTTTCCGTCTTCAATGTTGGTCGAGCCACATGAAGACTCTGCAGCTGCCAACGGCTGTAGGATACTGCCCGCGGTCGCCCACCCATGCACTTTGACTCCACCCCAAAACAGGCTGCCCCAGCGACAATCCGCCCATGAGCACATCTCCACCAGAGGCTCCTCCAATCGCCAAACATTCCATTACATCGCAACCTAGATATCACCGCCCAGAGACTCCTACCCACCCAGCCCTCCAAGATGCCTCCCGCGAAGAAGAGAAGGACCGAGTCGCCGCAGCAGTCCGAGCCATCGAACCCCGCCGCCGAGGAGCCCCAAAACCTCGAAACCGCTGACCCAGAACCCGCCTCAGAACCCGAAGCGTCGACGGCGGCCCCTCCTGCCAAAGCCGCCGACCGCCTCGCGCGCCTCAAGGCGCTCAAGGCCCGCGCCAAGTCGTCGTCCGAGGAGAACTTCAAGGCCGCCACGCGCGAGGCCCAGCGCGCGACGCAGGACCCGTCGCAGCTGGCCGCCCTCCAGCGCAAGCACGCCATCGCCTCGCACAAGCTGCTCAAGGCGGACGTCGAGGACGCCGGGGGCGACTTTGAGCGGAAGCGCGCGTGGGACTGGACGGTGGACGAGAGCGAGGCGTGGGACCGCCGGCTGAAGAAGAAGGCGGCGCGGAGGGACGAGAACCTGTTCGCCGACTACACGGCCGAGAGCAACAAGGTGTACAAGCGCCAGGTCAGGAACCTGCAGCCGGACATGGAGCGGTACGACAAGGAGAAGATGGCGGCGATACAGAAGGCCGCCGCGTCGGGCGGGCTGGAGGTCATCGAGACCGACGAGGGCGAGCTCATCGCCGTCGACAAGGACGGGTCCTTCTACTCGACGTCGGATTCGACAACCTTTGCCGAGAACAAGCCCGACAAGGCGGCCGTCGACCGGCTCGTCGACGACCTGCGGCGGGCGGAGGACCAGAGGCTCAAGAAGCGGAGGGAGAGGATGGCCAAGGACGGGGACGACGGCGACGTCACGTACATCAACGAGAAGAACAAGCAGTTCAACCAGAAGCTGTCGCGGTTCTACAACAAGTACACGTCGGATCTGCGCGACAGCTTCGAGCGGGGTACGGCGATTTGAGGGTGCGGGTTGCTTTTTCTGGGGACAGGCTGCATTACTGGTATAGCAATGTCTTGGGATGGATCGTTTTTCGGTATTGTACACTCTATGGAGTTTCACGTTATCTGGTAGTAGTACAGCAAAAAAAAGTCTGGCCGTCGCCAAACAGTTACAGCATGCTCTTCCTCCACGACTTTGTCGCGAGCTCATCGATCTTCTCGACCTCGACCGTCCCCTTGACGGTCTCATCATCCAGGGCCTCTACCACCGCCTCGGCAACGGTGTCCACCTTGAGTGGCTTGAACCCACCTGCCCCCATCAGCCCGCCAAAGACCCCCCTCGTTGCCCCGTTGAACAGCGTCGCCATCCCCGTCGCGGCCGCGATCCCCATAGTGAATTTGCGTGAGCTGTCGTACATAAAGGGCGGCCGGACGAAGACGTTCCTCATCTGCGGGAAGTTCTCCTGGATGGCGGTCTCCGCCTCCCGCTTGGTGGAGATGTACCTCGCGGGCAGCCCCGGCGGGGCGGCGATGGCGGAGATGTAGCAGAACGTGCCTACGTTCTCCGCATTGGCGTGCTTAGCCAGTGTGATCGCGCTATCCCGGTTCATGACCTCGTACGAGAACTGGTCTTTCGGATTCGGCGGCTTGATGTCCTCGCCCTCACCCTTGGACAGCGGATCCACGCCGCGGTCGACGGACGGCGAGAAGGCCTTCCGCAGGCCGGTGAGGGGTGACTCGGTGCCGCTGACGACACCCTTGTAGTCCGCCTCCATGAGGATTCCCATGCTGTGCACGACCGAGTCGGCGCCTTTGAGGAGCGGGGCGTAGAGCGCTGGCCGGAGGATGTCGGCGCGCTCCCACGTCACCTTGTGGGCCCACGGGGGAGGTGTGGCGGATGCGGTGACGGTGTCCCATCGAGGTTCACCGGAGCGGCTGTTTGTATGTTAGTCAAGCGTGGCGTAACACGAGGGGGCAGGCCGAGGTGGGCGCGCGAGTGAGCGAGGTGATGAGAGGCTTGCCTTATAGATGTGACGTCCCAGCCACGACCGACGGCATACTTGCAGATGCGCGAGCCTAGGAAGCCATTTCCTCCACAGACAACGAGCTTCTTCACAGCAGACATGGCTGATCAGAGCTAGTGAGTCTCGCGTCGTCGAGCTAAGGCGTAGCTGAGATTCGAAGACACATATAAGGCAATAGACTCGGCTGGAAGAAACTCTCTAAAGCCAGGTAAGACCCTGTATCCTATTCTCAGGCCGTCGTCGTCCGGAAGAAC
Organism: Sordariomycetes sp. S4602; assembly: GCA_023628835.1. Classification (NCBI taxonomy): domain Eukaryota; kingdom Fungi; phylum Ascomycota; class Sordariomycetes; species Sordariomycetes sp. S4602. Next base: position 1,021,601 of record JAMAJV010000008.1, read on the forward strand.
AAATTGTATGAAGGAAAGAGCGTGATCGCAGGTCGTTGCAGCTCATCTGAAAGTGGTGTCATGTCACTGAAGCTGGAGGATGACCTCAGCTCCTTTCATAGGCACAAGCTAGAGCACGGACCACAAAAACCCCGATTATGCATTGCCCCACTATTATCTGTTCTCGTTCACAGGGAAATTCGCCGCGCTCAACATTGATTCGCGACTTCAACCTGCCCCTCTATTATACCGAGTCCATTATCGAGTACGTTTTTGACATCGGCCACCCACCACGACGGTCGCGTGCTATTTTTGCAGCAGATTTATCAAGCATACCCCGAAAACTCTGGACACGCCCCACCTCCCCCCGTCGCAACACGCCTAAAGCGCTACGCGCCTCTCCGTCGTCGCCATGGCGCCCCCCAACCAGCTTGGCAAGCGCATGAAGGGCGTCCAGATCTGCCGGCCCTTTATATACGGCACGACCGCGCGCCCGTTCGACGAGAAGACGAATCCGAAGCCGCCCGGCGTTCCCGATGGCCACACGCACTCGTGGCAGGTCTTCGTCAAGGGCGTCGACGACGTCGATCTCACGTACTGGCTGCGCAGGGTCCAGTTCAAGCTGCACGAGTCCATTCCGAGCCCCATACGAAGTGAGTTATCGCCCGCCAGCGCCGCCCCGCGGTGCTCGGCCTGAGCTACGCTTCTCTCCCCGGCGAAGGTCAAAGTCCCCTTTCTCATGGCTAACAACCGCAGTGATTGATGGCGAAAAGGGCAAGGCCTTCACCGTCGACGAGACCGGCTGGGGCGAGTTTGAGATCACCATGAAGCTCTACTACGCCTCCGACTCCGGAGAGAAGGCCCAGACCATCTACCACCACCTCCGCCTACACCCCTACGGAAAGACCGACGAGGAGAAGGCCCGCTCTCGCCAGCCCAACGGCGACGTCATATCCTGGAACTACGAGGAGCAGATTTTCAACGAGCCCTACGAGGCCTTCTTCGACGTGCTCACGTCCGGCGCCCAATCCCGCCAGGGCAAGAAGGCCGCGCCGCTCGACCCCACCGCCGGCGTCGTCTACGAGCGCTCCGCCCTGGTGCCGCGCCACCTGACGGCCGAGCAGCCCTTCTCGCGCGAGACCGAGGACCTCGAGACGCAGAGGATCCGCAGGGCGCTGGACACGGTGCAGGGGTGGATCGACGAGACCAAGGAGGGGAACGCGGCCAAGGAGAAGGAGCTGGTGGCGCTGAAGAAGGAGAACGCGGCGGCCCCGGGGACCTAGGAGGACCCGGACCCTCCTCCTAGGGACAGGCGGTCGGGGAGGTACCGGAGGAAGTCGGCCAAGAAGATAGAGACCGACGGGGCGGCCGCGGACGGGGATGACTCGGACGATTCGGACTACAAGGCGCCTTGGGCTAAGAAAAAGGGCTAGGCGGGAGTTCCACGCCTCCGACGTTGAACTTGCGGGGGCAGCGGCGTCCTCTGTTAGGCTGTGTGCCGGCCATGTGTACAGCGATTGGAGAGTGTCGACGGCGGCTTCGAGACCCGTCGTGTGGTGCCTGGGTCACCCTTGTGTACGAGTATGACTACGTGGGGTCTTGTTAGGAGTTTGACGGAAAACCAAACGGCGTTGGGGCAAATACCAAATCGAATTCACTCTTACAAGAATCGTCACTTAAGTAGTCTGCCTCACCTTCCCGCCACCTCTGGGATAGTCTGCTCGCGTGAGATAAGAGTGGAATTGCTACTCGCAACTAAATCACCCGGCCCTCCCCGAGGGGAGGCGACCAGGCCATACAAAGTACACTAATATACCAGGAGGCTCCATTTGAGAGAGAACTCCAACCTATCCGTTCCCTCTCCCGAGCAACTCCTGTTTTGTCCGATTTTCCCTCCTTGTTCCCTTCCCATAACCGGGGCCGAAATACCCTTAAAACCCCTCTAGCGGCGATAAATGTGACAAGGACAAAAAGAAAAGGGGTATTGATCCCGTCGTTTCCGTCGTGACGAGATGCAAACGCCATAACTGCTGTCGGCGCAATGCTATCGTAAAGTGCCTGCCTCCCGACCGCGCCCTTTGCAACACAACCTGGCGTTCAAGCTAATCGATCCCCCTTTTTCGAGTAAGAAGCAAAAAAAACAAATTTCGTGCCAAACGCCGTGAGTGGGTTATACATAAGCAGTAGGAAGAATGACCCTCCCGCCGCTCTTGGACTCCCAACGCCTTGCCAAATTATAAAAATCAAAGGCCCAAAAGATAGGAAAAAGGAAAACACAGTTTGTACAAGGGTAACGAGTGGACCAGATGAATATCTGAAGTGGTGCCTCTACCTCGCGGCAGAAGCTTCGTAGGGTGGTGGAACGTCCTCCCTCTCCTCCCAGAGGGGGTCCTTGTTCTTCTCGTCGTAGACCCGACGCGCGATCTCGCCGGCCATCTTCATGACCCACGCCTGCTCGAGGATGATGGACGGGTTCTCGTAGGCACGCTGCGGCCCGCGTGGCTTCTCCTTTTTCTCCGAGGGGTATGCGGGTCCCTCGGCGGAAGCGGCCGGAGTGCTCTGCTTGATCGGAACCTTCTCATCGGCCAGGGACGTCGCCGTGTTGATCGGGGCGGTCGCCTTCTCCGGGCTCTCGAAGAGGTCCGCCGTTAGCGGCGTGCGGCCCGCCTTCTTCTTCTCCGTCAGGGTCTCGAACCGCGTCCTCCGCGTCGAGGGCACTTGAGAAACAGCCGGAGCCAAAATGTCATCCTCGGGCTCCTCAGGGATAGTCACATTGGTGAGAGGCTCGGGCATCGATGCGGCGGCAACGGAAGCACTGTCGGCATCCGTCTCTCCCGCCTCGCTCGAGGCTTCCGACCCAGCTTCCGATTTGGATTTCCTTAGGTTGACCACCCTATGCTTCCTCTTGCGCGCGGAGGACCTTGACCTGCCAGAGCCCAACCCCAGGCCAGAGTTGAGGTTGGCGAACGACGGTCTTGTGGAAGTCTGGCCATGGCTCATGCTGCTTGTGTCGGAGAACGTGCAGGTTGACGCTGATCCGTTGAACGAATAGGTCTTTGTTAGGCCCGGAGTACCCGGAGTGGTAGTTCCGCTGGTGTCCGATACGTCCGAATCTGTCACTCGGCGTTCGATATCGCCAAGCCCGGGGATAAAGGTTGACAGGAAACCGTGCGAGTCCGCAACTTGGGAGAGGCGCATCAGGTTCAGGTGGGAGAACAGCGAGCGGAATTGGAACTGCACTTCTTCGGGGTCGCCGAGCGCGAGCGAGGGGATCTCGCTAGGGTCGAGAACGTTGCCGCTGGAATCGACGGGGTCGAGAGGCGGGCTTGCTAGAGGGTCGATGACGCCCTCGCCGTCTTCCATGTCGTCGCGTGGGAGGCGCTGATGGCACAGCACCTCCAGCGAGAACCGGTGGATGATGCTCGGTAGCTCGTCCATCATAAGGTTCCGGAGCTGCGTCTCGATGGTCCTCTGCAGGTAGTCGCGCACGAACTGGATGGAGTCAAAGGTCGATGAGACCTTGAGGGATTCGATCGGGTCATTGCGGAAGACTATGGTGACGCCCTTGTGCTTCGAGTAGACAACGATGATGAAGGCTGACAATCGTATATGCGATAGCGTGATCGAGAGCGGTATTGTTAGGCCGTCGGAAGCAGCCAGTGGTTGTGGTGACGTAAAGGACGGCATCGAGTTCAGGTATGTGTTCATTGGATTTGCCTATTTGAGGTGCTGATATTAGCCGACTGCCAAAGCGCGACTTGATCCGGGTCGCGAAGCGCGTGTCCCGGAGTGGTAATCTCGACATTCATGCGAAAGCAAGGGTGGAGAGCCGCTTCGGAGAGCAACTTCAAGGGCATGAAACGAAACGCGCCAAAGCGTACAAAGGGGTAAACGGGCTCTGGGCATTGCGTTCAAAGCCGATCTAGCGTTGGGAGTCGCGTGATGCCGCTAGGAGTAGGGAATGTGATGATAGACGGTGATGGTGGGCAATTGGCGATGGCGCGCTCGCGCTCGTCGCCCCTACCGCGGAACGCAGAAAGCCCAGCTTCGGGTCCCTCCACCGCAAGCATAACAGAAGCAGAAGAGTGCCTTACCTGTACCCGCGTTTTTAGCGTGACGGACGCATCCCCGGAGTAGCACATCTTGAAGATGCCGCGGAACCTATCCTCGGCAAGGTCCCCGATCTCAAGGATCTCCAGGTCGGGCGGCACGGAGCCTAGGTTGAAGTCGGACACGATAATGTCATCGACGATGATGGGCGGCTTCGGCGACTTGTTCAGCGCCCTCGTGAGCAGGTCCTTGGCACGGTTGTAGAAGTCCGTGTCGGCCGTGAGCGGCGACCAGTTGAAGTTGAAGGCCATGTTGAAATGGCGCTATATCCGCGCTTCCATCGAGGGAGGGACCAGGTCGAGCGGGACGTCTGGGCGGGCTCGCGGGCGCGTGTTTCTTGTCGTCGATCCGGTGTGTTCGCGATGCGATGCTGCTGAGGCGAATATTCCGCTCGCGTGTGGCTTTTGGCCCTCTCTTTTTTTTCGGGTTCGGCGAGCCTCGGGTCGAGCTAACGTCGTGAGGGTGGGTCGGCGGGCGCAAGCTACCAGCTAGGTGCAGAGACTGGCAGGGGAAGGCTAATTATTGCCGGGACTAAACGATGCGAATGCGTGAGGCGGAAGGGAAGCCCTAGTATTAAGTTGGCGAGAGACGGAATGATGGAAACGGGCGGTTCGTGATGGAATATGACGCTATCGCTCGGCGTTGCTGCTCGCGAGTTCACGGAAGGAGGGAAGGTGGAGCTCGCTCGATCGGGGCTGGGGGAAGCATTGAAAGGGGGTGACAGGAAAATTTTTGTTTGCAATCATATGCCAAGCCCCGGGTGTGGAAGAGCGCGCAGGACGGGATGGCCGTTTGTGGGCCCTCGACCCCCTGCCGCCCGAGCTCTTGTGGGGGCGGTCCGGCGGGTCAGGGCTTGTGATTTGGGCTTTTCAGTGCGCCCGCCAGGCGTGTTCTGGTTTTTTCTTGGTCAGCTTCAGCGCCTTCTCCACTGATGACCCCCCGGAACAGCCACTAATGACGTTGCCGCATGCGCCTATGAATCAGAAGCCGCTCTTGGAAGGGATAGCCGATAAACTCGACAAAGGTCACTGGAGGCTGGCTGAACCCACTTTGGCCATTTAAGCAGTGTCGCTATCATCATCAGAGGTATCAAGAGGGGGGGCGTCGCAACATGATCGCTTCGAGACCGTCACCCGAGGCTCCCTCCTGACGCCGAAACGCAACCCACAAACTCGCGGCGCCAGCCCCGGGTGACCCGGCAATGAGACACCATGCACAAGTATGTATGTAAACAAAGCATCCACAAGGGGAATCGGTCGGCATGTCCGCGAACACACAGACGCGACCAGTAAACAGAGATCGGCTCAATCTCCCACGTTCATGCGATCCCAAAACAACCAGGGTCCCAGTCATCCCATCCCCGGACAACGAGAGCCCAGGTCTCCTCGCAGCCGAAAGCAAATCGCGTTCCTCGGGGACCAGTCACGTTCGATGTATCCCAAAGCAGTTAGTCTTGGCGCGTCTTCTCCGCATCGAGAAGCGGAGCTCACAGTCGACGAGAACAAGCCGGGACGAGTGGGCTCATTAAAGTGGGGCCGTCTCGTCCTCGGCTCGGGCTCGGACGGCCGGGCAACGCCGAATGTGATACCCGTTTGCGAAGCGTGTCGGCGTGAGGAGCGGCGACGAAACTGGTATCTTTGCGGGAAATGAGATTGATACGATACGGGCATGGACGTCATGGTTTTTCGTGATGAACTGAACGAGGCGAGTTTGGAATCTGATCTTCCATGCTGGAGGGCGCCCTGCCTGGCCGGCGGACTCACATGAGAGCCCGGCATGCCGGCACGAGGGGGCATGCGAACAGCGTCAGGAGGTCCCCCCACTTATCCAAATGCGAAGAGGTGCCCGCAGAGCGGTGCGGAACTTGGATCCGGGGGAAGCAGAAACCAGCAGGAAACCAAAGCCATGTAATCGCTGACGCGATAGCTCAACCGTACCGAGTACACGCACAAGGAGCGGTTAGTCACACACGACATCAGAAGTCCTGGCTCAAGCTCTGCGTGTGCAAGCCAGGACATGGGAGTCGTCCGTGGAGCTCTCTGTACAAGTATCACATACTGAGGCCTTGGAGTCGACATTTCTGGTGCGCTCTCTCTCTCCATTTTGTAAGTGAACGTGATGCTTGCCCTGTACAACTCGACGGGAAGGAGCCGTCCCGGAGAGCCGGATCGATCACGTGATTTTAACACCTCCTCATTTTCATTGGCCAAAAGGCCCCGCCTCAACCCGGCCCCACTTTCAGACCGGGTCCGCATATCACGGCGAAGATCGGCTCCCACACACTGCAAACTTTTACTTTAAGTTGGACCTAAGACAAGCAAATACCACAAATCACAGAACGCCCGGCTAGCTCAATCGGTTAGAGCGTCAGACTCTTACTAAAGAAATCTGAAGGCTGCGGGTTCGACTCCCGCGTTGGGTTTAATTCCCCTCGCACCCGAGAAAACTCGGGTATCCGTTCTCTTTTTGCCGTTTTCTCAAAGCCTGCTGCTTTCCTTTTTCTTTTTTCTCCCTCTCGAGGGACAATGTTCTGGCGGAACAAGGACGAGTGAGTGCAAGGACCTCTGGTCTCTGCTCTCAGAAGTGTCTATGTCCACCACCCTCAGCCCTTACATACACAGGCACCCTCGAACATACAGAAAACAAGACGCTAGGTCTTGTTGCTGCTGTTAGCCGTTTCTCGCGTTTAACTGGTTACTTTTCCTTTCTTCTTCTCTGAGGGACAATATGTTAGCAGTATCAAGCCAAGTGAGTGTAAGGACGACGGGTTTCTGTTCTCAGTGTCAGCCTCTATGGACGACTCCTCAGTCCTCACTTACACGGGCTCCCTCGGACACACAAGGAGTAAAACGCCAAAGGCCCTGTTGTTCATGCTAGATTTGTGGTAGAAACACACATGCTGACCCGAACAATGGATATGAGACCAAGATACATGGGGCCAACCTTTTGGAGTCGATGTGTAAGACGTAAAGCGGCGTGAAAGGCGGGAGCCGAAGGGAGACAACGATATCAGCCAGCAGCTACAGCCCGTCAGTTCTCACAGCAGCCTCCGAACGTAGCCAGAGCCAGGGTGCTTAAAGGCCGGGGCATCCGCGTACCAAACTTACCCCTAAATGGGATAAGATACCACGTAAACCTTGACCGGGTGACGTAAAAGCCGAGGGCAGGAGCTGTATAACGCTCTTCCATCATAGCAAGCCGACCCCTCCGCTCGACAGCAGCCAAGACAGTTCACGACTTCAATCCCCTCAAGGCGCAAAGAAAGTGATGATTGAAGATGCATTGGGTATCTACTGTTCTACATGCCATGCTGGGTGCCCCGATGCTAAACCATGCCCCATGCCAACCCCGTAGCGCTAGGAAACCTGATACCCCAAATCTATGATATCTAGCCATCTCAGAACTCCCCGCCATCAAACCCCGAAGAAAAGACGAAAGGGGAAAGGGAACAAAAGAACAAAAGAAAAGAGAAGAAAAAAGCGTTCGTAGTGAAGGCGAAAGCATCACTGGAGGAACTTCCTCAGCTCCTTCTCGGTAAGAAGCCGGTTGTGATCCTTCTCGCCGCACAGAGCCTCAAACTCCCTCCACTCCGCCGGCCGGGCGTCCCTCTCGATGAGGCACCCCGTCCGCACCGGCATCACCCTCCCCGCCAGCGCATCAACCCTGTACGGAGAGGTGTACGCGCCGCCGCGGACCATATCCGCCTCCGTCCGCCTCCAGTATGCGCTCTTGGCGCCTGAATTCTTCTTATCCAGGTCCGCGATCTTGGCCACCACCTTTGGCCCCCGGCGCCCGCCCCTCTTCAGCACCCTCAGGAAGATGCTGCAGTCCCGAAGTGTCATTGCAAGCCGAAAGTCCTCGTCCGTGGAGTCGGCTGCCAGCGGGCCTTTGGTGTCGAGGAGCTGCTGCACACCGCGCAACTGGGCGATGAGGCGCTTAGGCCCGCTCTGCGCGGGCGTGGCCTTGAACCAGCGCGCCAGCGCCGGGACGTACCACGCGTCCTGCTCCTCTGGGGGGAGAAGCGCGGAGACAAAGGAGCTGCGGTCCTCCCAGTCGTCGGAGGCCATGAGAAGGGGGCAGGGAAGGTCCGCGGCGTCGTAGGTGGGGTCACGGAGGCGGCGGTGGAGGCGGACGGCGCAGGTGCGGCAGCGGAGGGCAGCGTGTGGTGCTGAGGGAGACTGGAAGAGCCATTTTGGCTTGATCTCGATCATGACGCCGTCCTTTTCGTCTTTGCGCGGTGTTAGCTTCTTGCGTTTCCAAACATCACAAGGATAAGAAGAAACGTACCGACTCGCATGTCGTCGACCAGCATGGCATACTCCGCCCGTGCAAGCTTCGACCCCCTGAATTTCTCTTTGCGCTTGGAAAGATGCTCGTTGAGGCCTGGGAGGCCCGAACCAGAATCGGCAGGAGCCTGCTCCTTCTCCGAAGCGCCATCGAGCAGGCGCAGGAGGTCACCGACGTCGTCAAGCAGCTGCTCGCCGCCAGGGCCGAGGTGCACTAGGTCGACGGGGACGAGATCGTCTTTCTCAGAAAATAGGGGTTTTATGTTCTCACGCCAGAAGCGGTACTGCTCCGGATAGGGGTAGGGCCGCTTCTCGGGGTTATCGGAGATCTTTTGGAGTCTCAGAAGCTTGCCTACACAGCCGTTAGTCTTTTATATCCCACCAAGTCCCGGGGGTCTTTCACGTTGAGCTCAACCGGGGGACAACTCGGCACAGAAAATCATACCTTCAAAGAACCTCCTCGTCGCCATGGGCGTATCCTCCGGCAGCTCAATGCCAACTACAACATTGGCGGAACCCTCTCCCACAAACTCGCGAACCTTGACCCCTGTCGGCACGGTGACCATGTCCCCGCTACGCTTCTGCTCAAAGAAGACGTCGGGCTCGGAGAGCGACGAGTCGCACGTCTCATCCTCATCGGCGAGGACGGTCAGTAGCGACGAGGCGCTGGATGAGATGGATGAACTGGAGGACATGGAGGACGAGAGCTCGGGGAACGAGCTCTGCTGCTCGGGCGAGGAGAACAAGGAGAGGGCATCGGGCGACGAGCTGCGGGGGGAGCTGCGCTCCGGCAGAGAGAAGCGCGATCGTGGCACGGGTCGGCTGGAGAGGGGCTCGACCTTGGGGGCCGCTATGGGGACGGGAGCGGCGGCGTGTCGTTTCGGTCGGTGGGTGAGCCGTGGGCGCTGCCTCGCCTGCAGCAGCGGCGACGAGTCCGGGGCATTCCGGTGCAGTTCCGCGCGCTCCGCTGGCGCATCTCCGCTCCCCATCGGCAGCGAGGGCTGGCGAGAGCGCCGACGGGGGGAGAAGCTTTGCGCGGCCCCTTGTCGCGCGCGTGGCTCCATTGGGCCGGTGGGATTTTCCCCTTCAGATTTTTGCGAGTTGATTTGGCCGGTGGGCCTCTTGGTGGTGAAGGAGGTGAACAATCAAAGAGATGAAAGTGTGGCGAGGTTTCAAATGTTTTAGGGCGTTTTAGTCCGGATTGGGCTGGCGCGGTTTCCCCCCTCGCAAGGAAGGAAAGCTTGGCTGTTGTGACGGCGTTAGTGAGGAAAGCGCGAGATGCGCCGTTGGCGTCACGTACTTGTACTCGGTATCAATAAGTGGGTACGGTCCGATGAAAGCCGGGGACGACCCTTATTTCTCGAGGCCAGGGTCTGGTCCACGTTTCCTGCGTGGATCGTCCTGCCATGCACCATTGACCTCGGGAATGGGGATATTTATGTAAGAAGAAGAAGAAAGAGTAAGGAGAGTGTGGAGTCCTGGGAAATGGAGGACAAGTCGAGGTCGTGGGGGCGGTGGTCGACTAAGACAGTCTCGTGAGGAGTGGGCGCAGGAGTACTGGCTATGCATGTACAGCCATAAGGCACGTCACTAATAACACAGGCGGCAGGAGGGGCGTGGGCGGTAAAGGCGCTTCGGTACTGCTAGCGACGGCCGGTGTCCTCCGATAAACGCTCGAGACTGTGACTCCGTCCGGCTCGGGCTCCCATCGTCTTGGTAAGGAGGTGTCGGCAGTAGCGAGGTGGCATTTCAGGGGACGAACGAGGAAAAAATCCACAAGGGGGGGACCCCCTTTTTGTCTTCCAGCAGAGCCCGCCCGGGAAAGCGGTGTCTAACTTTAAATTTAGGCCCGAACGGAGGGGGAAAAATCATCACAAGATCAACTGTGTGCCCCAATCCCCGATCCTGGCGTCTGGTCCGCGCGAGGGCAGAGAGGAGAAAGGGCCCAGAGATCCCCGCGCCAGGCCTGGAATTCCTTGGCATTGCGACATGGTACATGGTGTCTCGTGGGCGCCTTCGCTTGTTACTGGTCGCCTCCTTCAACACAGCAGGAAGAAAAAGGTACCCCCCCCTGTCGGTCGGCCGGGGGTGGGCCAAGGGAAAAGCGGTGATGTCAGTCTCACCGCGATTTCCGACGTTCCGGAACATCCTATTCTTGGTGCCCCTCGTTTTCGCCAAGGTGGCGCTGCCGAGACGCATGGGTGTTTGTGCCCAATAGCAGCCCGCCGCGGCACATCCCTGGACAGGAGTCAAGAGGGGGGCTGCGGACAATGGTTCTGCTGTGCCTTGCCCGACCAGGAATGACTCTTCGTCTTATGGCAGACGTGGCCGCCTTCGGGGTCTGTAAGTGGCCGAAATAGGGATTATCGGTGCCGAGTATGGGCCAGGGGCCGTCCGCTCTCTTGTTGCCTTGTGAGTTGGCTCGCGCCGCCGAGGGCTGCCACACCCAAGGGGCTCTCCCACGTGCCGTGCCCGTTGACTGGACGCGAGTGCGAGCGATAATACGTCAGAAATTACATGGGCTGTTTCGCACGTCTCACGGGGCTTGGTATGCGTTGTCGCGCAGCAGCTAGTCGGTGATATGGGCTGACGAGAGAGACGAAGGGGGTGGGTGAGACATGGCGACATGGCGTAGGACCCCCGGCCGGGTTGTGCTGTCCGTCTTGGTTGCTTTTTTCCATCCCGCCTTCTGCTTTCTTGACTCGGCAGATTGCACTGCTGGCCCTTCCCCCCTGCACGTCATTCCCAGCTCGACCTGCAGCGCCCGTACGTCGCTGAACCCTCCGTGCCGACGCCGCTTTGCAGCCATCCCTGTCCCTTCTCCCCCCTTGCTTCCCTGCCCAACAACGGCTTGCATGACACCTCACGTCTGGTTGGAGCATTCCGCGTGGGCCGGCCATTGCGTTGGGATGCACGTAGGGCATACCCGCCTCCGCCTGCATCTCTGTTTTTCGGTGACCGCCAAGAACAGAAGAAAAAAATAGGCATATCCCCCTTTCGGGCCGCTCGCAGCCCCGCGTTGGATGCATCATGCTACCCTTCCCCCTCCCTCTCGCCCTCAAGCCAGCTCACCCTTTGCTCGCAATCCAACCAGTACCGTCCCTCCGCCTTCGCCCCGTCAACATCCCCGACTCGTCCGTGTTTCTTTTTGTAAGAAGAAAGCAGCACTATGCAACCCAGGATCCAGGCGTCGTGTCGCACAGCATGGCCTCGTACGCTGGACCCCTCGTGTGACCACACCTTGGCCGAAAAGACAGCGGGCTGAGAAATTGACATGCGCAGGCCGAAGCCCCCGAAGAATGCCTTCCTATCCCTTTCGACTCGTCTGCATCGAGGGCTGGGCGCACGTGAGGCTCCATGCAAACCATGCAGGCTGAGAGGGATTCGATTTCCCGCGCTCCGGGCGGGAGAATGTCACCCTCTGCCGCATGGTGGGCGTCTTGGCATCTCGATCCGCGTTCGATTCCAGAAAAGACGCTTTCTATGGGTCACCCACCACTCCCATGGCAGGCGAGCCTGCGGGTACCCGGTTTTGCGGTGTCGCACGTCGAAATGGCCGCAGCATCTTGCTGAGATGTCCCACTGGGTCGCGTCGAGGACTCTCGAGTTACACAAGTCGCCTGGCCGGAGTTGGAGATGGAAGACGAGGACGAGCGGGGAGATGCTCGCTTGGAAGATATCAACGCTTCTCCGCATTCAGCAGTATGCGCATGACGTGGGCGGGGGGGGGGGGGGGGGGGGGGGGGGGGGGGGGGGGGGGGGGGGGGGGGGGGGGGGAGTTCGCGCTGCGGGTGATATTTATCCCGTCGGCGGCTGTTCCGCGAGATCGGGAAACGGGTCCATCGCGT
>JAMAJV010000009.1:0-233273 GCA_023628835.1 Sordariomycetes sp. S4602
CTAACCCTAACCCTAACCCTAACCCTAACCCTAACCCTAACCCTAACCCTAACCCTAACCCTAACCCTAACCCTAAGAAAGAGTAATCCTAGAAATATTAAGAATAAAGAAATTGCACTAATAGCTTATAATAGAGCTATGCTTTATCTAATAAAGAATAATAAAATATATAGACTAATAGAGGATTAAGAGACTAACTCTAAAGGGAGGGGATAAGGTTTACCTTTTATAAAAAAATATCTATATATACTAACTAAGCAATAAACTTGATTTTAAGAAAATTAGGCTGTTTAAGATTAGAAAGAAGATCTCTATAGTTAACTATAAACTTAAACTTCTAGACACTATAAAAATACACCTAGTTTTCTATGTCTTAATGCTTAAACTAGCATATAAGGATATACCTACTAAAGATATAATTTATATAGAAACTAAGGAACTAGAATATAAAGTTAAAAAGATCTTAGATTCTATGCTTAATAAAAATAACTAAACTAAGTACCTAATAAAATAGAAAAACTTTCTATATAATAATAATATATAGGAACTATTTAAGAACCTAATAAACTGCTAGGAACTCCTATAGTAGTTCTATCTAAAGAATCCTAACTAACTATAGGGTTATCTAGGACACCCTTTATAGCGCTAGTAGATAGGGGATTAGGATCTAAGTTTAAACTAAATTAGGACTAGTTAATATTAGTCCTAATACCTAGGGCAGACAAATCTGCTTTAACCTACTGCTTATAACAACTAAGAGTAGGAAGAAGCTCTAAAGGTCCTATACTATCCTTCTTATTAAGACCTTATATGCCCTAAGCAAATAACTTTTTCTTATATTAAAGCGCTTTATACTTTGTCTTTTAAATTTATATAAGCTAGGAAATAGTAAGCTAAAGGTTAGACTAAAGCTTCTCTAGGGCCTCTTTAGCCTTATCCTCTTCTTTCTCTAGGCAGGAGTAGGATTTAATAACCTAAGAAACTGTAAAGATTAGCTACTACTAGAAAATAGGATATAAAGGAGAGATAAACAAAAAGAGGCTACTAAAATACTATTATAAGGATGCTTTAGATAGGTATATTTATAGCACTAAGAAGAACCCTTAATTATAAGGCACTTCTTCCTAGACTGCTAATAATAGGAATATAGCATATTAGGCTTATACCCTAGAGAAATAAAATAGGCAAAAAGAGCCTAGCATTTAAGATCCTTATAAAGATTCTAGCAAGACATTATAGTTAGTAATAAGGAAGTATAGAAAAAGAAGGAGAAGGGAGAATATATAATTATAAGGGGGATAGCCTCTTTATAGGTTTTTGTACTAGGATACGAGGGCATCCCCGAGAACGACGCCGACTGGCCCGACTTTGCGGTTAATTTCCTGACACAGCTGATCCTAAAGGTGCAGTCGCGGGATCCTGGCATCTCTCGGGCAGTGTTAGAGCAGCTGCATCTTAACATTGAGGAACTTGTTAAGGAATACGGCACGACCAACGCGCAGTATATAGCCGAGCAGACATTCAGCACGCAGTCCGAGCTGGGTCGCATGATCGCCGAGGCTCTGCGGCAGGCCCAGGGCGGCGGCCTGGGCAAGTTTGGCGAGAAGATAAAGGATTGGCTCGAGAAGAAGAAGAGCAAATCCCCACGGCTTGTCGGCAGCCTCCTGGGCATCGCGAGCATTGCGTAAGTTCCGCCTCTCTACAAGCCTTCGCTCCCGGTTCTGACAGTGTTAAAGAGCCCAGGGATTCCAGATATTCCTGGCTGTAAAGTTCCTGTGTAACTGGGACAAGCTCAGCCCCATCGACCGCGCCCAGGCCATCCTCCAGATTCTCGAGTCCACCTGTCGGATGATCACCGATCTGGCCGATCTCCTCGAACTGTTCCGGGAGAACCCCTTGAGCATGGACGAGGTGGCGACGACGTTCCGCAAATGGGCACGGCGCACGGGCGGCTCGATGCCCCGGGTCCAGGTAGACGGAGAGGAGAAGGTAGTCACCATTATCGATGACGAGAAGGTGGCCGCCGTCAATCCGGCAGCGGCAGACGTACCGCTAGACATGCAGATAGGGGAGGTGACCTCGGATCCAGCCATCGAGGAAAAGGTGCTGAGCAAGTTCGAGTTGGCTGGCAAGTACGGACGGTTCGCCATCCAGGCCGTGGTGGTCGTTGCCAACTGCGCCGTGGCGGTCACGTTGGGTTTACAGATTGGCCGCGAATGGGGCAACGAGAATGCCGGGATCATCGCCTTGGACATTATAAACTTGTCCGTGATGGCGGCGCAGGCTCTGGTCGAGACCGCGGAGATAGTGATCAGCTTCACAGCCTGCGAGTTCGCCGCCATCCCGGTCGCCGGTGCCGTGCTCGCCGTCGTTGGGATTCTTCTGGCCATCATCTCGCAAGTTACCCATCCCGTCCCGCAGATTGCAACGGCCCAGCTAACTACAGCGCAGGCAAATCTTCGAGAGCAGCCGGACACCTCCGCCGGACAGGGCGATGGTATACATCTCGGAAATTGCACCCGAGTTCACCAAGGACCTCGCAAGAACGCCACTCCCCCTGTTGACGTACAGCGTGACCTCTTCGATCCCTTGCGGCTCCGACAAGGCCACGGTCGAGATAAAGGTGTGGGATGAGACCAAGAAAGGCCTTAAGCTGAAGTCGCTCCAAATCGAGTTCCACGCAGGTGATGGAAAAGACGACCTGTTTAAGCAGCCCAAGGTGGACAAGGACGGCAAAGTTACGGACAACACGATTGGCTTCGCGATCTCCCCGGAGAAGCGGTTCAAAGTGAAGGGCTCCGAGAAGCCAACCACGGCTAACGACGCGTTCCTCTTCGTTGCATATTGCACCGACGAGTCGTTGCAAGAGCTCGGTAAAACGCTTACTATAACCTTCACAGGCGTCACCAACGCTACCGCAGGAAAAGCCAACATTTCAATTGCAGAGCTACTGGAAAACCGGGGTGATGATGTTCCAAAGACCGACGTGGAACAATTATTCGAGGTAATAAAGAAGTAGGCGTGGACTAGGGGAAATCAACCCCAAATCGGAGGCGGCGACTCGAGTGCTTGGGACACCCACTCTCGCTATCTACTATAATGCTAAACTCTCATGCCCTCCCAGCTTTCATAAGCATCCCTAAAATTTCAAGGTCCTGCCTAGCATCAGACGGAGTCGTCTTTGGGATCTTCCCTGCCGCGATCCATTGGTACACCTCCTTTAGCTCCATCGTGAACGGATCCTCGTATGTCCGCCGAGTAGTAGACTCCCTGTACGACCCGTCCGGCAAAGTCTCCTTGACCACCATCGTTGTCGGCAGGCCCTTGATAAACGGCGTATCAATGCACACCTTGACAGTCTTTCCGTCACCGAAAATCTCCAGCGAGGCGTCGAATCTCGCCACCTGGTCAACACCGGACTCGTATGAGACGGCGAAATTGGGATATTGGAAGATCGCACTGCTATTGTTAGCCTGGCCAAAACAGCGTTTGTTTCCAAGTCAAGGTCTTACCTCCAAAACGGGGACCCAACGGTCGCGCAAGGCGAGAATCCTACGACGCCTTTAGGCATGCCCATGATCTCCCGCATGGCACTCAGGTCGTGCGAGCCCAGTGTAGAGAGCATCTCCCACATCATCTCCGTCTCTGCCGTAACAGCGATCCCAAGCTCGGTCCGGAGAGCCTGCTCCATGTCGTCGCGTGTTTTCGTACGCAGGGCTTCGGAGTCCGCCTTGCGATAATCGTTGAATGTCCTTGGATACGTCCCGGATTGCGCCACGAAGACCGAGTTTGGTCCGATGATGTCTCGGACACGGGCATAGCGTATTTGTCCAATGCTCCCAATCTCCTTCACGGCGTCGACGAAAGCCGCAGCGTACCTCCTCATATAACCAACGAACACCCTGCCACCACCCGCCGCCTTATCTGCAGCGATGATACGGTCCGTATCCTGTAGAGTTAAAGCAATTGGCTTCTCAATAAAGACGTATTTGCTTGCCTGCAGTGCAAGAACCGCGTCGGATGCGTGAAAGACATGGTTAGTTGCTATCAAAACTAGTTCCACTTCCGGCGCGTTGCAGAGCTCCTCGGCGCTTCGGGTGATCTTGGGCCTTGAGCTGCCTGCGACCTTGAGCTGGCTGTGCTTCATAGCTTCCTCAGAGACATCGCAGAGGTATGTAACCTGAAATAGATGGGACAGGGAGCTTAGAGAGGGCACGTGGACGACTTGCGTGACCATGCCGCACCTACAGACAATTAGTATGCGTTTGGAGCTTGCGGTGTGAATCCTTCCAACCGACCCTATAATGCCAACTTTAACGACCGGGCCAGCCGGCATAGCTTCAGTAGGCTTCATGCCAAACATTTTGAAGGATAAGGAAAGCGTTAAGAATTATATTTTTTTCTCTTAGTGTATAAATCAACAAGAGTCACAAATGCGGCGGCGGCCTGGAAGACTGCACAAGACGGAATTGCTAACTATGCTATTTACTGCGAGAGGGAACAGCTGGCCTTTACGTGAGCGATAACGTGACGTTCTTGCACGGCTTACAAAGTGTGCTGCCACCAGGTACTTGCTCCACAAGTACTATGCTTAATAAAGCAAACATTACAGGGGTCCTTGTTGCGATTCCACACCACCCGGAGTAGAGTAGGTCAGATGAGTATAATATTAACCTATCCACTGATCTTTTCGTGCACGATGGCCTCATTGCGAAACCCCATAGACCTAGTTAAAGCTTTAGTAGCTGTATAAAATAGACAACCAACTTGTCTACCTGCTAGGCGGAGCCCCTTCAATTTCGCGGGAAAGGTACCCATATCGTCCCCTCTGACCGCTGACTCCGCATTTCCAATTCCTGGCCGTTCAGTGGCTGGCCAGCTCATTGGCCACGTCTTGCCACCAAATTCTTCACCGACAACCGGGTTTTGGCCGAGAGGCCTTAATTGACGCGCACTCCATCTCCGTGCGGGGTTCCGAGTAGCATCGCAGATCCCTTCCCCGATGAGCTGGTCCATGATGAATGGAGGTGTCGTACCCGAACAACACTCGACCTTGCTACGTCACCCCCCTTACGGTGAGGGGCGATTTCCAGGCTTGGACAAGTATTGGGGGATGGGCTTAACCCGCATGTGGAGCAAGCTGAACACAGATTGCAAAGATACCCCGTGGAGCTAGGGAGGCTTCAGGGTAAATCATCCCGAATTTGCGTGGCCCTAGCATTAGCAGTGCGAACGACAAGCTAAGAGCGAGCCGCCATTTCTATACTTGGAAGGAGGGCCGACCAACTCCGGGGCGATTCCACGTCTCTCCCCACCAGCGAAGTTCGAACGAACATACACCGAAGATGGCTGGTGTTGACCTATGATGTTTCGGCCCCACTTCCCCGGGAATCATTTGTGCGGGGGATTTCTGGGGATTCTGGGGAAAGGGGGAGAGCTGACGTTCCCTTGGTAGAAACCGGGCTTACCGCTGATCCTTGTGCAGCTTAGATTATAAAGAACAGAGATTCTTGCCGTCTAAAATGTAACGAACCTGCCGCTTCGACTATCCGTTGATTCGCCCAACGCCCAAGCTCCAACTCTTCCATCCTTGTGTGTTCTTTTCGCCCGCTGCCATGTCGTCACTTCCTCTCTCCATCACCGTCCCGGCCGCCGCCTCCGTTGTCCTTTTGTTGTATGCTATCTTCACTAAAGGCTGGAGGGAAAAGAATCTGCCGCCGGGTACAACCACCTCACGCTCCTCTCCTATGACGGGAAACTGACGGTTCTAGGGCCCCCGACACTGCCAATCATCGGAAACCTCCATCAAATACCAACAAAGGGGTCGTACCTAAAGTATGCAAAGTAAACATTTAGTTACCGGAATGCCTCGTAGCTAATCGTGTCATGCTCCAGATTCACAGAATGGGCCGAGAAATACGGAGGGCTGTACTCCCTGAAGATGGGAACCGGCACCGCCGTCGTCATCACCGACCGGCGACTTGTCAAGGACGTGGTTGACAAGAAGAGCTCGATATACAGCAGCCGCCCCCCCTCATACGTCGGCAACCTGATTACCGGGGGCTCCCACCTGCTGGTTATGCAGTACGGGCCGCTGTGGCGCAGCTTTCGGAAGCTCGTCCACCAGCATTTCATGGAGTCTATGGTGGAGAAGACCCATGTGAACATCCAGAACGCCGAGGCCGTGCAGATGCTCCACGACTTCTGCGTGCGGCCCGACCAGCATATGCTCCACCCCAAGCGGTTCAGCAATAGCATCACCATGAGTTTAGGTATAGCCATCCCCACATACGCTTTGTCTCGGCGTACGCGCTGACACTACAAGTCTTTGGCGTCCGCACTCCTTCGGTGAATACCGCGCATATGACTGACTTGTACGACATGATGGTAAGTCTACCGTCAATCAGTGACACCAAGTGCGTTAATAACGCCTCCCGCGCTTTAGGAAAAATGGTCCAAGGTTATGGAGCCGGGGAACACCCCACCAGTTGACATCTACCCATTCCTGCATTACGTCCCCCAGATGCTCTTCGGCAACTGGGTGTCAAGGGCCAAGGACGTCAGCAATGTGATGAACAAGCTGTACGGGCGGATGCTAGATCACGTCCAGAAGCGCAGGGAGACAACGGGGAGCAAGGGCTCCTTTATGGACACTGTCCTGGACAAAAACGAGAAGCTGGGGCTCAATCGCCACCAGCTATACTTCCTCGGCGGTGTCCTGATGGAAGGCGGGTCGGACACCTCTAGCGCCATCATCCTCGCGTTCATCCACGCCATGACCAAGTGGGGCCACGTCCTTAAGAGGGCGCAGGCGGAGATGGATGCCGTGGTGGGAGAGGATAGGACGCCGACTTGGGCTGATTACCAGAAGCTGCCTTATGTGGCCGCGACTGTCAAGGAGGCCATGCGGTGGAGGCCGGTTGTGCCTCTGGCGTTGCCGCACGCGGCTGCCGAAGGTAAGCAACACCTTTCGGTCCCGAGAAAGCTCCCCGGCCTTACCTCTTGCGACGGTGGAATAAGAACTGACGCAATAGGCAGATGACTGGATCGACGGCAAGTTCATCCCCAAGGGCACGACGGTCATAATTAACGCCTGGGGCCTGCACCACGACAAGGCCCGGTTCGAGAACCCGGAAGTCTTCGACCCGGACCACTACAAGGGGTCGACGGCCCTTGCGCCGGAGCTCTCGGCGGCAGCGGACTACGAAAAGCGCGACCACTACGGCTACGGCACCTCGCGCAGGATCTGCCCGGGGATCCACGTGGCCGAGCGGAACCTGTGGCTGGCCATGGCCAAGATCATCTGGGCCTTTGACATTGAGCCGGGCCTGGACGAGGAGGGCAGGCCGGTCGAGCCCGACTTTGACCCGCTGACGGGGTACAGCGAGGGGTTCCTGGTTTGCGCGAATGATTACCAGTGCAGGATCAAGCCGCGTTCAGAGGCACGGCGGGAGGCGATAATGGAGGAGTACAAGAAGGCGCAGGTGGAGGTTTTCTCGCAGTTTGAGGATCACCTGTGAACTTGGACCTGCAGGTTTCCGCAACGAACTATAGCTGCTAGATAAGATAATATTAACGAAACTTTCCAAACGGATACCCATAACAGTGATTAAACCATGACCTGGCCTATACCTTGGCCTTTCGAACAAGCCACGTTCGTCTGTCGGAAGCAGTAGTATACCGCGAAACAGTTCATCGCACCCTGTCGAATCACTGCCTCTATGGCGCTAGCAAGATGCCCCATGGCTAGCGGACGGTAAACGCCACGCCCGTCCCTGGAGCCCGCGTCCCTACCTCGTCGCCGCCACTCCTACTAGTAACGCCCGGTCTATACAACCTCCACCAGTGCCAGTAGGCTTCTCTTAAGTCGGCTGCAAGGCCGCGGAGGGAGAGAGCGTGCCTATTACAACCATCTTCACCCTTGCAAACATCTTCAAAGTCGTTACTTAGCAGTCCCTACAGCAGGCCCGATTGATCAAGCCGTTTATCAGTTACCTCCTCTAAGGCAAGACCTAATAAATTCCCTGCCCCTGGCCTAAGATCAGCATAAGTTCAATCTCGCATTCCTAACTTTGTACATTATAACAAAGGATTTTAAACAACAAACAAAACTTATGTTATTAACGCCGTTGTTCATCATATGTCCCTATAATACCTTAATTCCATCCCCTGTTTACCCAGCCGACACCCAGTTTCCATTACTTCGGACCTACTCTAGAAAGCCTGCTGGCAGATCAGGTCCTAAGGAAACAAGGTTAGCACAACCAAAGGCTACACAGCACATCTTCAATGCTGGTCTATTTGGAAAAACCAGATCACTTACCCCAGATATGAAGGTTGTCAGGGGAAGCAAGGCTCCTGTTCACAACGTGGCTAGAATTCACGAGGTCGCCATCCACGTAATGCTCTACAATGAAGCGCGAGGTATCAAACCTACTCATGTCAGCAAGTCGATCTTTTCTCCCTATATTCTAGGAAAGAGGACACGCACCAATAATCAAAGATCTGGCTGCCCATTACATGCCTCCCGACGCCCCAGCAGTTTTCGTAGCCCTTGTCGCGCAGCCAGTCGTGGCCCAGGACCTGGGTGTCGAAGTCGACCGTCTCGAACGAGGAGTGGTGGACATGGGACTTGGGGCCCTCGAAGAAGAAGAAGCAGTGGTGGTCCACCGGCTCGGCGCCCCGGTCTAGGTGGAGGAAGGTGGTGATGTCTTCACCCTTCTCGTTGTGGACCAGCTGTACATGGCGAGGTTCAGACCGGGTTCTCGGCGACGAGGGCTGGGGGTGGGGTGATAGGCACTTACGTCACTGGGGGTGAAGTTGAACCGTGTCGTGTAGAAGTTGTAGGTTTTAGCAAAGTTTGTCACGCACATGCCGAAGTGGCCCAGCTTCTGCACCGGTGCGGGACCTATCAGTCGCAATCTCGGTTAGCGCCACTACGCGACTAGAGAAGAAGAAGAAGAGAAAGTAAAACTGCGATCTAACCCCTTTCGAATCTCCGGAACTGGTTCGCCGGCCGCAGCTTATCGTCAGGCTACAGGGGGGTCATTAGCCAAGTGGCCCACAATCACGCCCAAGCCGCAAGTTTCTAAGACTCACAAAGTTGAAGTCCTGCTGCCCGGACTTCTTCCTCTCGACAGGAGCGCTAGGGGTCTGGCCGTAGACGAGATGGAACGGGAACCCGTCGACGGGGTCCTTAAAAGACACGCGGAGGCCGCCGCCGGGCTCCTCGGTCATCTCGTGGACCGCGGTGGCATTGGGCAGGGTCCTGCTGGCGTGTTCGAGGTCCTCCTTGGACTCCACCGCGAAGGCGGTGCCGCCGAAGTGGTCCTCGTCGCCCTCTGTAGCGACGTAGACGAAGGGCTCGGTCCCGAGGCCGCGGTAGTATGTATTCTTCCCGACGCGCTCCAGCTCGTGGAAGCCGAAATCTTCCAGGAACTGGCGCGCCTTGTCGATGTTCTTGTGCGTGTAGAACACGTGCGCGATGCGCACGAGGTTGATCTTGCGCGTGGCAGGGTTGTTTTCGGAGGCCATTGTGACGGAGTAGCTGGGGTGACAACAATGTGTTTGAATAACTTGCCGGGACTTGGCCAAGGACACGGCCTAATACTGGTTGCTCTAGATTCAAGTGGTCTATATACTCACCAGGGAGTACTGAGCTTGGGCTTAGATCCGATCCAAATGCCGGCGTGGGAGAACAGCCGAGTGAAGGGACCGACGTCACACGACCCCGCGGTTTACGGGTGTTAGATGCTAGGGATGGGGACCCGAACACTGGTCGCTGGGAGGAGCAAAGCCCGAAATCCACCCGAAGACCTCAATTGTGGGTCGCCAAGACGTGAGGGAATTGCAAGACTGGAGCGAGATGGTGTGTTGTCGCCCCTCCTCCGTGGGGCGGACAGATTTCGGTGTATTTCTTTTACGGCGGTGCCAACTCGAAGTGTTAGCCGCATGCATGTGGAACTGGGGATCTGGCCGGATGGGGTAAAACTAACTAAGCGCTAGTGCCTCGACTGAAGCGAGGTGGTCGCGGCGCATAACTCGTGTGAATAAAGCGATAGACAAGAATCGGCGATATCTCTTCTCGTCGTCGATGTCGACACGATCTCGTTTCGCTCATCGCCTTGTATTATCACCTACACACTGCAAGAGACCTGTCCTATCAGCCTTACCCTTGATTCCAGGAAACTTTGAAGCACGAAAAGAGTGCTCCGAGCGCCATGTCTGCCCACAGCGCAACGCCCAATGGCGTGAACGGTGTCAACGGCGTTAACGGCCACGGGGCCAACGCCCCATCGCTGTCGGCTGCGCGAGACGGAGCCACGATGATAGAGGGCGGGGATTTCCACGCCGAGACCGAGTTCCTGATTGTCGGTTGCGGCCCGGCGGGAGCTTCGCTCGCCTGCTTCCTGGGCTCCCATGGTGAGTCTGGTCAGACTTTCTCCGTTTCTCTCTAGGAGATTAGCTAACCAGCTTGCGTTGACAAAAGGGCTCAAGGGAATCATGATCGGTTCCGCGCCGGGCACGGCCGACACGCCGCGGGCGCACATTACTAACATGGCTGCGCTAGGTGGGTGCTTCCCGCCCCTCCTCTAAGCGGGCGGCATGGAATAGCTGCTAACGGACTCGTTCGATAACCAGAATGCCTGCGCGACATTGGGCTCCAACCAGATATCGAGCAGGTTTCCACAAAGGGGACCTGCATGATGCACACGAGGTGGTGCCACAGCATGGCCGGTGAAGAGTACACGCGCCTGTACTCTTGGGGAAACGACCCTAAGCGGAAGGTAAGTCGGAATCCGCTTGGCGCAGCTCGAACGCGACGAGACATGACAGAATTCTCATACCCACACAGGGCGACTACGAACAGGCGAGCCCGTGTGACCCGGTCGATCTCCCGCAAACCCTCCTCGAGCCTGTCCTAATCCGCAGGGCAACACAGTCGGGGTTTAAGGTGCGCTTCAGCACCACCCTGGAGAGCTTCACCCAGGACCCGGAGACGGGTTTTGTCACCGCAACTGTTCTCGACAAAGTCTCCAACCTCAGATATAAGATCCGAACCAGGTATCTCCTGGGTGCCGACGGGGCGCAGAGCCAGGTGATGAAGCAGCTCGAAGTACCACTTATCCGGAAGCCGGGCCAGGGCGTCGCCATCAACGTCCTCGTTCGGACTGATCTTTCCCACCTGGTCGACTCGCGCAAGGGCAACCTCCACTGGATCATGCAGCCCGATTGCGAGCACCCCGAGTTCGGTCGCATGGCTATTGTCCGCATGGTAAGGCCATGGACTGAGTGGATGTTTATCCTCTTCCCTGAGCCTGGCTGCGACCTCAGCGTCCAGCCGTCCCACGAGGAATATCTGCAGCGTGTGCGCGAGCTGATCGGAGATGATACGCCGGCGGAGATCCTGAACGTCTCGAAGTGGTTCATCAACGAGATCGTTGCCGAGAAGTACTCGGTCGGCAGAAATATGTAAGTTCCAAAGCCAGTCCCGTACGACCTTGTCGCGGACTCTTGCTAACAGGCCACCCGGCAGATTCTGCCTCGGCGACGCCGTCCACCGCCATCCTCCCATGAACGGCCTCGGGTCGAACACCTGCATCCAGGACTCATTCAACCTGGCGTGGAAGCTCGCATACGTGCACCGCGGCCTGGCCTCGGCCTCCCTCCTCGACACTTACAGCGCGGAGCGCCAGCCCGTCGGCGAGGGCATCATCACGCGCGCCAACGACGCCCTCCGGGACCACATACACGTATGGGAGGCTCTGGGTGCTACGCCCACCGACGTCTCGGAGCGCCGGCGGATCTTCAAGGAACTCTCCGAGGACAGCGCTAACGGCAAGAAGCGCCGGAGTGACCTCCGCGAGGCCATCGGGCGCACGGGGCGTGAGTTCCACGGGCTCGGCGTCGAGATGGGCCAGCGCTATGCCGGCACGGGCGTCTACGAAGCTGATGAGACGGAGACCTTCAGCCGCCGCGGGCGCGCAGTCGAGGACCCGGTGCTCTACTACGAGCCCAGCACGGCCCCGGGATCGCGCCTCCCGCACGTGTGGCTGAACAAGTCGGTTCCGACCACGCCCACCTCGACCATCGACATTGCCGGCCACGGGCGATTCACGCTGTTTACGGGCATCGGCGGCGAGGCCTGGGAGGAGGCCGCCAGGAGGGTGTCGGACGATATGGGCGTTCCGATCGAGGCGCACTCGATAGGCTTCCGCCGGGACTGGGAGGACTTCTATTATGACTGGGAGAATGTGCGTGGCGTGGAGGAGTCTGGCTCGGTGCTCGTGCGGCCGGACAGGTTCGTCGCGTGGCGCGCGAAGGAGGTGCTCGGAAGCGCGGACGCTTGCACGGATAAGCTGATCGAGGTTATGCGTTTCGTATTGGGTTTGAGGATAGACGAGAAGAGGCAGGGATAAGAGGACCAATACATAGGGTTGGGTTGTCATGCGGATATATTCTTAGTGCCCGTCCTAAAGACCGGCTTCTTGCCCTAAGCCCGAAGCAACTCGTCTATATTTTCCGTCCAATGTCAAAGCGTAGTATAGCTCTCGTTACATGTTCAGACCCTATGGATTCTTTCCAGCCCAAGTGCATGTAAATTTGTTGTTCGAGGGACGACGCTGCTTCCTCGGCGTATAAGAGATAAACCCCACTCTCTAAATCTATAAATCACCCTGAGACCTCAGCCGTCAAAAGCAAAGTTAGCAGGGCTAGCCTTGAAGGAGGAAGTACAGGGGCAGCCCGCCCGCCCAGCGCGCCCCCATTCGCCTCACCAGCAGCCGGCGGCTTCGATGTGGGGGGGTGAGTGGGTCACACGCGTTAGTGGGGCGCTCGCCACATGTAGGCTTGATGAGGTCCGCGGAAGTTTGCCGTTCTTGTTTGCCGAGAGGCTTAATTCGGGCAGATTCCGGTATGACATAGAGGCCGGTAGATACATCTACGTACCCCTAAGAGGTTTAACCAGGGTGAATATTTGGATTCCAGGGTTCGGAGGCTGCGATTAGAGGGTAAAAGTCAAGGGCCGAAGTTACTGCATGATGGGCCCGGAGTCCGATGCTCGTGCTTGACGTGTCGGACGAATTACTCGCCGAGGGCACCGAGACAAACCCTTACACTACTCTTGGTTAACTAATCCACTAATGCCTCTGACAGACATAATAAATATTCCGTTTCTCCAAGTATAGGAAATTCCGCTATTCGACAATTGTCAACATCAAACATCAAGTCTCCCTTGGCCTCTCTACACACATTCCGTCCGGAGACGCCCTGCTTCCCTTCTGTTCGCCATATACCCACTATATTAGTATTCAAAATCATCATGTCCTCCAACTGGACGCATCTTGTGCGCTTCCTGGCCGAGGAAGACGGCCAGGCTCATCTGGGGCAGGTCGACGCGGATAAATTCCCCGATGTCGGCCTTGCCCTAGAAAAGGGCGACAAGATCGCAGTAAACCTGATCGAGGGCAGCGTTTTCGACGGCGTGGTTACGGACAAAACAATGACGATCTCGCAGGTAAGACGAGGCAGGCGGAGCTGGCCAGAGAGGTGATATCGTGCTAACCGGAGACTTATTACAGCTTCTGTCACCTCTGCGGATAGATGAAGTGCCGATCATCCGGTGCATGGGCCTCAACTACAAGGACCATGCGAGGGAAGCCAACATGGCCATCCCCGACACCCCCGTCTTGTTTATAAAGCCCCGGACCGCCCTGAACGGCCCTGCGCCCGCGAAGATCAACGTCCCCAGGATCGCGCAGGATGGGTCAGCTGACTACGAGGCGGAGCTGTCCGTCGTCATCTCCAAGACCGGCCGGGACATCCCTGTCGAGAGGGCAATGGAGTATGTGCTGGGATACACGTGCAGCAACGACGTCAGCGCGCGGACGCAGCAGTTTAAGAACAGCCAGTGGAGCTTCTCGAAGGGTATGTGCGCCGCTTACCGCCCGCATCTAAATATCTTTATTGACGGCTTTTACTCCCAGGCTTCGACGGCTCTTGCCCAATCGGGCCAACTCTCGTAGCGCCGCCAGCTATTGTCGATCCGCACAAGCTCCAGATCAAGGCTATTCTGGGTGGCGAGACGGTGCAGAATTCCAACACGAGGTAAGCTCAGCTCAGCTCTTGATCCGCCTGCCATTCCCAAAGCAACACATCTAGCTGATAAAAGTATCATGACAAAAGCGAGATGATCTTTGACATCGCAACCACCATTTCGTTCCTCTCGCAGGGCACGACGCTGGAGCGCGGCACTATCATCATGACGGGCACCGGGCCGGGGATTGGGGCGATGCGGAACCCGAAGCTCTCGCTCAAGCCGCAGGATGACATGCGAGTGGAGATTGAGAAGATCGGCACGCTGATCAATACTGTCTACTACGAATAGTTCTGTGGCGGTCACGAAATAGGAATGAACACCTTTAGTGCGAGTCTCGGACTGATTTCGGGGGGATTACGAGAGGATTACGAGGGCATAGTGCACTGGTGAGAGGCTTGGATGAGTGTGGAGTTACCCCAGACGCACTCCGCTTCCCCGCATAAGCCCCTTTGTTTCCCCGCACAGTCTCGTCAGCTGCCCGCATTCCAAGAAACCGATTCGCCTCATGCCGCGCCACCGGAAGTGAAACCCTGGTGACCGCAATCCACGAAAGCACGCCCCAATTCCCACCCCACATCGACACCCAGTTTCTTGCATCGTCAGTTCGCGCTCCGTCTCCGGCCGTATCCTTCCTTTATCCGCGTGGTCGTAACGGCTGGGGCCAGAACAGAGATGTGGACAGACACCGGCGACGAGCAGGCGAGGCAGAACGGCACAGCGGCCATCGCCTGCCACTCCTGCCGCAGGTATGCTGCATCCCCGAGAAGCAACACCCGGGCTCGCGCGAGTACTAACTTGTTGCCCTATCGGCGCTGCTTAGGCGAAAGGTGAAATGGTAAGTCTCTAGATGCGATCTGGCCCCCCCTTGCCCGCCCTTGGCATTAATAGCGTCTCAGCGATCGCAAGTTTCCAATCTGCCAGGTCTGCGAGAACACCGGGCAGACCTGCGATTACCCGCCGCGGGCGAACAAACCGGGACCCAAGATTGGTAAGCTTGATCAGCCGGAAAACCCTGGGCTCGGAAGAGATGCCAACGAATAGCTAGGGTCCGCGCAGCGACGGAATAAGCGCCGCCACCGAACGTGTCTATCCCAGACGAGCCAGTCAGACTCTCCACCCGTCATCCCGCTATCTCCAGACGATAACGACGCGGGACGGTGTCTCGACTCGGTGGGCGAGAGCGTTCCCCGTCTCCATGCGCAGGTGGAGGAAGCCGCACACCTTTCGGTCCGTGGGGGCTCTAACCCCGGCGGGGAAGACCAGCGGAGACGGGATTCGCAGCTTAATATGCACGACCTCTCTTTTATTCTCCACCCATCCCACGAGGCGTCGTCGCCGGATAAGGAGCGATCCACGGCGCCAGCGCGGGATGACTTAGCCCAGACGAACCAGCTTCTCATTCAGCAGGCCTTCCATTCCCTCGGGCTCTCACCCACTACGATGGAGCAACTGTAAGTTCCAACACTGAGAGTTTGCTTGTCCTCCCGCCTGTCCTATCTGTCCGGTTACTGACGTGAGGGCATTTTCAGGGTTCGGATATACTTCAGGAACATGGTCGCCATTAACCTGTTCCACGAGCCCTCATTCTCCGAAAAGCTGGCCAACATGACCGCGCCGTCACATATCTGTGCGCTCCTGGCAGCCCTCGTCGCATTCGCCTGCCGGTTCGCCCCGTCAGAGATAGACCCCGCCACAGAGAGAGAAATGGATCCGACCGAAAGGGCGCGGTTGTCCGACCAGGACCATTTCCTCGGCATGGGCCTGAGATTCATCGACGAGGCGTTGGAGGGCTGCGGCGACGAGGCGCCGCCCATATGCATCGTGCAGGCCCTCATAGTCGTGACGCACTGCCAGCTGACGCGGGGTGTGCACGGGAGGGCGTGGCGGTCCCTCGGCATGTGCGTGAGTCTGGCGTACGAGCTGGACTTACACCGGGTGGATGCGCTGGGGCCGGCCGATTCCGAGCAAGAGGACACGGCCGGGTGGCGTCTTGCGGAGGAGAAGCGGCGGGCGTGGTGGGCGATCTGGGAAATGGACGTGTTCGCTAGCACCGTCCGGCGGACACCTACGGGGATTGACTGGGGACAGATGGAGACGCTACTCCCCGCCGATGATACTGACTGGTTCCACAACCGCCCGGTCCCCAGCTCCGTGATGGAGCGAGATCCAGTCCAGCGGTGGAAGGCCCTGCAGGAGTCGGGGAACCAGTCGCACAAGGCCTGGTTCCTGGTCATCAACTCGCTTATGAAAGAGGCGCAGGTTATCTCGAGCCCTCCCGGGAGGCCCTTCCAGTCGGGTAGCGGCTCTCGGAAGGCCGGGATGGGGCGAACCCTCTCCTCTTCTTCACGCTCTGTTGGGAGCTCGCGCCAGAAGCTGGAGATACTCGCAAATGCCGTTCAATGCTTCGTGATGGCGCTGCCCCAGCACCTGGCCTACCGGAGCCAGTACCTCAGCTTCGACGATGCTACTACTAGTGGGCAGGCGGGTTCTCTGCGGCAGCTCCACTCGGGTATTTACAACATTTTCATGATGATCCAACTTGCCCGGATCATGATCCTCCGGTACGACCTCTTTGGCCTGCATCCTCCATCCCCTCGACCCGGCAGTGAAGGCCGGCCAGCCTCGAGCGACGCGCCAAGGGAGGGCCCCTCGACCCTCCACAATCCGGACAGCCCTTCCGCGCGGCAGTTCTTCGAGGCCGCGGACAACATCCTCGCGATCGTCAGCCACTGCTCTGAGAACCACATCCAGCACATTAACTCCTTCCTGCCGAGCATAATCTGGCTGGCCTCGGCTGTGCAGCTGGTGAGGAAGTACTGCGGCCCCAAGACCACCTCCCTGGAATTGATCCAATCGCGGCTGGACGTCTTGCAGATGACTTATAACCGGTGCGCTAGGTTCTGGGGCACGAGGACGGCGATGGGGCAGAACCTTGAGATGCTAGAGGAGCAGCTTGAGGCGCACTACCGCCGGGAGAAGGCCGAGGAGCCCCGAGAAGTGCGCGAGACTTCAGCAAGACTTTCTGGCAACCCCACCACTGGCGCGCCGGGGGCTGGGAATTTAGGCGGCAGCGGACAGCCTCCGCAGCACTCGCCACGGGGTGTTACAAACCAGAGCCAGACGTGGGAGGGACACGAAACAGAAGACCCAAACGCCCCTATCCGGTACCTCCCCTGGTCTCCGCCCTCGAGCACAGTCGGCGAGGCCAGCGGGCCCAAGGACGCAACCTCCCAGCAGCCACAAGCGGGAGCAAGCAACTGCTTCGCACCGCACCTGCCGGGCCTGGAAAACATGCAGATACCGCCGGCGGAGAGGACCGGGGAGACAGCCATGCGCATGCACTCCATGAGACCCCCGTCGCACGCCGAAAGGAATCAAATGCTGATGCAGGAGCCCCTTTCGGGGACTGTGCCTTCCACGACTTACCCGTCATTCCTCGATCCGGCAGGTTCCGAGGCGGAGAATATGGATGGGCTCCAGGAGGGCGAACTCGAATGGCGGGACATGCATATTCCCGCGGATCTGCAGGATATCCTAACGGGCATCACGGTTTTCTGAGTTCTTCCTTCCTCCTTGTACAAGTTGTTTGTGAGAAGCAGCCTACTATTGTATAGCAACTGCATGTTATAATTGATAAGCCAATCTTGTTAAGACCGAGCGTAAGGACCAATAGAAAGAGACCTGCGGCTGCTTGCGATCGGTTGGAGCCAGCGAGGGCCTGACCAGCTGGGGCGATAGATGGTAGGAGGATATTCCGAGTAGAGCTGGCAGTCCAGGGGCCTAAGAAGGACGTCTATCCTGCAGTTAGCAGTGAGCGCGTATCCGACGTACCAAAATGATCGTGGTAACGGCCGTAACCCTAAGTTCCAGGACGGCCACCAATACTAGTAGCTTTGGTGACCGCCCTAGAGTGGAGGCGTACTTCTTTTCCGGGGGGAGCACGGCGCAGTTTCTTCCAGCGCTGACACCAACAAGGAAACGTTGACAAGGTGTCAATTATAGGAGAAGCAAAGTCTATAGTATTATAATACACAAAAAAAGCAGACATATTTCATAAGGGGAAGAAGAGGGCAAGGAGGAGTTCTACTCAAACTCAAGTCCCTCGACGTTCCCGTCCGTGGGCACATCGCGAAAGTTGGCGTTGGCGGCATTCCTGTCCAACATGAACCCGAAGCGGTCGGCGTTTTCGAGCAGGTAGGAGGGCACGTCGGGGTTGCCGGCCCTATAGTCGTAGACGTGGTCGTCGCGGTCGAAGCTAATTCGCCAACCAGTCAGTAAAAGGTGTCCCCGTCTCCCCTGGGTAGCAGAATGGACCTCACCGCAAGCGGTGAGCGGCGAGGGGGTTGGAAGCGCTGCCTTTCCATCGCGGGGGGTTCACTCACAAATCAGTCCCGAAGCGCACCCTCTCGAGGATCTTCGAAGGGTCCTTGAACTCCCATTTGTTGAACTCTTGGTGCGAGAAGCTGTTCACCTTGGCCACCGCCTCCCCCAACGTCCCGAAGCAGTAGCTGCAGTGCCACGCCGCGTGCTTGAGCACGTGGCCCTTGCCGCCCCCCCTCACCTCCTCTAGCTGCGGCGTGTCCGCCCCGCTGTACACCGTCGCGCGCGGCTGCGCCCACTCCTCACGCGACAGCCACTGGAACGAGTAGTAGTAGAAGTCCGAGTTCATCGTCACCCTATCGGGCACGTCGCAGCCGCGGAGCGCCGCCAGGGCGTCCGGCTTGGGGATCTCATCCACGTCCGAGAGGAGGAGAACGTCGCCCAGCTCGGCCTTCTGCGGGCCTTCGAGGAACGGCACGATCTGGTCGAGCATGGCGTTGCGCGAGAGGTGCTCGCGGTCCCACGCCGTGGGGTCCTCTTTCAGCCCGCTCATGTCCACCGTGCGGACGATCATCTTGTCGTGGAAGGCGGAGAAGAGGTTGTAGTTCTCCTTGATGTAGAGGGGCTTGGGGTGGCCCGTGAAGGTGACGTTGCTCTCGAGAATGACAAAGTAGTCGACGTGAGGGTACAGCTCGCCGAGGCGCAGCTCGAGCATCTCGAGCTCGCTGTTGGCGAGGAGGAGGTCGAATATCTTGCGGGGCGCGGTGGAAGGGTCCAGGGGAGGGAGGCGATAGCGCCGGCAGTGATCCTCCGCCTCCTGGCCCGAGAGTCGCGTGGCGTTAGGGCTGGAAGAAGGTGAGGGGCGGGTGTGCCTTTGGAAGGTGGCGGGGACGTGGTGCCGGTTTATTAGGGTGGCCATGAGCCAGAGGAAGACGGCGGCGGCGGTCGCCGCGAGGGCCTTGTTGCGATTCAGCGAGATAGACGACATCTCGACGGGCAAGCGGCGGCGTGAGAAAGGGGGAGAGATGCATTTGCGCGGGTCCGCGCTGATTGAGTGCAATACTTAAACTCGGGAACCCATTTCAGCTGGGGCTGGCCCGTGTAATCCCTCAGCCCGGTCATGACGGCGCCAAGGATGCAAGGGGCGGTCAAAGTACTCTGTACCAGCAAGCAGTCCTGCAGGTAATAAGCCACCATGCAGGCACGCTGACCGCGCCAAGCCACGATAATGGGGGCTCCAGGCTCTGAACGGAAAGGGCAGGAAGAGACGAGGGGCAAAGCTTTATTTTTGAACCCTGGGATATCGTGGGTCTATCGAGGATCTCCCCTTCATGATAAACCGCCGCACGATAAACTATTATCCCATGGGCCACGGAGATGGCCATGCCCGCGAACTCTCCCACCGAACTCTGGATTGTGGTTATAGCAATCGGTTGCTTGTTTCCAGCTTGGGATTATGTTGAGAAGAGCGTGAAGAGAAAAAAGTCCCGCGGACCCTGCCAAGCCCTGCTAGCCCGATCCCCTTTGATTCCGCGCCCCATGCCACCCGCGCGCCCGCACAAGAAGGATTGGGCTGGCGCGATATCAGAGCGGGGCGGTTAATTGGGCGATAACACCCTAAAAATGGACGTTGACAGATTTGCATTCCGCCACAAGGTGGGGCGCTGAAGCCGGACTGGTGCGGCTCTGGCCAATGAGTGGGCTGGGTTTTCCCACGCACGCCGCTGGTACGTCGTAATCTCAGCGTGGGATGGCGAGGGCTTTTTTTTCTTCGGGGGATCTGTTTTCTACTCGGGGAGGTTCCGGTGAATAGGGGTTTCTGCTTGGGCTTCTTCCTGCAGAATTTGGGTTTGCACTCAAGACTCGGCACAGATCTTCCTGCAGGATTTGGGTTTGAAATCAAGACTCGGTTCAGATCTTCCCGCAGGATTTGGGTTGGGTTGCAATCAAGACCCGGTACAGAGGTGGGCCTGGAGAGCGGGACGGGGGAACGAGGCAACGACCCGGCTGCCAGAAATACGGCATAAAAGAGCTACCTGGTAATTAAGCAAGTGTACAAAAGTACTGAGTACAACTACAAGCAGCAGCACACGCCCGACTCAGCCTCACCGTGCTCCCCACCGATGCTCACTCTTTCTCTGGCGAAACTCTTGCAACGCAGCTTCCCCTTTACTTCCCCGGGCTGGGGAGTAACTCGATACATCAGCCTCGACCCCCCAAGCTCTCCTTACATGAGGAACAGTTAAGCTGCCAAGATCATACTCGCTCGTTTGGTTTTCCCACCCGGCACTCGCTTCTCCCGTCAGCGGCGTGGGTGGCCTGGGTCTGAGGACTACGCGCGCATTTGTGCTTGAGGTGCACCGCCAGCTTTTAGAGGCTCCTGGCGGCAAATCTGCGTTATTGCGGTTCATTCTGGAAGGCGGAAAACCCACCAGCTCTCCCTTCCGACCCCCCTTCTATACGCCACGTTGTCAGGGTCTTCCACTATCCCTCTCTTCTTGAACGCGCGGGCGTATCATCGTCGGGAGGAACTTCAACATCACCATGTCGGAGCTCCCCACCGCCAAGGCCCCCAGCTCGGGGGGGCTTACGCTCCACCCGGCCTTTTACATCATGTGCGTCTACCGACATAGAGCCTGTGGCGACCTAGAACGGGAGCGCTAACACGCCGGCACTAGAAACTGGATGGTCTTCTCGAACGCAACCATTCTCTTTAACAAGTGGCTCATTGACGAAGCCGGATTCAGTGCGTCCTTACCCCCTCCCTCGCCGCATCCCTGTACGCGGCCCCGCTAACAACGTCAGGATACCGTACGCAGTCTCTACTCACGTCGAATACCCTTCCGCGGGGCGCTTTGCTAACAGCTCCCCAGCCATAATGCTCACGTGCTGGCACCTCGTCTTCGCGACCGCCACGACCCAGATCCTCTCCCGTACGACAACCCTCCTCGACGGCCGCCACAAGGTCAAGATGACCGGCCGGACCTACCTCCGCGCCATCGTCCCCATCGGAGTCTTCTACTCGGCCTCCCTCGTCTGCAGCAACCTCGCCTACTTATACCTCAACGTCGCCTTCATACAGATGCTCAAGGCCAGCGCCCCCGTCGCCGTCCTCCTGGTGTCATACCTCTGGGGCGTGATGCAGCCCACGGCCGAGAAGGTCATCACCGTCATAGGGATTGCGGCGGGCGTCACGTTGGCGAGCGTGGGAGAGGTGGCGTTCTCGTGGGCGGGGCTCCTGTTCCAGGCGGGGGGCATAGTGTTCGAGGCGATTCGCCTGGTCATGATACAGGTCTTACTGAACGGCGACGAGGGGAGCGCGAAGATGGACCCGCTTGTGAGCCTGTATTACTTCGCGCCGCCTTGCGCCCTCATGAGCCTGTTCGCGGCGCTGCCCACAGAGATCCCCTCGTTCAATCCGGAGGATCTCTTCCGGACGGGGGTGTCCGTTCTGGTTCTAAACGCTATGGTCGCATTCATGCTCAACGTAGCCAGCGTCTTCCTGGTAGCCCCCCCCCCCCCCCGGACCCCCTAAAACCCTCCTCGTAGCTGGGCCTGCGAAAAGAAAAAGCTGACCACTTAAACCCACCAGATCGGAAAGACGTCAGGGCTCGTCCTCACCTTATCCGGCATCCTGAAGGCCATCGCCCTCGTCGCTTTCTCCTTCGTCTTTCGCGGCGAGGTCATCACACTGCTGCAGCTCGCGGGCTACGCCGCCGCGCTGTTCGGGCTCGCGTACTACTCGCTCGGCGGCGCGCAGATGAAGGAGCTGGCGTCCTCCGCCGGCGCGCGCGTCTCGGACGCCCTCGACGACTCAAAGCTCTCGCCACCGGCGAGGTGGGGCGTGTCGGCTGCGCTAGCGATGCTGATTATTGTGATGCTGGTTGTCGGGCTCAACGTCGGTGGGGCCGAGGCTCTGGATGTGAGGAGATAGGGGCTGGGTTGGATATCAATGTCGGAGGGAGATCTAGCTTTGAGGTGCCTAGCTGCGAGGAGGCCCCTTGATAGGTGTCCCGGCCTAAAGGGGGATGAGGGGTTCTTCGAGGTTTGGCGAACGAATGCGTTTATATACTTTGCTTTGGGAATACGAAGAAGGATAGCAATGCTGCAACTAGCTTATGAGGATATATCCGTAGAGTGGGGGTTTAGGGAGCAAAGTGGCCCCAACTTCGGTGGTCTGTACCCTGGGAGCCCTCCAGTATTTCAATTTCCGAATAAGGGCTGATGTTTGACGGAATTGGAGAGCCCCGGGCCCATATATAGGTTCCTTCTGTCCCCTAGCTTTGCTTTTCCGCGGATAGTCAGCGTAGCCGACGAATTCTTCCACCATCTATCGCTTTGATGAGCTTGGCAACGCGAATCTGCCGGTCCGGAAGTGGGCCCGGAGGGGCGAATACGCGGATAGACCCTGCCACCACCGGAATTCATCAGCCCCGCCAAGACGACCGAGCTCCTTTCCGCGTATTCGTCGAAGCTGGCGGGGCGGAAGCCCGGTCGACCTGCCACGATCCGGCAATGCTTTGCGTCCTGCGTCGGAGAGCTATCCGCGTATTGCAAACCCAAAACACGGAGCTTGCGCGGCACGGTGAGAGACACTTCACTTAAAATGTCTGCCGCTCCCCTGAAGGCACCTTCTTTGGCAATGCAGGTTTCACCTATCCCGCATACTTTGGCAAGCTTTCTGACAAGCGCCGACCGTCATTGAAAAATCGCCTTGTTAGAGAGCCCCTTGAACAAGCGACGCTACGATGAAGTTTTCAACCCTTTTTGACCCCCGATACACCTTGGCGGTGCATATCGTCCAAATAGTGTTCATCGTCCTTGTCTTCATACTCTCGATCGTCCGCGTCTCGATGACACAAGTCCCTATCACCCGGGCCAACGTTATGGCTATCCCCATTGTTCGTCCCCGTCCTCTTCTATTGAGCCCCGTGAGGTCAGCACTAATACTCATCGACATAGAGCATCAAGTCCCTTGTTATCCTGGGATACCAACTCCTGACAGGGCACAAGGAACGCTTCCGAAAGTGGTCGAGCCTAAAGGCGAACATGCTTCTCAACATGTTGGAGGTCCTCTTCTGGGCTGTTCTGATGGGCTTGGCTTTCCAGGCCAATGCGAGGATATGCATCGGCGCGAGCTGTGCAGTTACATGGGTTATCGGCGTCCTCTGTCTTATTCTCCTGTATGGCCCGCATCTCTAAAACTGCGGCACATATTCTGACAACGGGCCACTTAATAGGTTTTTGGGCATACAAGCTGCGGTTGTATCCACGCTGGACTGGAAGCATTTCAGACAGTACCACTACCCTCGCGGATCTCCCGCCCCTCTTGAGCGGGAATACGACAGCGCGCACCGCATATACGACAATTCACCTCTGCAGACATACTAGAGCGCCGCAGAACAAACCAGGAGACAGGGTGAGGGAAAGTGTTAAAGAGGACGGAGTTATATTCGATATTGTTCATATTATCTATTCGAAAAAGCCTTATTCAAAGCCACTATCGCCGTCCCAAAAAGAATTTAAAGGCGTTAGACAGCATGGGAGGCGTTGGCATTGCAGCGCCGGATCAATCTTGCTGTAAATTACTCCGTTCACATTTATAACGCCTTTGCCATGATGGAATCCCTTTGCGCAACCGCCCCCAGCCAAACGTCATGGTCCCCATCCGTTTGATACTCTCACCGTTCGTACGCCCTGATCGCACTTAGACTCTCCTCCCACACCCCCAGCCACATGTTCTTCATCTCCGCCTCCTTCGCAACCTGCTCAATGTTCTTCACCAGCAGCGTCCCCATCCCTTCCCGTGCGCCGAGACGTCGGCGTACAGCTTGTACAGCTCCCCCAGGCCCTTCACGCTCTCTAGGCAGCCTCAAATCATCGCTACAAATCCGCGTGTCACCCCCCTGGTCCTCCGTCGCTACGATCATCTTGTTATCCGGGTTGGAAATCTCCTTGGCGACGGCCTCGGGGGTGTATTCGGAGAAGAGGTTCCGGAATAGTTGAATAGATGACTGGGCCACGACGTGGGAGTCCAAGATCTGCCTGTCTGCAGTTAACTGCACCGTGACACTCATGGCGAATTAATAGTGTCGACAACAGCGAACACGACGTTGCTTATGACGCGGCAATCATCTCCCTCGAGTATAGCCCGCCGAAATCCCGGTCTTAGCCGGTGAGTTATGGCTGAGAGATCGTGGCCGCCGTAGTTCTGCTGGGTGATAATCCCATACGCGGTCGCGCATGGGATGGTCGACTCCCCTGGGCGTGGAGGAGGTAGGTGTGAGCAAGAGGCGCGGAGGGTGGAGACGTCTATATTCCCTATCGGGGAAATGGCATATGGGGCACATAGAGAACAACCGGGACCACCATCGCAAGCACTGTGGTTCCCGTTCTCGTGTGTAGTTCGTAATGCCCTGGATGCAGGGCGCGCTTCTTGAGTCGATATGGTTGGAGCCGAGCCTAGTAGGCGGAACGGACTAAGGGTCGGCGTTGGAACGGCGGCGGGGATGTGCAAGGTGGTATACGTTATGTCTTGGGGCAGAGGGGGTGACGCAGTATTTTGCTCCGCGCATTCTAACAGATCGTGGGCGGAATCGGGGACCCGGCGTTGGACATGAGCTGGCGGGGGCGGGGGCGGGGGAGTAGCACTACGGCCGGTGCTCTCCCCGGCTTGTAACTTGTTATCAAGCCGATTGCGGAGGTCCTCTACCTCCGAAACCAGGCGTGCGTTGTGCTCCAGGACCTCGCTTAGCCGCGTCTGCATCCCGGCGACTTGGCTCTCAAGGTCCGCGACGTACGCCTTCGTTTTCGCCCGGTGACGGCGCTGGTTGTCCCGCACGCGAGCGGCCTGGTCCGGCTTCGGCTTGGAGGACCACTTCTGGGTCATCTGAGAGAAATCCATGGCGTGTTGATAGACAAGGTGCGTACGAGGCAAGGCGTCAGATGCACTTTGCTCGCCACATGTGCTGTCCCTTTTCCCTTTCCCTTTCCTGCGTTCGAGTTTGGTGGTGGGGCGAAGGTGGAGTCGGACGAGCTGGTGGCGCTCGATTGCATAATTGAAACAATATTACTAACACGGCCACAGATATTCTTCGCCTCCATGTCTTCCTACAGTTCCGATTGGGCCTTGGCGTCAGTGACATCTTGAGAAATTGCCCTTTACGGCAATTCTACGGTTATGTCATCGACGCTTTCCAAAATAGGCAAGTCGACGGTGACATAACTCCAACTTCCCTTCCTGTGCCAAACGGTTATTCCCGCTCCTCCTGGCCCTGTGAATCTAGGCTTGATACTGTAGTTATTTAAGGAAGCAGATATCTCCTAGTTTTCTGTCTTGTTGTGATCCTCCGACACAATCTCAACCGAATTATCTTGTCACCAGAATCCCCCTCAGTTCAGAAACCACACCTGCAACTATGGACGCCGACAAAACCTACGCTGCCGTTTCCGAGCACTACAGCTCTGTATCCACGAATACTGAGCAGCTGGGAGAGGGCTACACGAAAGCCGTAGCCCAATCGTTCGGGTATACCGAGGAGGAACTGGCCGCCATCCCGGCCGAATCCAACCTGGGCGTCAGCTGCGGCAATCCCATAGCCACGGCGAATCTGAAGGAGGTGTGAAGCATGCTGGTTCCCAATTTGCAGACTAGAGAAGCGGCTAACCAAATACCAAAAGGGCGAGACGGTTATCGATCTTGGATCCGGTGGAGGGCTCGATGTATTCCTCGCGGCGGCGAAGGTCGGCCCGAGTGGTCGCGCCATCGGCGTAGATATGAACAAGGTACGGCGCCGCCATCTTAATCTCGAACGTCGCTAACTCCCGTCCCAGGACATGCTCGCCCTTGCAGAGAAGAACAAGGCGAAGAGCGGGGCCAGCTCCGCCGAGTTCATCGAGGGCCAGATCACGAGCATCCCGCTCGGCGACGGCATCGCGGACACGATCATCTCCAACTGCGTCATCAACCTCGTCCCGGAAGAGGAGAAGCAGCTCGTCTTCAACGAGATCTCCCGCCTGCTGAAGCCGGGTGGGCGGGTCGCCATCTCGGATATCCTGGCGAAGCATCCCCTCCCCGACAAGGTTCGCCAGAGCGCAGCGGCGCATGTGGGCTGCGTCGCTGGCGCCAGTTTGGTCTCACAGTACCAGGACTACCTCAAGAAGGCCGGACTGAACGGTAAGAATATGCGTCGATGAAGTGGGCTGCTTTTCGATGGAGGCAAACGTACTGACGGGTTGTTAGACGTCCTTATCCTTGACGCGGGCTCCGACCTTAATGTCTACATGGATAGCCTTCCTGGGCGCGGGGAGGAATGTGGAGAGAGTGGTAACAAAGGCGAGTCTTGCTGCGCACCAAAGGCAACCGAGGCGACGCTCTGCTGCCCGGCACCCGCGCCGAAGGCTACCGAGGCTACCCTCTGCTGCCCTGCCCCCGCCACCAAGAAGGACGGCTCCACCGGGCTAGATCTCGCCGCGATGGCCGCTGATCTAGCTGACCTTGACCTTAACAAGTGGATTGGTACGTTAGGATGTCATTTCTTTGCCTTTTTCGAATCACGCTAACGTGCTCCGTGACAGGGTCATACAAGATCTTTGCGATTAAGCGGTAGGGTAGCATCGATGGAGTCGCAGAATCTCTCTGCTATCCAGCCACCTTTATTGTCTCTAGAGTGGCTCTCAACCGCAGTGACAGGTGTAATTGGACAAGGACAGTCGTTATCATATATGAAGCATTATGTTCGTTTTATAAACAATTCAATATCTTACTCGTGCTATGTTCAGCCTTTAATGGCTTTAACGCCTCTTCCAGGGTATGCTCTGCTGGATAATATTCGAAATCTACAAGTTCCGGATCAGCACTTTTTTCTCGACTCGTCTCCCCGTTAAATACGTTGACACTACCGGTACTAAACCCCAGCGCCCACACCACTTTGCCCAGCTCGTGCGTCGCTTTAAAAACACCCTCCGTTCGGTGAACAGAGTGGGGCCCAATAATTTCGACGACGCTCGATAACGCTAAATCAAACCCGGCAAAGCGGTCGCCCCACATGTGTGGTCACACTCATCCCTTGACCCCCTATAAAGGTGGGGCATCCCTTATCCAGGGCGCGGGGATTTGGAAGACCTCGCCACAAGGATCGTTTCGAAGCTGGCACTCGGCTCGACTTCGGATCCGCACGATTTCCCCCTTTGCCCCCCTCTACCCTTTCCACAAATGGCCAGGAATGCGCTGGACGAGACTCACCTGCTGCCTTAACTGAACCAGGTGTGCAAGACCCGGCCGAAACTTGGAGGCTTAAAGACGGACTGTCTAAGAGACGCGGCGAGACACCATGCCGAAGAGGAGGAAGGGTGACGAGGACGAGGCCGGTGCTCGGCGAAGCACCAACGCGTGTAAGTTGCCCCGGGTCTTTTAAAGTCCCGGCATTTTCTAATCGGCGCTTATTTCCCAGGCCACCGCTGTAAGAGCAAAAAGATAAAATGTTTTTTCAGAAGCGGCGCGCTCCAGAGGTTCGTTCTGTATCAAAATGGAACCTGCATAGTAGACGGCGTGACGCTAATATCATACCCCGATAGCACATGTGTTGCCTGCTACAAGGCCAAGACTGGTAGGATTCAGCACTTCATTGTGTGGGTGCTTTGGAATCTAACGTCTGGTATAGACTGCGTCTTCGACGTAACGCCTGATGGCATCCCTCGCGGCGCCGAGTATGGCCCTCCCAATCCCTTACAGAATTCCGAGACTAATCAATGGGTATAAAAGATATGTCGCTTCTCTTGAATCCCGGGTAGCCGAACTTCAAGACCAGCTGCGCTCGGTCAGCCGCGACCCATCTCTCGCCGAGCCAAGCAACACGGCAAGCAGCTTAACAGGGACACAAGGTATCGGGTTCCGGCGTACGGGTGAATTTTCACGTAGCTTACCGTTGTTTTTTAGGAACAGAGACTGCGAGTAGTGCGCTTACGATTAATGATGGGCCACATTGGAGGGAGGGCCGGGCGGCCACGGACGCTCGATACGACAGGGGCGGGACCGTGGCCTCCCTCAATGTAAGCCCGCCATCCAGTTGTATTCGAGCTCTGCTCACAGCTCTGTCCAGTCATTCGATTCCCAAAGGATTATAAGCCCTACAGGTGCAACGTCAACGATAGCCAGCAGTCCAGTCCAGACACGCCATAAAGTCATCGAGTCGGCATCGGACGGCGTCACCATCTTCAACTTCCTCGCCATCCCGCCAGTCATGCCTGAGTCGGAGAGGAACGCTCTCCCAGAGCCCCCGCACGAACGATTTGCGAATGCCTTCCTCGAAACGACGTATCTATACACGCAGGGGCGTTACTGCTTGGTCGACTGGGTCCAGGTCCGGGAGTGGCATCAATTCCGGGACTCTATCTGCCACGCGGCTAGCATGAACGATCCGGAAGCTCAGACTGGTAGGCACCTTGGCTCCCCGACTCGTAAGGGTAAAATGTGGGACTGAACGATTGACAGGTGCCTACTTCATCTGGATGATGTACGCTATTGGCGCGCAACTAACGCCAAATCCGCCAAACTCTCCTGCGGTAAGGAATAATGCTTCTTTTTACCATAGCTTTAAACCAAAATGGTTGTTAACACCTTAAAGGGATACTATGCGCGAGCTCTCAAGCACCTCCCAGCCATCCTGTCTCACCAGAATCTAACGACGGTTCAAGCTCTACTCGTCATGATCCAATATTTCTATCGCAGTCCGGTAAGTTTTGTGGCCCACTTGATTCCGGAATTCTGTCTAACCCATCTAGGGTGGGCCTTCCATGTGGTATGCTTAAACAATCTGTTCTTCTTCGTGTCCTAGTTACTGAAGAAGAAACAGGCATCTTGCGGGGGCCGCTATGCGCCTCTGTATTGAGCTTGGCTTGCACCGAAAAACACCGGCGACTGCCGGCCTCGCAGCCCCTGATCCCTACAGGATAGAGCTTCAGAAGCGGTTGTTCTGGTGTGCATATTGTTTCGACAGGCATGTCACCTCACCAGATGCTTGCTCTCCTTCGTTTTATTAACTGTTGCAGATCGGTGTCAATTCTTTCCAAACGCCCGTTTGGTATTCACGACTTTGATATCGACGTCGAGGTACGGGCATAACTTTCCCCGCTTCTTTCTGGCTTGTATCAACTACTTACAAGAGGGCAGCTTCCGGTCGACGTTGATGTGATGTGTCTTGATAGAGAGGCTATTCAGGACCGGCAGGCTCTGCAGGTGGCGGGGGAGTCAATACCGCAGGCAGTTCACCTATCAACAGTACGTTTTGCTGTCAAGTCCAGCATGTTTACCCACCTAATAACTGCGCTCCAGATAACGTCGTCCCTGCACCACCTGCGCATGTACCGGCTCCAGTCAAGGATACTGTATAACTCGTTGCTTTCTCTTCCCTAGTCGGCCCGGCACTAACCATATCTTTAGATCGCGCTTTGCAGGGATACGTGCCGCCCTTCCAACGCCTGAGGAGATCTTTGGCTTCCTGGATGAACTGAATGACTGGAGGGAAAATGCTTCCCGGAACGACTACCCCCCGAACTTCCCTCATCAAACCTTCGAGAGTGTGCAAGCGTCGTACTACATGACCGCTCTTCTCGTACTTCGGCCTATACTAGTGCGGCCATCCATTGAGGGAGAATTGCTCAAGAGATGCGCACTATTGTCTGCTGATGCTTGCAAGGTACGAGCTTATGATCAACCCTCCTTGGCCCACCGCGTCTAACTCTACACAGAATGAAAAAGCGCTGTGCTTCAATCCACAGAACCACAACTCGCCCGTCAGGATTTATAATTGCTTCCGATGCGGCCTAACGCTCCTGCAATGCCTGGCAATATCTCCGACGGTGCTCCCGGCGCGAAGCGCCCTGCGGGCGATCAACTCCTGCTCAAGCGCCCTGTCCGTATACACCGGAGCACTCGCTGTCGCCCGATCCTACTTGAGGCTCTTTGATAAACTCTCTGATTATTTCTTTGGGTACGACGCGGACGGGGCGCTTTGCCGTCCGGACGATAACTTGAGGGGGCTTCTTCAACAAGTCACTTCCTGCGACCCGTCGGACATACCCGAGTAGGTGCCTGCTTAAACAATTGAAAACCTGTTCTCGAGCTAACATAGGCAGTCTTCTGAAATCGTTGTCGGCCGAGGAAAGCTCGCGGCAATTGCCGGTACAAACACCCGAGCAGCCTGTATGGAACCCGCGACACCTTAACCCCTTGAACTGGACATAGACTAATGATATGGCAGAGAGACGAACAATCCGGACTGCAGGCACCGACTCCTGCGCCCAACTTTGGGATGGACCTCATCCCGCCCTTCGAGATTCTCGAAAACACCCTCCGTCCCGATCTCTTTCAGGAAGATATGCTGGGC
Source organism: Sordariomycetes sp. S4602 (assembly GCA_023628835.1). Classification (NCBI taxonomy): domain Eukaryota; kingdom Fungi; phylum Ascomycota; class Sordariomycetes; species Sordariomycetes sp. S4602. Next base: position 30,805 of record JAMAJV010000009.1, read on the forward strand.
TTTTGGGGTGGCTCCTTTGTACTGTAGACCTAGAAGAGAAGCGAATTTCCCCAAGTCCCCATGAGCATGAGCCGAGGCCGGTAAGGCATAATACTAGCTCAACTACATGGCGGCTCCTGGCAATACCGAGTGGAAAACAAGGCCTACGATCTGTCCTGGCCAACCCCACAATAGGGGGAGGGGCGGAGGATACGCAGGCCGGATCACTGGACGTGGAGCAAGTTCTCAGGCGCCCCTACTTCACCCCGTGCCAATGCAATTTGCGAGGTCCACCGGAATTCCCGAAAATGCCCGGAAGTCCGAGACCCCCGCAGTCGTTGTCGATCGTGCGCCGGCTCCATTTCTCAGACCTTCTCCACGTTCATTGCCCCCGCATGTGCGATCTTCGCAGGGGAGCTTATCATTTACGTATTCCTGAGCACGGGAGACCGATAGAAGATAGGGGTATCCTTAGCGACACATCGCCACGAAAAGGTGCTGCTCCCGAGACAGGCGTGTGACAACCCCAAGGGTCGTCAATGGTATGTGGCCATATTAGTATTATTCTTGCCTATGGACGTAAATTCATTGTACGAATTCATCATAGCATCGATTAGGTGGGAGTAGTAGAGAAAATCAAAAAGGTGCATTTCCGCAGAGATCAAAGACCTCGAAAACGCCGGAGCTCCAGTACTATAAAATAAAACAACGTCCCTATAACCTGTCACCAAACTCGCCCTCTTAGGCCAGCCGACCAACCCGCCCGTTCCACCCCTTCCGAACCCAGATAATGTTATTATACTTGCGATATTGATAACTTAACGTCATCATCCCTAGAGTAAGTATGTCAGTGCTGGTTCCTGAAAGCGTGGTGCGGCGGAGGCCCACACCGTCGCGTTCCGATGCTATCGCGCTTTCCATCCTGCTTCTGGCCCGTTGGTTTCGTCGTCCTGTACGCCTTGAACCACGAGCCTTTGAAAACCTCGTTCATCTCCTCCAGCGAGAGCGTGGCAATCTCGGGGACTGCGAGGTAGACGTAGACAAGGGCAGCCGCACACCAGCCGGCGTAGAAAACAAAGGCGCCCCAGTTGTCCATGTTCTCCAGAATAGATGGAGCAGCAGCGGTCATGGCATAATGGAAGAGCCAGTGGAAAGCTTGGCTGACTGCCGCCCCGAATGAGCGGATGCGGTTCGGCCACAGCTCCCCGCCGAAAACGTACGGGAGCACGAAGAGCCCTGGCCGGCGTGTTAGCCTACGGCATCTCCATCTTTGTTATTGAACTTCTGTCATTGGAACTCACCAACAGCGTAGCCAAATGCATGGATGTAGATGGCCGCAACGGCAGCCTCGGAGCCAGATTCGCTAATGTCCACTCCGCTCTGCTTACGCTGGACATATGCCGCAATATAAACATCCGTCAACATCTGGACTGTGATGCCGATAAACAGCGACCGCCGCCGCCCGAGCATGTCAATGAAGATCAGCGACGAGAGGAGGGAAAAGAAGAACTTGGCCATCGAATACATGCCGCTGAGGAAGATGTTATGGGCGTCGTCGCCGGACGCTCCGATGATGTCGAGGATTGGAATAAGGTAGGAGGTAACGGCGTTTGCTCCAGAGAGCTGGGGGAGTGCAAAGAGAATCAAGGCTTGCTGGAGCCGGCGGAGGTTCTCTGGGACCGTGAAGGTCTCCTTGGCAGCAGCTACAAGAGCCGACTGCTTGCCATCACTGCTATCGTAGAGTTCGTAACTCTGGTGGATGTCCGCTCTCATGTTGCTAATTTCCTGGAGCATGCGAGGGTGGGACGCAGGGAGGCCGCGGATCTGCACCAGGACGTCGACGGCCTCGTCCATCCGGTCCTTTAGCAAAAGCCACCTCGGAGACTCGCAGGCGAAGAAGCTGGCCACGACGAGGAGCCCCACGAAGATAGCAGGGGCGAACCAAACGATCTGGAACTGCCGCGGGCCGGGGTCTACGTGCTCGTTGACGCCGTAGACGCAGAAGTTGGCTGCCAGTAGGGCCAGGCCCATGACGGCCGGATACCACGCTGTAAGCATGCCGCGAATTTCACCGGGCGCGATCTCGGCGATAGACATGGGCGCAGTGGCAGAGAGTGACCCGATTCCCAGGCCGGTGACGATGCGGCTTGCGTACAGACAGTCGATGTTGGGTGAGAAGGTCGCTATGAGCTGTCCGGCGATGTAGATGAGGCTGTAGACACGATAGGACCATAGTCGCCCGAGGCGGTCGCTAAGGAAATAAGAGAGTGCGGCGCCAACCCCGTCCCCAATATAAACAAGGGAAACAAAGTGTCGGATGGCGGTGGCATCTTTGCCAGAGTCGACACCAAAGTGGTCTTGGAATCCGGGCAGGTTGGTCACGACGGAGGCCTGGCCTTGGTCCCAGGCTGGCAATTGTTAAATCCCCAGTAAGATACGCGACAAAAGGATCGCGACTTACTGACGGTGATAGCGGCCAGGGAGTAGAAGAGGGCACTTAGGAGCAGCTTGCGGTTTAAGCAGACCTCCCTGGGCATGGACCTGAGTGCCCTGACGTTCTTTGCGGTCCCAGACTGAAGTATCCGCTCCTTGAGGCCCATTGTGGCGAGACCGAGTCAAGGGGAAAAAGTATGAGGGTAAATAACGATCGATGGACGTTGAGCGGCTTCGCCGCCGAGGGACCTGGAATTTTTATGCGAACATGCCTCGTCTGGCAGACTCGGATGAGATAAGCTAGCAATGATCGGCCTTCCGGGCGCTCTTCTATCTGTGGGGAATGTTCGTAGCTTCATTTTGCGCGTTATCTATGGCCCTACGATACGGAACGCACGGCGCCCGTGGTCCCCGCATGTTGAGAGTGGGATCCTGGAAGATCGAGGATCTTGTGGTTAGAAGCCGCCCGCCCTAGACTGGCGAGTTTACATGCGCGCCCCATGGGGAACCTGGGGAGCCGGACCGGACTTGGCGTGCCGAGGACTCCCCCTTGCCCCACATGATATCAGAGCTGTGCCCTGTGGGACGAGTAGCTGGTGGGGACGACGCGCTGTACAGCCGGGATTTCCGTCCCTCGGGCTTCCGGGACTCCAATCGTATGTTGGGTTTCCGAAAACCGGTTGGGGGCCAATGGCCAGGGCCTCACGAGCCGTAGATAAGAGGGCAAGATTCTACTATCAAGTATTTTTTGGGGGCTCACAAACGCACTTGCCAAAGAGACCGATCCCTAAGAGACCGATCCCTCCAAGAAAGCATACCACCAAGATGACCACCCCGGATTCGAAGGTTATCATCGTCGGCGCCGGCGTTTTCGGCCTGAGCACTTCGCTATGGCTTGCCCGCGCCGGGTACAAGGACGTCACCGTCTTCGACCGCAGCGAGTTTGACAAGACGAACTACAACCCGGCCAACGGGAATGACGGCGCGTCGTCGGACATCAACAAGATCTTCCGCATGACATACGGGGACAAGCCACGGTAAGGGCTTAACTCTTTCGGATTTCCGGAAGGAGGCGGCCTTTTTGCTAACATGGTGCGTTTTTCCGTCTGAAAAGATATGAGGAGATGGCGATTGAGGCGAGGGACGAATGGCTCCGGTGGAACGAGGCGATCAGCAGTAGCAAGCCTTCCGACCTGCCGCCTTCCCTGAGCCCCGAGGACAAGCTCCTCGACATCTGCGGCCTTTACCATCTCGCCGACGGGAGGCACCAGCTCCACCAGCGCTACGTGGACAACTTGGTCGCGACTCAGAAGACGTCCCCCAAGTTTCGCGAGCTGCAGTTCATCAAGGTATGGGCCCCCATCGTGCGCCGGCTTTTTCGCGGCTGTTCTAACCGGCTTCAGGGCCGTTCGGGGGAGGACGAGCGGGTCGAGAAGCTGGGAAAAGCGTGGGAGAAGAAGTACCATGTGCTGGACACATTCGGCAATGGCGACACGAATGGATTCCTAGATACCGCAGCCGGTGTTACGCTTGCCGACAAGGTAGGCGATCTTCAAGATTAAACCCTGCCTCTGGTATGCAGACTTACGAACGGGGAGAAGGCGTGCACCTACGCATATCATCTCTGCAAGAAGGAGGGGGTGAAGTTCGTGTTTGGAGACCAGACGGGCAGGCTTCATGACATGGTCCGCACGCAGAACGGGACCGAAAAGAAGGTAACTGGCATTAAAACATGCGATGGCCTGACCCACAACGCGGACGTGGTCGTTGTAGCTTGTAAGTCCATGCTCCGCCCAATACTCAGCATCTTTTGGTCTAACATCCCGGTTCGCAGGTGGCCCCTGGACCTCGGCGGTCATCCCCGAGGCGCACAAAACGGTCGAAGCTACGATGGGGACCGTCATGTTCATCGACATCCCCGAAGACAGGAAGGGTCTCCGGCAAAAGTTCCACCCGGATAACATGCCGATCTGGCGTTTCCTCCAGGGCGAAGGGGACAAGTAAGTCCCAAACATGGTACCACTTGAGGTTCGAATTCCCGTGCGGCTTCTGACACGCCGAAAGCTTTTACGAAGGTGGCGGGTTCCCTATCACGCGCGAGGGAAGATTGAAGTTCGGCTTCCGAGCTCGGAAAGTACGAGCGCCCTTTTGAGAGTATGAAGAATACGTGGACTGACAATTCCGCGAACAGTTCACAAACTTCCAAGAGCACCCCTCCGTTCCCAACATGTAAGTTATGCTTCATGCACGGCCTTGATTCTGATGCTAACAGCAACCCCCTACCCAGGCGGATATCAACACCGCGAACAAAATACAGTCCGGACCCAATCAACACCGTCCCCCTCCACGGACTGAGGCTTATGAAGAAGGTGATTGGGTCTGCATTCCCAGAGCTTGCCGAGATAGGTTTCACGGACAGCAGGGTGCGTTTCATACTTTGGTTTACCCCCTAAAACAAGCTTCAAGTCGATTTCTAACTTAATATCTACAGCTCTGCTGGTACACTGACAGTATTGACAACGACGTAAGTTCCTTTGACCTATTCTCGGAAATACCGAGGATTCTAACGAGTGGCCGTAGTTTGTCATTGATTATGTACCGGGATATTCCGACTCGTTGTTCATCTGCACGGGTGGCAGGTAAGTTTTCCGAATGGTCTTTTTGGGAAGTATCGTTAACTCAAAGTCCACGCTTAGCGGTCACGGGTTCAAGTTTCTGCCAACGCTTGGAAAGGTACGTTATCCGACGATAGAGCCACGAAGGTCACGCCGAAACTAAAGGCGAGCGATTAGTACATCAAAAACCAACTCGAGCGGAAGAGGGATCGCTTCACAGAGCACTGGAAGTGGCGTGCCGTTGAGGAGGGAAAACCTGCCAACGGGCTCGAGGAGGGAGAATCTGGCCCGAGGGAGATGGGCAAGCTTGACCTCGCTTCTCGTAGGTACACCCCTCTCGTGCATGCGGTGGCACTGTTCTAACCGCTGTACTAGCCTCCGATTTCAAGTTCGATATCCCGAACAAACTCTAACTTGCCGGTGGGTCTGTGTTGGTGGTTTTACTCAGCCGGCGGCTGATGAAGGCGTGTGCACCTGAATCTGGAACTGTGGGATGTGCATAACAGGAAAAGAGAGAAAATGTACCGTTAGAAACCTAGGAACTCCAGAGACTACTTCTAGCGCTAAAAGAAAAAGACAATGCAAAACACAGAATGCGTGTATCCTCCGGGTTATCAACGAAACGCTACCAAGTTGCGCCGACTCGACCACAAGGTCTATTGCACGGTTTTCTTCGCCATGCTCTCTCGTAGCTAAACCTCCTTTTCCGCCCTGCCGCTCAAATATTCTACTATTCATGTTTAGCCTGTGGCCTCGGCGTCCCCGTGGTTCTCTTCGAACCCGGGCCACTGGACCTTGAAACGCACGGCAGGGATGAGTTCCGGAAGCGAGTCGGCCGGGGATCCCTCGTCTAGGTCATCATCACCGAGTGGAGTCGGGCGAGAGTTCAACAGCGCCTCCCGGACCGCCGCGAAAGCGTGCTTCTCCCACCACTCCAGGAGGCAGTCCATGCAGAACGCGTTCGACTGGTAATGCATGGCACGCAGACGCGGCCAGGTCGCAAGTCGCGTCCCGGGGTCGTCCCAGAGCCCGGTCACGCTGCCCAGGGCGAGAAGCTCCTTGATCCTCGGCCGGTCGAGGAGGCTGACGGCGGTGGATATGTGGGCCTCCTTGGGCCTGCGGTGGACGGAAGAGTGGTACAGGTCGGCGTCGAAGTGGATGGCGTTGGCGAGGTCGTCCGCCTCGCAGATCTTCGGCGGCTCGGCCAGTGGGTGGTTGGCGCCGGACCACGCCCCCATCTCGACATCCGCGAGGCCGGGGGCAGGTGGGGGCCGGAGGGAGATGTAGACCACCTGGATAACAACAAGCAGCCGCTTCACCCCGGCCGGGACGTCTCGCGGCTGTCCGCCCCCGAGGCTCTCGCTGTCCACGCTCGAGGGCAGGAAGCCCCCGAGGCCCTGGGCCACGGCGTAGAAGTCCGGCGCCCGCTCCAGGTAGTCGCCGCACCTCAGGGCCACCGGGCGAGACGTTGCCCCGAAATCAAGGTGGTCGTTGGGCGTCGCCCAGGACGTGATGAAGCTGCGCGTGACGTCTTGCGACGACCCTGGGCCGCTCATGTAGGGGGCGTGGCCGTGGATGGGGAAGACCGTCCTCAGGACAACCTCGCGCGACTCTCGGCATACGAGGGCTAGCGCCGGCATCGGGAGGCGAGAGGCCCATGAGTACTTCTCGCCCACCCTCTGGCCGAGGTGCAGGGTGCGGCGTCCCGGGGCCGGGAGGGCAGCTCGCCATATCTGGAGGCGAATCTCGGCTGGGAGGCTGGGGAAGCTTGTGAACTGGGGCTCGGGGGGGTGCGCGGGTGTCCGATGGCCGGATGATGGGTTATTCCGCCGGACAGAAAGGTCAAAGTTTGCCAGAATCTCGTGCCTTATAAGCGCTTGTTTTGCTGCACTGGGAGGTGGGTGAGGCGGGTAGAAGGCGCTTATTCGCCCCCAAATGACGGACTCGGTGAGAAGCTCCGTCAGCGTAGCCCGGGCGCTCGCAACATCCGCATTCGCCTCGAGCTCGCCCCCGCATTCAGACGATCCCGAGAACCAGGAGCTTGAAGTGTGCACGCAAGTGATGGTTGGGGTGTTGGACGAGGCGGGCAGCGGGAAGCCTGGGAATCTCTCGGCTTCCAGGGACCGATCTCTCCTTGGCCGGAATGATAGCGCCTGCTGCCTCAATCGTTCGAGAGTCGCAGATATGGTCTGTCGCAAAGCGCCGTGGCTATGGTTCTGGTCGCCCATACTTTATCCCCTTTGTTATGGTGGTTCTCGGAGGAAAGGACAGAGGAGTCGCCGAAGCATGCGAAACGCTGGCAGCCAGCTGCTGCAGATCGTGGCGATTGTTCATCCGTGCACCGATCACGTGGCATATTCCGAGGGGCATTTCCCGCCTTAGAAGAAAGGAAGGCGAAGGGGAGCGATTGGGGAAACATGGATTTTACACATGCAATTATACAATGAAACAACGTAATAAATCAATTGGTATCTGAACAATCTTCGACAATATCCTCAGTCGCAATCGCGCCATAGTGCACCGGGCGAAACGCAGGGGAAAGCTGACCTCCGGGAGAGCGTGTATCGAAGCGTATCTCACGAGCGGGTTTTCTCCATGGAAGGGAGGATTAAATTCGACTGGTTGAGAAGCCTGCCCTTAGACGCCGTAAAAAGACTTGCCCGAAGAATACAGGATGTTTCCCTCGCGGCGCGAATCCACGAAGATGACTGCAAACAAGGCCGCCGAGAAGATAAACGTGGTAAAGGTAAGCCACCTCGCCCCCTCGTGCATAGCGCAAGCCTTGTGCATCTCGCTGTTGTATTCGTCGTCGATCATCTCGGCCGCGCCGCAAGACCAGATCTCAGAGGTGAAGGTGCCCTTCTCGTAGATGCTGTAGCCCAGCAGCTCTTCCCTGACGTATCCCTCGTCTATCCGCGCGGAGACTCGGCTCTGGATGAACGAGAACAGGAACGCCGCAAGTGCGAGGATGAAGTTGAGGGCGAGGACAAGGAGAGCGCCGATCCTCGTTTTGCTGTTCTACAGAACGATGGGTTAGGTCAATAAACGAATTCGGGCCCTTGGGGTGGAGGGATTCCTCGGAAGACAGTCTTACCCCGGCAGCTCCCCTCCGCGACGCATAGATAGCGAGCGCCGAGACGAAGAACGTGACGAGAATAGCCAGCGCGGCGGAGGCGTTGAGGATCCCGGCTTCGTTCGGGAACATCTTCTGCGGCCACCAAATGACGGCCACGGCGGCGCGCTTGGTGAGGCCCTCGGTGAGCTCAAGCCAATTGTCGGGCCGCGTGGGCGCCGCGTTCTTCAAGGCCAGCTCGAGAACGGCAGAGAGGGCGAGGCATGGCAGGATGATGGACAGGCAGAGGGTGACGAGCCCGGAGGAGAATCTCTTGGACGACATCTTTTCGTTTCGGCGCTGTGAACTGTTTTCGAATTTCCTTTGGTTTGGCTAGACAAACAGAAGGGCGGAGGGAAGGGACAGGGGGGAATCCGATATAAATAAAGTCCACCAAGCTTCAGGCAGCCGTCCGGGCGGGCTATGCGGCGCTCCTGCTGCTCTATTAATATTCCATCCGCATTGTGAGCCGAGTCTTGGCGGTTGGGCCGATGGCGCAGCCCTGCGCGGCCCCCGAAGCAACAGCGCGTTGGTCGCAGGATCTGGTTTCATCCAACCCGGCCCTATCAACGATCTCCAATCCCCGGAAAAGTGGCGCGTGCCCAGCCAGACGTGGCGATTTGGCCAATGAGCGCCGATCGAGTCAGCCCTGCGCACGGGTCGCAGGATGCGGCATCACTGTTGTGCCAAGACACAAGGCCCAGGGGGTGTTTCTTGGCCTGGCGACATCCCAGTTTTCCCGAGGGTCGCGTGTCAGCCATTGGTTCGAAATTCAAGGATCGGCAGCAGTTGGCGCGAGGGGGCCGAATGCAGGGCGTCGAACTCTGGGCGGATCCTGATAATAATACCCTTTGTTGGTCGGGGCAGTAAAAAGGTCCTGGGAAGAGGAGTGGGATTTCCTGCGGGTTGGGCATCGGCATCACATCTGCCGCTTTTGTCCCGGCCAGGTCGGCGACCAACACGGCAAAAGGGTCTGTGCCGGCCCAGTTCGCGCGCTTGCAGTTTCTCCCGCGAATCTCGTTTGAAGAAGGGTCTTATCCACGGTGTCACGAATCCTACGAATATAAATTGTATAAGGTACTCGGTAAGGACAAACCCGTAGCTCGAAGACAGTGACATGCATGATCGAGCGCGATATTGAAAAAGCTTGGCCTTCTAAATAGGCAACCACTGCGGTCGATTCGGGCGATTCCCGGTCAAGCCCCAATCGACCCGCCCTACCCCGTCCGGGATATGTAACCGTCGCGGCCGATCGCCGCCCCAATCGATCCATCTCGCTCCGTCCGGCGCGAAACCCAAGATAGCACCCCCTGCAGCAAAGGTTCAGGCCGCTTACAGGGGTTCTGAGTATTGCTCACACCTCGCGTGCGACTGCCCACGAGGAGCAACCGCGGGAGATGCAGGGACCATGGATCGTGCACGTCCTGGACGCTGTTGGCCATCGCTCAAATGGCCGAGGCTCAATCCGGTAGATGAGCCCACATGTGAAAAGATATAGAGTGCATGTTAATGAAAGGGCCGCATCGCACCTGGTTCCGCGGAAGATCGCTTAATCGCTGCTAGCATGGCCGCGGACCTTGCATCAGTTGAAGCCCCGCGGGCTCCTCGCACGCCGCGGGGCCGCGGAGCGCTCAGTTCAGCACCCCGCAGCCCACTCGCAAGTTAAACTTTGCGGAGAGACAGGAAGGTTTCTTCAGGGCACCACAGGGCAAAAGGTATTTAATTTCACTCGCTTTTCTCCCGGTACACCAGCGGTGTTTGATCAAGTTCACAGTCGTCCCACGATAACACCAACCCTTCCATATTCTCTCCAAACCACCGCCCAAGCAAGCTGCAGCCATGTCAGCGAACAGCCCTCTTTCTGACTTTTGGCACAATGCCGACCGGTACCTCATGTATACCGGCGTGCCGTACTCCCCGTTGATCGTCACAAAGGCCCAGGGCACGAGACTTTACGATTCAAACGGCCGGGAGGTCCTCGACTTCACCTCGGGCCAGATGAGCTCCCTGCTGGGGCACTCACACCCGGAGATTGTTCAAGTGGTGCAGAGATACGTCGGGGAGCTCGACCACCTCCTCAGCAACATGATTTCCCCTCCCGTGGTCGACCTCGCCCAGCGGCTCGCCAAGCTCCTCCCTGAACCCCTGGCCAAGTCCTTCTTCCTAAGCACCGGCTCCGAGTCCACGGAGGCCGCCATCAAAATGGCAAAGTGCTACACGGGGAAATTTGAGATCGTCGCCTTCACGGCGAGCTACCACGGACTGACCCAGGGCGCGGGCTCCGCGACGTATTCGGCCGGCCGCAAGAACGGCGGCCCGTCAATTCCCGGGCAGTTGGCCTTCCCAGCCCCTTACCCATACCGGTCCGTGTTTCGCAAACCCGACGGGTCGTACAACTGGGAGGCGGAGCTGGAATTTGGCTGGTCGATGATTGACCGCCAAAGCGTCGGCTCTCTTGCCGCCTTTATTATGGAGCCCATTCTCTCAACGGGAGGTATCCTCGTACCGCCGAAAGGGTACCTGAAGCGGATGAGCGAGGAGTGCAGGAAGCGCGGGATGCTCCTTATCATGGACGAGGCCCAGACCGGCGTGGGCCGTACTGGCCAGATGTTCGCTTTCGAGGACGACGCCGTGGTGCCCGACATCTTGTGCCTCTCCAAGACGCTGGGGTGCGGCCTCCCGCTGGCTTCCGTCACCACCACGGCGGAAATCGAAAGGGGGTGCAAAGAGGCGGGGCTGCTCTGGATCACCACGCACCTCAACGATCCCTTGACTGCCGCTGTGGGAAGCAAGGTGTTGGAAATCGTGGAGCGAGACGACATCCCCCGAAAAGCCGCCGAGCGTGGGGCCCAGCTGCATGAAGGCCTTAAAGAGCTGCAGAAAAGGCACTGGTGTATCGGAGAAGTGCGCGGGCGCGGCCTCTTCCAGGCGATCGAGATCATCTCTGACGCCGAGACCAAGGCGCCGGGTCTCGAGCTGGGCCAGGCTGTGTCTGACAAGGCGCTGGAGCTCGGTCTATCCTGCAATGTTGTCAATTTGCCAGGGATGGGAGGCGTGTTTCGGCTTGCGCCGCCGGTAACCGTAACTGAAGAGGAAATCAGCAAAGGGCTGCGGCTTCTTGGAGAAGCGTTCCGTCAGGTTCTGGAGGAGAGTTGATTTGGGGACTTTGCGGGGGGATTCGTCTATCGCGTCCTCTCCAGCTTGAAATATATTTTGGCTACTCGAGTCACGCGTGATCACACATAGAGCCCCATCATCGGACGTAACACTCTGAATTATGCCTCTGCGGCGACTATCGCTAATAGGGAAAGGTCGTAACTTACTTCGTATGAGTGTTCGCTCGGTGGTGGGCGCTAGCGGGCTGTGCGGGTTATAAGGAATGTTCTGGCCGTCAGCAGTTCTCAGGCGGCCCCGTCAAGTTAGCCAACTACCCAGGTCCAGCAAGCCGGCGACAAACTCATATTACTGCCAATCTGTTTTCCCTCCGTCGCTTCTCGTTTTGTTTCTTCTCCCACTTAGACAATCTGCTTGCCCATTGTCTCGATGGGCAGGAAGATCATCGCCACGAATGAGGCCAGGATCAACGCACCAGACGCATAGATGGGCGCAAGGGGATCGGTGCTGGCGTAGATTCCGATAATTGGCGCCATGAGACCAGCAATTCGGTTAAGGCAGCTCGCAATGCCAGTCGCAGTGCCCCGGTTAGGCGCGGGGAAGACTTCGGGCGTGTAGGCGTACAAGACACCGTACATCATCATCTGGAAGAACGATTCGAGGGCAGAGCAGACGAGCTGGACGTTCGGGTTCTTGCTCGCGGTGAAGCAGAAGAGCAGGACGGCAGTGATGCACGTCGAGAATGCCATGGTGCCCTTGCGGCCGATGTAGGGGAGGTCGACCATGGCCCAGGCGAGGAGCGGGCCGGGGATACCGCAGACGGCGGTGATGGCGTAGTTACGGTAGGTCTCGTAGACGGTGGAGTTCTGGCCGATGTATTGGGGCAGGAAAGCGTTGAAGAGGGTGTAGCCCAGGCCAATGCATGTCCAGCAGAACCAGATTAGAATGGCTGCACATCGTTAGCTTCAACCAGGTTAATTGAGATTTAGCGAGCATGGGACACCTACTAGACAGCCCAAGGCGCTTAGTCGCAAACAGCGGAGCGATCTGTTCGAGGGAGAATCGAGAGAGCGATCGCTTGACAATCTCCATCGCGGGCAACTTCTCGGTCTGGGTATCCTCGGGGACGCCGCCGAGCTCGTTGAGAAGCTCCACCGTGAGCCACGTCGTAGTCCTGTTCTGGTGGGCAATCCCCTGGACGGCGGCAACAGCCTCGGCCTGGCGACCTCGAGAGACCAGGAACTTGGGAGACTCGTAGAAGGTGAACAGGAAGAAGCGGCACAGGAACATGGCGAACGTGATGGCTCCCAGCGAGAGAACAAGGTAACGCCAGCCCCAGTTGTCCTCCTTGAGGCAGACCTCGGCGGTCTCATCGCACGAGAAGTTGGGGATGAACGCCCATGCGAGCATACTAATGCCGGATTAGCTGGTGAGAGGAAGCGAAAGGAATGGGTCAAAGGCACCTCGAGATCAGAGTTCCGACGGACCACCATGCGGCAAGTCCACTCAGGACGTTAGCCGAGTTAGGAGGCAGACACTCCAGGAACACAGCTGCATCTACCGGAAGGTTGCCGCCAACTCCCAGTCCAAGGCACGCGTACAAGGCGCAAGTTCTACACTGGTTATTAGTACGACGAATGCAAGGACGAGACAAATGGACATCAAGGACATACCCGACCCAGCTGGACCCTCCACCAGCGGCAAGACCGAACGCGCCGCAGATAAACAGAGTGCAGTTGAACGCAAGCCGACGTCCAATAATGTCAGAGGCTATGCCCCAGAAAGAGGCGCCGACGATCAGTCCAACGAAAAGCGCACATGTCGCGAATCGAGATTCATTCCCCGGAATCCCGAATTCAGCGGCCATCGGGGTAAGAGTAAGAGCAACGCCCTGGGTACAGTTAGCACGACGGGAGACGCATGTCGGAGTTCAAGTCATACCTGCAGCCAGAGACTATAGGGAGAGACAAGTTAGCGGACAATGCTTGGCGGGAGAACCAGTGGAAGACATACTTGTCGGCAATCCAGCCGAATCCACAGAGCACGAATAGGCCCCACTGGTACCGGCCCATTCCAATGTCTTGGATGGCGCGGTTGATGATTTTTGCTTTGCCTATAGAGGGACGTCAATGTATCTCGACCTTCTGAACAGTTTTGGGGAGGGAGCTAGACAACACAGCGTAATCTCCGGACTCGCCGAGGGAGGAACCAGGACATACGGTCATAGATGGAGTTGTGGCTGGAAGCAACGACACTGGCTTCAACTTCAGCGCGGAGCGACTCTACCGTCAGTTTTCCCGAGGCAGGAACAGCAGCGTCGCCCTTTTCCTGGACCGAGCCCCGGTCGGAGCTGGAGCCGTGACTGGTGGGCGGGTCGTTCTTTATCGCATTGGATTCAAGAGTCACGGAGGAGGGGTCGCGGTCGAGCGGCACCACGACCTCCGGGAAAAAGTCCCGGTCATTGTTGCTGAAGATGGACTTCCAGGTAGGCAGAGGCATCTTGGGCGCAGGGGGGCCGGGGTCCGACCGGGGGTAGCGTGTGGCTTGGGAGGTGGATTGCAGTGGTGTGACGGAGACGGCGAGAAGGGTGCGCGTGGCTTGGCCTGACTTGATCACGGGGATGCTAGCTTCTCCTGTGCAGGGCGGCGCCTTTGCGGTGTTTTTGGCTCGGATGGGTGGTGCTGCCGTATGGGAATGGCGATCGCAGGCACAGTGGTTGCACGGGCCGGGATTCGGATCGGTATCGCAGACGAGGCACAGGCTAGATGGAGAGGAGACTACCTATGCCCTACTTGCTCACTTACTGAAGCTCGATGTTTGGCCAGAATCGTGGGCGGTGAGGCTTTTCTTCTGGGGCTCTTTGGCGATGGCGGTTTTGGTGTGAGAAACTGGGGAAACCGGGCAGGTGCTGACGGCAAGAGACAGCGGCGAAAGATGTAGGAGGAAAATCTTTTCCCGAGGGCAGTATTTCACGGGCAGTAGAAATAGGCCGATACGCTATGTGGACACTAGGATATGAACCGCGGATGGCATTAGATAAAATTTGAAGTTTCTGGAGACTCAAAAGGGCCAGCCGGCCAACTGTAAAGCTCTCTCAGAGTGGACCGGTGGGCCGTATGATGTTACGCACTCATCTGGTCAGTTGGACTGACAAATGGTGCGACCCGCTGCGTCATTTGAGTGGTCTACTACGGGGTCGTGGGGCGGATATGGTTTTTGGGCTACCTCAGTCTGCAGGATTATTCAGGTGCCGTCGGCGCGTCCGGGGTGGCGTCGGGTGGCGTTGTCCCCTTCGGGCTGCTCTGTTACCCGATTCCGATATTTGGGCCCACAGAATGAATCTCACGCAGCCGGCCGGGGCTTGGCGAAACGCTAAAAATGCTTTGGTAGCCAGATCGGGTCCAGTGTGCTTACAATTGCCGAGTGCACCGCGCCAGAACTAACATTCTCTCAGACACTCTTTTGCCCTACACAGCCTTAACCGACTTTTCCCAAGGCCGAAAACCATACGGATATAGTTGTAATGTTAAAACTCCAACCACGCTGTTCAATGTGTGACAAACACGCAAATGTTATTACCTCGCCTGTCACTACCTGGCCCGTCACTACCTTGTGTGTGATTTCTTGAATCTTCGTTTAGCTCGGCGCTAAACGTACCGAGCAACGTTTAAGTCATCTGACCCCACAGCGAGGGATCCCATTGATCTGCTATGATCGACTCCAGGAGCGCGGGGTCAGGAATAAACGGCGGGGCCGAATCCAGCCAGGCGCTATCCGTATCAGAAGAGTCCTGCTGCACGGGCAGCTTGTCCAGAGTATCGCCATACTGAGCCAAGCATATGTCCCCAAGCTCCCATCCGTGGTCCTCTTTATGGGAGCGCAGCGTGGCTAACATGTCCTTGGCCAGAGATAATGATATGCTGTGCGACGGGCCAGAGGCAGGAATCTCTGCCTGGATGGCAAGCCGGACTAGGAACGTGACTGCGGAGGAGAGCACAAAGGCTGTTGTGGGAAGCCAAAAGTCGCCGAGCTGCGTTTCCGTGAGCTCGTTCACAAAGAGGACAATCTCCTCCACAGTCCTTCGGACGTCGAGCAAGCGCTCGTCCGGGGCCCGTCCAGCTGGCGTCCCCCCTTCGACCTCCGTGCCAAGTGCGACGCGCCGGCTGAAGAACCTCGCCGCCAAAAAGCATAAGCGGAGGTTAGCCGCGCCGGGCGTGTCGAGATCTGTGCCACGGATTATTATTTTCCGGGCCGATCCTGGGAGCGTGTCTGTCCACGCGTCCAGGTTAAAGTTGCGGGGTGTTCGTCCGTCGTCGCCCTGAGCGGTGGGAACGGAGTAGAGCCGCTCGAGATAGGGCCCGAGAGTCTCCGTTAGGCTTGCAAGCGCCTCGAAGACTTCAGCTCGTTCGCCTCCACCAGCATCGACGGATATCTTCGGGGCGGGGACATCGTAATGGTCTTGGCGAATGTGGGGTGGCGTGCCGTACAGGAGACTCGCCCTAGAAACCGCCATGACGTTAGAAAAGGACAACAAACGAGATGCGGTACATTCTCAACACCTACCACCGATCGTGAATTACAAGACACCACCATATCCGTATGCGGAGGCTCTTCTCCTGCTCTGGAATGTTCCAGGACAGAGGGTTCCTGTTCAGTCCAAGGCAATACGCCAAGGAAATGGCAGAGCCGAGGAGGATGCCGTTGCCCATCATGGAGGTCGTCGGGCGGCCGCCGACAAGAAGCAAGACCGCGACAATGGACGGCATTCCAGGAGACAGGTGGAGTTCGGAATAGAGCGCCTCCAGCGCGAGGTTCCAGATGAATCGACCGTCCGGGGGGTAATGACGCATCAACTCGGGATCATGTCTCCAGTATATGAGTGAGTGTGCGTAGAGGCAAGCCATGACTGCTGTTGAAATGCGGCCTTCGTTGATAAATGAAGGGCTGGAGAAGAATGACTCGTCAAGAAGAGGAAAACAGCCATTGGCCTTGGTGAAATACCTTGGGTTAAAACGGTCAGCCCGGGCTGGGAGGTAGAGGATTCTAAGGTCCAACTTACATGTCGACTACCTTTTGCTGATGTGGTTCAATAAGTTTCTCAATCATCTGCAGCTTTGCTTTAGAAAGGCTCATATCCCTAGAGCTGCCTAGCGGTCTCGTCTTGACCCTCGTAAACACCACGGGCGAGGCTGATGTTCCGGGCAGAACTGCTCTGATTGACCTGTCGCTGCGGCCGGCCTGGTTCGTCGACAGGTAGCCCTCCAGGAAGTGCTCATCGTCGGCGACGGCGGGTCCCATGATGTGGGGGCTGTCGTCCTCCGCCTCGTCTAGAGGTGCAGGCGGGTTCCTTCTGGTTGGCGCAGAGTCGAGGTCCAAAGAAGATGCAGGAGGCAGTTCGAGTCTCCCAGCGTCTGCAGCGGGCGTTTGGGCAGCCGCGGCGAATTTACTTGGCCCGGCAACTGCTTCGGGTGTACGCCCGACCGTCGATCCGGCTCGAGGTGGTATCGCTTTCGCCCTCTCCCGGGGCGTGGAAAGAGGCCGCGGTCGAGAACGTGGTGGGGCCGCCGGAACGCAATCGGTCTCGTGGGCGCGGCACATAAGGCACGCCCTCGAGCCCGATTCGAATTTGCATCGAGACTTCCTGCGCCTGCATGGCATGCACGCTGCATGCCCCGCCACCTTGGCCTCGCGTTCCCTAGCCTGCATGATCGGATCTCGATGTTCGCGAGCAAGAGGTCACTGGATGTGGCGGGTAAGCATGGAGAATGAGGCGGCAGCGGTCGCATGGGAAAGAAGGGCGCCGCGGGACGCGGGGGAAAGGCCGCGGAGGCCGCGGAGGTGGGGCCGTGGAGCCCAACGCTAGAAAGAGGGGCATCAACTGATAAGGGCCCATGGCCGGCAGATCCAAGGCCGGGCTAGGGCCAGGCCGTTCAACTTGAACAGTTTCGCTCAAATATTAGAAACCCTAAAGGCGCTTTACAAGTTACTTGCTTGTCATAGGTCCTCTGTCGTTCCATTTCGTTTTGTATATGTCTAGGTTGGGTTGCGTTTCCCGCTCGTTGTTAGTTGTCCCTCAAGATAACAAGGAGCCGCTTCAAGCGGTTCAGACCAGAGAATTGAGCGCTGTTTCAACACCAGATACTAAAGTCCGTCAATCTAAGACTTCGAGGCTCTCAGATCAATACACGCGTGGACGCATCGATTTTGTGCGGCGCCATGTCCTTGCGTCGCACCTCTCCAGCCCATTTCGGACAGACCTCGATCTTCATGTGCGGTCGCAATCCGTCCCTGTCCTCTGAAGATAGCTCATCAATACTCTTGCCTAGCAGGGCTTGCGTATTCCGGAGTTTAAATAACTTGGGTTTCTGGGACTTGAAATGACCAGGAAACATCCTCCAACGTAAGCTGCTCGTGTACGGGTTCGGTCTAGACCGATCGATGTTCCGTACCTCCTCCACAGTTGATGAGTTCGGGTCTGCCTGGTCGGCGGCGTTTGAGTCCTTGATCATAGAGCCGGGACAGAACGTCGGATCGCCAACGTGCCGCAGAAAGTCCCGAAAGGTACAGCCCCTTCGGCCGCCCGGGATAACCCCATCTTCAAAATCGGCCTCGATGGGCTCGCAGCCCTTTTCGAGCTTGGCACCGTCTACGCCGTTGATTTCGACGTCCATACGTGTTAAATCCTTGCAGTACCTGTTAAGGCCCGTCGTTGTCTCGGCCAAGGTTAGGCTCGCCAAGGCGTAATAGAGGAGAAGATGAAATGGAACGTCCAATATACGAGCCTGTACCGCTTCCGATGAAAACGATGGGCATGACTATGGTCCCCCTTACAGCACATATTCACAGGATCGCTCTGCCAGGGCAGATGTGCAGCTTCTTTCCCGGACACCAGAAAAGAAGTCGAGCTCCTGCCGCGCAGATGCCGCCGAGGTAGCTAAGCAGCTAGCGATAAATCTCAAAGTCGTTCCAATCTTGCTAACGGGAACAGTTCGGCGTAGATACGAAGATCAACGATACCCCCGGGGCAGCTAAAAACGGCATCAACGGCTGTAGTGAAAGTTGCAGCACGGACATCGCGAACGGTGATGAGGCCCCAGACGAGTTCTCTTCAGTCGCCTACTTTAAGAACAGCCCATGTTTGCATATGGACGTAACCGAGATCGACGAAGGGCTTTACCCATATATCTACTTCTGGTTTGGCTTGGCACCATCACGAACACTTTCGAGATTCACGTTGACGACATCCAGGAGCAGTTCTACATAATGATAGATTAGAACACAGGCCTTAAGAATATTATCTCCTTCGGCGGCTGGGCATTCTCAATCGGTCCCGAGACTATCGACGTCTTCCGCCAGGGGGTCAAGACGGCGAATCGAGGGAAGTTCGCTGACAATGTCGTCGCCTTGGCTCGCAAGCACAAGCTGGGCGGCGTTGACGATATCCCTGGGACGTCACCAGTGATCAAGGAGGACGGCCCTAACTACGTCGAGTTCCTCAAGCATGTGTGGTGAAGCTGGACAACGGCAAGTCCGTCTCTATCGCTGCACCGGGGAGTTACTGGTACCTCAAATGGTTGTCTACCGATGAGATTAGCGAAATCGTGGACTACATTATTTATATGGCCTACGATCTCTACGGACAGTAGGACGTCGACAGCGAATACGCCCAAGTGCGAATCGCCTCAACCCCCTCTTTCATGTTTGTTTGTTACTGACCGTGCGTCTTGGTTAGACCGGATGCGAAACCGGAACATGGCTTCTGAGCCACGTTAACCTAGCAGAGACAATTACTTCTGTATCCATGGTGACGAAAGCCGGGGTGAAATCTAACAAGATAGTCGCCGTCAGAAGCTTTGGACGCAGCTTTAAGATGGCAGAGGCCGGCTGCACTGGGCTCGACCACAAGTACGTGGGCAAGAAGAACGAGTCCCCAGCCAAAGAGGGCGAGTGCACAGACGAACGCGGATATCTCGCCAACGCTGCAATCCAGCAGATCATGATAAACAGCGATGGTCTCGGCGGCGGGGACTACAAGTACTCTTACGACGAGGACTCAGCGTCGAGTGGGTGGCCTACATGAGCTCGGACGAGTTGTGTGAGCGGATGATCGAGTATATCGGACTAAACTTTGGCAGAATTAGCAACTGCGCCGTCGACCTCGGCGAGGGCCGAGACGATAGGGAGAGATCGGACTTCGACCCTATCTGATTCGGCGACATCGAGTCCTGCGACTGGGGCGCGACTCATTCCGGCCTTGAGGACTTGGCGAACAATTCCGATGGCATGGACCCGGTCTGCATCCGTGTAAGCCCTCTGTGTTCTCTCCAACATGCTCGAGGGCTTGCTCGAGGGCTACAACAAGGCCGCGGACGGCTACGACGGCAAGTTCGGGACGTAATCCGACTACATAAAGTCAACCATCAACACCCGCCTCGTGACGTTCATCTTCGGCGACGAGACCAAAGGCTACGACCACTTCGAGTGCCTGGCCACCCTGGACAAACCAAAGACAAAGTGAAAGCATCAAAGGTGAAGTCGAAGCCCGGCATGTAGGTCCTAGTATGTAAGGAAGAGTCAGGGTTCCCCCACTTAAGAGAAATCCCCCTTCCGTGTAGATATAATTTTGCCTTATGACTTCAGCCCCTTCTCAAGACTTGTTCTGGTACTTGTGCGCTCCGGGCCATAAGTTTACGTTAAGACCGAGTACTGCCGGGCAGATGAGGCCGAAGTGAGTGACGACGCCCAATGAAGCTAACTTCAACTAGCCCCAGTTGCAAAGAAAAAGTCTAGTTCACGAGATTTCGTTTCTTCTTTTCTAGGGTATCCACGTGCCATTGAGAACCGGCAGCAGACTGGCGGTGGATCGATCAGAGGACCACCCCTGTTCATGGCTGCGGCGGCTCGTGATGATGGGCACCGAACTTCATGCAACTCCTCCTTTCTCTCGCGGGCGCCAAGCATCAGGTATCACGAAGTTTAATTTGATGCCAAGCTTCGTTTTGTAGCAACGAATAGTTCGTGTTAGCCGCGGCGCACATAGGTGCCAAGCACCACGCTTGATGGAAAGCCTACGAGGTAACTCGGCGCCAAGGATATTCCACGTTACTGAACGCAGGGGAAAAGAGCTACCTATTCGGGGCGGATCTTCCCGATAGCTTTGTCAAGCTGGGCAGGGATTCGAAGTTCCGGGGCGACCTCGGGGACCGACGTCGGCCCACCCCTTGACCGGGTTCAGTTTCAACGTGTGACATGGCATGCACTACCGCACTAGGACGACAGGGTGGTGGCTCCATGTATGCCGTCGGCGATGCGGAGGATGTCCACCTCCAACTTTGCCAAGAATTCCGCCCCGACGAGTCGGTCGCCGAGCGGACTACGTTTCCCATTCTGGCGGTATCCTTGGCTTTTCTTGCTTCTCCTACTTCATGCGGGGCTTGCCGCGGAAAGCAAAATCCAGCCCCCGCCTGACCGAGCAGTGTGCCGTGCCTTGCCCTGTTTCCTTTACCCAATCCATTTGCGTGCGGAGTGCGGTGGTCGCTACCGCTCTTGGTCTAGCGTGGCGGAGGTCACAAGCCAAACAAGAAAGCGGGGTGGGGCACCTGGAAGGGATGAACCGGAAACGCAGGAAAATTTTGTTATCTGATCCGAGGTTTTAATCAATCAGATAAAAAGTGTGCCCCCACACGACACCCACACCAGCCCGTAATATTGGACCGGCGACAGGGATTGGATGTGCCGGCTGTTCCATTTATTGACAGGTCTCTGAGCAGGGGGGGTTTCCGAGCTTCGGAGAAGAGAGGGGCAGGAAAGGAGGGAGGCCTCTCCGACCCTCCCTGCAATTCTTAGGGCCGAAGGGTGGAGGAGCATTTCGTCAGAGTGGAAAGATCTCGGTTATCAATCGCGGCGTTGCTGATAATCAATTCTGGGTCCTCGCGCGACTCTGAAAATCGTGAAGCGCCGAAACCTGCAAGTGCGTCTCTTGGGTTTCCTTGGCAATCTCCTTCGGCTCTGTCGTCCCCACTCATGCAGACCAAGCCAATTGATGCCGCATCCTCGTCCAGTCGCCCCTCAGGGCCCGCATTTCGCGCTCTTTTCCTGCGTCAACCCTCCACCCCTCCCTCCTCCCGCACACTAGTCCACGGGGTCTGGTACGTAAGATTTTTTGTCGTCCACATCCGAGACCGGACAGAGACGGCACAAGCCCCACGCGAAGTCCCCTCGTCACAGCCACCAACCGGACCCTGACTTCCCCATTTAGCGTCCCAACTCCCATGATCCCTACCCTTCATGTCACGGCCCACGCCTCTTTGGGCTTTTTTTTTATCAGATCAACTTGCATGCATGTAAGGCGTCGGATTGGGTCACGAACCGACCGGAGCGGGCGGTACCCACATATGCCGGTCCGCCGATGCCCCCATGCAACGTACGACCTTGAAATTAGACTCGCTCCCCCCTGCTCCTGGTCCGGTCCTGCTCCCGGCCGCGGACCGCTCTCTGCACGCGCGCTGGCCCCAACCCGGAAATCCCAAATCCTAGAAAAACGCTGCAGATCCCTCCGCACCTCATCCAATCTGCTGACCCCGCCCAACTCTTCTTTTCAACTCTGTCGTGACTCCCTCCCCCCCGCGGAACGCTTTTCGTCCCGTAAATGCGCGAGTCTTGGCGCCCGCTTCATTAATTCCTTTTGCTCATTCTTTCCCCATCGAAGGAAGAATCCATCGTTGTGACGAACAGCATTCGCGATGGCGTTCGTGTCAGACGCGCCCGGCGAAAAGTCGGCCATGGCGGATGTCGACGTCGAGAGGACCAACGGCGCGCCCGAGGACCACCACAACAAGGAGGCGGGGATTGGGCAGGATCACCTAACCGAATCGGATGAGGAGTTCGCGCATAAGCAGGATGGTGTCCGGGAGATCGAGGCTATTACCAAGACCTGGGAGTGGAAGACTCTCTGGCTTATGATGGTCCTGTAAGTTGGCAGCGCGCCTTTCTCCCAAAGATGAACCCCGCGCATCTCTCCTACTGGGTTCTAACTGGCTTTACATCACAGCCTTTATCTCGCCTCCTTCAGCGACATGCTCCTCGTCTCGGTCCAGACGGTCCTCAACCCTTACATCACCTCCGAGTTCCAGCAACACGGTCTCAGCTCTGCTGTCAGTATCATCGCCACTGTGCTCGGCGGCAGCAGCGGTCTCTCGGTCGCGAAGATCATCGACATCTGGGGCCGCCCTGCTGGCTTTCTCTTTATGCTCCTCCTCGATGTTGTCGGGAACATTATCAAGGCCACCTGCAAGAATATCGAGTCCTACGTCGCCGGTCACACCCTGTACTGGGTCGGCCACCTGAACCTGTTGTTCGTCATCGACATCATGCTTGCCGACATGACCTCTCTTAGGAACCGCATGCTCATCTTGACCATCAACGCCACGCCTACTATCGCGACCACCTTCGCCGGACCTAAGATCGGTGACCTCTTCTGGGAGGAAGGCCACTTCCGCTGGGCCTTTGGCGCCTTCTCCATCATTCTCGTGGCATTCTGTGCCCCCTCTGCCATCGTGTTGCTTTGGAACCAACGCCGGGCCGAGAAGCGCGGCATTATTAAGAAGCGGGCGGACTCCGGAAGGTCTTGGTTCGAGTCAGTAAAGTTCTATATTATCGAACTTGATCGTGAGTCTCCCTGATCACACATCACTCGCCCGTTCTCTGTCTCATCCTCCGAATGAGCTACTCCCGCTAACTCCTTCGCCGTGTAGTCATTGGAATCATCCTTATTACGGCTGGCTGGGCGCTGCTCCTTCTCCCCTTCAGTCTTGCAGTCAACTCTGGCAAGGGATGGTCAAGCCCGAGCATGATCTGTATGATCGTCTTTGGTGTTGTTGGCCTTGCGCTTTTCGTTATCTGGGAGGCATGGTTCGCGCCGGTGCAGTTCCTCCCCTGGAAATTCCTTAAGGAGCGAACTATCATCGGTGCTTGTCTCCTTTACGGTCTTATGTATATTTCCATCTTGTAAGTTTGGCATATCCTGCTCTTGCTGAGCCTTGATGTGTTGCGTACCCCTGTCCAGCTAACAAGTGGTTCGCAGCGCCTGGGACGCCTACTACCTGTCTTATCTCCAGGTTGTTCACGACTTGAGCATAACCAATTCTGGCTACGTGTTGAACGCGTTCTCTCTGAGTTCGACCTTCATTAGCCCCTTCCTTGCAGTGTAGGTCTTCCCCGTCATGGCAGCAGGTAGCCCGCTGTCCACATCACTAACGTGACACTATTCAGCATTATTCGGTACACGGGCGACTACAAGTGGACTTCGTATGTCGGTATTCCGTTTGTAGCCCTTGGCACTGGTCTTCTTGCCTACTTCCGCCGGCCCGGTGCCGAGGTCGGCTATCTCGTCATGTGTCAGATCTTCAACGGTATTGGCACGGGCATCTTTGCGACATGCGGCCAGCTCGCCCTCATGGCGGTCGTCACCCACCAGGAAATTGCCGTCGTCATGGCCGTCTACAGTCTTTTCGGCTCTATTGGTGCCGCCCTTGGCAACGCTATCGCTGGCGCCATCTGGACCAACGTCCTCCCGGCGGAGCTGCTTAAGGCGCTTCCCGCTGACAAGCAAGACCTTATGCCCCAGATCTACGGCTCGCTCTCGGTCCAGCAAGAGTGGCCTATGGGCGACCCGATCCGCGACCATATTATCGAGGCGTACGGAGTTGTACAGCACAAAATGGTCATCGCTGGCTCAGTGATCGTGCCGGTGTTTGTTATCTGCGTGTTCATGTACAAGAACGTCAACGTCATCAAGTTGGAGAAGGAGAGGGGCACGCAGATGAAGGGGAAGATCTTCTAATCTGTTGGCAGCAGCCTTTTGCTTGTATTCTAGGATATCTGACAGGTTGTTATGGCCCTGGGCATTAACGAAGGACGAGCTTGGGGACCTGATAACGTCCAGCTTAGCAAAATAAGATTAGGAATCAGAGATTTCCCTCCTTCAGACATGATCGTTGCGACTCTGTCCAACCAATGAGAGAGGCCTTTCTGCGCTGGCAAGCGATGCTGTTTAATTGGGTTGACTCAGCCTCCCAGGGGTGCGCGTTCTGCTGCAACGATTGTCATTGGATCACGCTTGATATGAAAGGTCCACTCGGGTTCTTGGAAAGGCAATGATAAGCACGACCACCGCCTCGTAATTCAATCCTCCGCGTTCGGGGAAAATGCTTGTTTCTGAAACGCGCTGAACCACGTCGCGCACAGGTTCCCAGCGCCCAGCGGCATGACGACACGGGCCTAATATGCCGAGGAATCTGCCCCCGGCCCTGGCCGCGGTAGGCGCGGCCATCCTGAGCGCGATCCTGACGCAGCGCTACTCCTCGTGGCGATCCGAGCTCCCGGCCGAACTTGTCTGCTGGCTGGCATTGCCGGTCCTCTTCCGGGCCACCGGACGAGATGACCAGAACGAGAACAAAGCACCCCTTCCCGGGAATTACAGTTCCGGCAGAACAAAGCCCCGGTGGCCAATATGGTGGTTTGCCGCTAGCGTTGCCGTCTCTGTTTGTTTCAAGAACGAGGCGGGCATGGTGAAATTACACGTATGTAGCGCATAACTTTCCTAAGCGACCATGACGCCTGTTGTTCCAATAGCTGACATAACGCAGCCGGCTTTAACCCCGAACCTCCTTGTGCTGCAGGAGCGTCTGGCACCCAAGACGCAAGTGCCGGGCGCTGGTATTCATCGTGCTGTACCAGGTGTGAACACAACCTTGGGCTCGGCGCTGATTGCAGCGTTCTCTACCCTGACTATACTGTACTGGGATTATAGAAATGCCCTTCCCGCCTTTATCGCAACAGCTGCTCTTCTTGCCGTTTATTCCGCGCTTCTTCCTGGCCCTGGGCCGCGTTCCAGTATCCCGCACGTCTGTCTTGAAGAAGATGTTATTCCTATCTCAATACGAACCGCGGCCTTTCTGGGGATAGCCATCGCGACGCGGACGATCATGTGGGGAGGGTTGGAAGTTGAAGTCGCACCAACCGTTATCTTAGGTCTGCTCAAGGCCTTGTTATGGTTTACGCTGGCTAAAACGGTATATAAGCCCTTCTACCCAAGTCTTCCGAACAGGTTCCTCATCGTTTGACTCTAGGCCCGATACAGCTCGTGGTGCATCGCCACCACAGTTTCGACCTTCGCCATCGCGTCCAGCCGTGATCCCTTCGTCCTGTCATCAGAAGTCCAGGCAGTTTCCCACATCGCGACATCCCTCCTCGCGTTAGGCCAGACTACCTACTTCCTTCCCAGTCAGCTCAAGGGAAGATACGCCCTTTGGATATTCGCACTTGTCCCCCTAATCCCGTACATAGCGAACATACTTGCTATAAGGGAAGCGGAGTCTTGGATGGTGTCAAAGGATCATCCAGTCGAGCTATTAAGCGTCAACGCCAATGCCGAGTTCGAGCAGCTCATCAACCGCCAATCAAAATCTTACGCCGCTGCTTACACAGAATACCGGCGCAGATACAGCGTCGAGCCGCCGCCCGGCTTCCAGGCGTGGTACGAGTTTGCAGAGTCACGGAAGTCGCCCATCATCGACGATTTTGACATGATCTACGAAAGCGTCGCGCCATTTTGGGAGCTGAGCGGGAGTGATATCCGCGAGGTAATGGATAAGGCGTTGCATGCGAGCGGGAACGAGCTTTGGGCCTGCTCGACAACCAACCGGACTTGCAACCACCAGGATCGCACCAACGACAGGAACTTTTCCCTTCTCTTCAACACGCTCCTCAACGATGTGCGGGACATACTTCCCGCCGTCAATTATGTAATAAACCACTTTGACGAACCGACTGTCTTGATACCCCCGGAGGCGTTAAACGGGGGAGACGGGAGGAAGAAGGTCAAGGTTAGGGACTTTCGCAAAAAGGTGCTTTGGCCAGAAATCACGAAGTATTGCCGGCCTCAGACGACCAAAGAACACAGAGCCGAACCGGAAAGCTTTGGCCTCCCGCTACTTACTGACGTCCCCTCGTCAAAGGAGCTGTGCCACCGCACCGATTATTACGAAACCCACGGCCTGCTCGCCCGCCCGAAATCCGCCCAGCTTATCGAGGGCGCCGTCCCCGTTCTCTCGACGGGCTCGTTCTCGACCATGGGCGACCTGATCTTCCCCAGCCCGGCCTACATCGA
This sequence comes from Sordariomycetes sp. S4602, assembly GCA_023628835.1. Lineage (NCBI taxonomy): Eukaryota > Fungi > Ascomycota > Sordariomycetes > Sordariomycetes sp. S4602. The sequence goes on from JAMAJV010000009.1 coordinate 57,227, forward strand.
GGACGGGTTCAGGTACGACCCCACACAGGACGTCGAGTGGGAGGAGAAGCGGAACAACCTTTACTGGGCGGGTTCAACGACTGGCGGATATGCTGTGGATGGCCAGTGGCGGCGCTACCAGAGGCAGCGATTCGTCGAGCTAGCGCAGAACCTGGCGTCGCGGCCTCACGCCTACCTGCGAGAAGTCGGAGGCGTGGTCACCCGCGTGACATCATCGTTCCTAAACTCCAGGCTGTTCGACGTCGCGTTTACACGTGTGAACCAGTGCAAGTGGAAATACTGCCGAGACCAGGAGGAGTACTTCCGCATCAAAGGGTGGGCGCATAAAGATGAGGCGCTGCGCTCGCGGCTGGTCTTCGACATCGACGGGAACGGCATTAGCGGGCGGTACTATAAGCTTCTCGCCTCCAAATCGACGCCACTAAAGATGACGATAATTCAGGAGTGGCATGACGAGCGGCTTATCCCGTGGGTTCATTACGTCCCTGTCAGCGCAGGCATGGAGGAACTACCAGAGCTGGTTAAGTATCTTACCTCTACTCGAGAGGGGCAAGAGAGGGCTAGGGACATCGCGGAAGCTGGGAGGAGATGGCACTCTCAGGCGCTGAGGGAGGACGATATGGCTGTGTATGTCTACCGGCTATTGCTAGAGCTAGCAAGGTTACAGGATCCAGAGAGGGAGGCAGGGCATCCCCGGCTAGCGTCAATATGAATACCCTTAGTAGGCTAGGCAGTGCTTTCGTCTTATAACTGCCTCAGGTGCGTTTTCCGGGAATTGAACACAGATATAAGAACTATAGACAGCATAGCTTTACATGAGGACACGCGCTTTCGTCAGACCGGTTCAAGTAAGGCAGTGAGCCGGGCAGCTCGGCTGTTCGAGTCGAACTCGAAATGCAAGTAGCGGCCGTTAACCTCGTAGCGGTCAAACTCCGGCCCCACACGCTCCGGGCTGCCCAGGAACGCCGCGACCTCGGCGCGGGTAGCAGTCGGCGACAGCCCCTGCACCAGCGCCGCCGGCCGCGGATACACCCCGCAGGGCTCCTCCCCGCCTGCCGGCTGCGTCCGTACCATGGCCGCCACCAGGACACCATCCTCGAATATCAGATCCGTCCCGGACGAGTTGAAGGTGAAGTGCGTTGACTTCTCGCCGTCAAAGTCGAACTCGTGGGTGTCCATTTTGGGGCCGACCAGGGCGATTGCTTCGAGGATGCGGTTGTCGCCCATGGGGTGGCCTAGTACGCCTAGCATCACGGCAATTTCGCCAGTGATAACTGTAACTGTACTGGTGGTCATATTCTCTGCTTTGGGTTCTCGGCGCGTATAACTTGTTGATAGCCACAACGAAAGCTGTCAGCAGTAAGACGTGCATAGTATCAAGGCCACGTCGCTCGGCATGGTCACGTGTCTATGTTTCTGACTGTAATTGGCTTACAAATGCTGTCGAGAATCCTGGCACACAGTGATTGCGAAACAGGAGCTGAGCTACTTATACCAGGTAAAACCAAAAGGCGCAGGTTTCCTTTCTGGTGCGACCGTTCAATAACTCAATACTTAAAGACCCTGCCTTTGTGGCACCTATTCCCCAAGGACAGTTTACCTACCATGCCGGCGTCTAGAAACGTACCAACTGGCTACACCTCCCGCTGGAAAGCCAGCATGCCAAAAACAACCGCACGCCCCATATCCCAAGGCAGCACCTCTTCGTATTCGCCGGCGCGCAAGCACAACACTTCCTGCAACGCCTGTAGGAAGGCAAGGGTAAAGTGCTCTGGAGGTAAGCCGTGTCGGAAATGCGCGTCATCTGCGGCCCCAGAGTCATGCGTATACAGCGTGTCCCAGCGGAGGGGTAAACGGAAAGCCAGCGACGACCCATATTCAGAGACCGCGGCGGGGAATGTGCCGCCGGAAGCGGATCGTCTCGATATTCCGGCATTCGACCCCATCCTATTACACCGCTGGCCTGGTTCTGTGGAGAATTTGGGGCTGGACCCCCCTCTTCTGAGTCCTTCAGACCCTGTGAGCAGCCAATGACATTAACAGTTAACAAGGCACCGCTGATTTGTTCATAGGGAAGGTCTCCTCTTCTAGGCCAGTCACACGCCATGGGCGACCTTAATGGAATTCTCAGGACCGTGCCGCCCGCAGACCCTGCTGCCCAGGTCAACACACCTCCAAAGAGGGATGGCGAGAAATGTCCCAACGCATGCTTCGCCTCCGTCCACACCGACTCCAATAGCCTTATATCCACCCTTAACGACCGTGGCTCTGTGGGCTTAGACAAGTGCATGGCTGTCCTCGACTCCGCCTCCTTGCATGCCTCCAATTACCTCGCCTGCTCCCTCTGCGACACGGGCTGCACGCGCCTCATGACCCTTGCCCTCACCCAGCAGCGCCAACTCAACCTCCTCTGCGACATTGCTGCCAACCCCTGGCTATACCTTTCGGACAACACGCGCGCGACGCTTGTATCATACACGCCGCCGAGCAAGGAGACGGACGTGGCGGTCAAGAGGGCGATGTTGCTAGGGGTTGTAAGGGGGGCGAGAGAGCCAGTAGAGCGGATTAGGGACAGGGTTAAGGAGTTTGAGGAGAGGGTGGAGATGGGGGCGATGGAGATTGCAGAGGCAGGGAGGCTGAATTTGAAGTGGCTTCTAGGGATTTCGGGGAATTTGATGAGGAGGTTAGAAACTGTTAGGATGGTGCTGGAGAACGAGGGCTGGGCTACTGGCGCGGAGGGATAGGGAGAGGTAGGACAGGCAAAGGCTGATAGCAGTGCATTAATAGCTAAGCTAATTCCTGCTAGTCAAACCAAAGAACGATAAAGGAAAGAATGCCGGGTGCCAGGGCCCAGGCGACGAAGGAGGCCAGGGTGACGAGGTTGATCAGGTTGTGGAGGAGCTGCCGGTCGTAGAGATCCGAGAGCGGGGAGAGGAGGAGGGACGCGAAGGCAAAGCTGGGGGCGAAGATGGAGACTACTAGGGCGGTCACGGAGACACGGCTCTTATGGAGAAAGGACTTAAGGGTACTATTACAGAGGGATTCGAAGGGGCTGGCGAGGGAGGTGTCAGATTTATGGTCGAAGGATAGGGGGGATGGGGGGAGAAAGGAATGTGAGTTGGATACGTTATAAAGGCTGGGATGGAGACGATGGTGAGGTTCAAGACTGCCCCCAGTCTAGCAGGTTCCGTCCTTCGCCGTGCACTGCACCTGCTAACTCTCCTCGTCCGAATTGGCCATGTCTCTCCGTACTGACTGATCGCCGTCTTGTTGTTTATTATCTAAGTTTGGCCGGCGGAAAACAAAAGATCCCCGACGATGCGGGACGCTTCTTCCGCCGAGCGAGTAATTGGGGGTTTCCTGTTAGGGTAACGCGTTTCCCGGCTCGCTAAGCGAGGAATCTTCCCGATTAGGGAAGTTTACGGTTGTCGCTTAGCGACAGTTGCCAAAAGGGGATATCGGCGCGATCATAGGTTTAGAAATCACCGCTTACACCATGAAGGGCTTACAAAATTCAAGAACTTTTAGAAATACAGCCTCCTGAGGAAGCATATAAAGATACCGAGTTCGGTGTAGAGAGATGGTAGGTCTCGCCAACTCCTATAACCCATAACATCATCCTTCCTTTTAGAAACTCGAGCACTAGCAAAGCGTGACAAACAACATGTCTTACACCGACACCCGAGTGCAGCTGAGCGACGGCGCGAACCTGCGCGTCCGCGTCCTGGGCATAAACGACAAGAAGAAGCCTCTGCTCATCGCCCTCCACGGCGCCCCGGGACTGTCCAGCCACGCGGAGCCCGAGCCAGCGTACAGGTTCCTCGGGGACAGGTTCCGCGTGCTGGTCTATGATGCAAGGGGCAGCGGGCTGAGCGACACCAAGGGACCACTTACAGACGAGCAGTGGGTCGCCGACATTGACGAACTGAGGTACGTGCTAACGAGTCCCTCGGGTTTCTTGTTTTCTTTTTGTTTTCCTGAATCTTGTCACTGAGATATGTCGCAGGGCCTGGGTTGGAGTGGACACCTTCATCCTGGCGGGCGGATCCTACGGCGGCTACCTCGCCCTTGGCTACGCCCTGGCCTACCAAAACCGCCTCTCCGCGCTCATCCTCCGCGATGCCTGGTCTTCCGTCCCTGCCGGTGCTCTGCGCGGGCTTGGTGCCGTCTTGACCTCTGAGCGCATCAGCCCAGATATGAGCCGGCAGGTCCGCCTCTGGTCAGGGGCCGTGAGGGACAGCAAGGACGTTGGCAAGGCGCTCGCCGAGATTCTTGCGATCTACTCGCCCGAGAAGACCGAGGACAGGGAGCAGGCTGGGCCTGTGGCGTTTGAAGGGGCGAGCAAGGAGTTCGACCTTCGCTCGGAGACGCATAACGCCGCCTTCTCGCTCAGCGCTCCACGGTTCAATGTTCGGTCCAGGCTTGGGGAGATCCGGGCTCCTACGTTGGTTTTGGTGGGGCGGCATGATCCTATCTCGCCGGTGGAGGAGGCCGAAATGATTCACAGGGGCGTTCCTGGCAGCGAGCTGGTGGTTTTCGAGGGGTCGGGGCACAACCCTGCAACTGACGAGCCGGAGGCGTTCCAGGAGGTTATAAATAGGTTCATTAATGGGCTAGGGGAGAAGAACAAACAAGTCTAACACACCCTACAAGACTAGACATAACCCCCTTAGCTAGTGGAGGAGAGAGAGAGCTGCTAAGGGCTAGAATTATTTGTAGATGAATATTTATCTATTTATGAATTCTGTTTATTTTCAGAGGTAGGCCCTAGATAATACATTCCGGGTTGACCTTACATTAAGATATGTATTGATAGCTGGATGCTTACTACGACGGCTACTAAGATTGCTTCCTTTGTTAGACATTGTCCTACATACAGGAGAGCCAACGACGCTGCAAAGGAACAGGAGAAAGTATTATATGCCATAATTGCCTTCCGCAGCATCTCAAGACCTGCTACATAAAGGAAGAATAGTATGTCTGTCATATTATCCTGGCACCTGAGATACTCGTGTGCCTAAAGCAGTAAACAAACAACCTTCCGGTAGTAGCATGCGCTGAAGATGATATCAGGGGCGGAAGAACCCTTAAGCAAGCACAGAGGACTTGCGCCTTTCTCTAGGGAGGGTTATATCTTCGTCCCAACCTCGCGGTTGCATTCATTAAGTATATTACTCTCTAGTAACCGGATTAAGTAAACCACACAGAGGGGCCAACGTGTTTTGTACGTCCTTATACTATGTATCATAAAGATGCTCAAGCTAATCACTTGTTATAATACCCTTCTTCTCTTCCATATGGGCGACGTAACGGCGCCATTTCGGATTCAAATAGTAAACCGGAATCCCCAGGACAAAGATAGCGCCAAATATCCCGGCAAGAACCCCGAATGACCACGCATAGCCTCCCCTCTCGACCATAGGCGTCATGCCGTACGTGACCCCAAAAGAAACGATGTTCTTTGTGCCCACGACCATGACTAACGCGGGACCTGGATGCTTCGGACTGGCCTCTGCCGCAAATGTCGTGGTCACAATGAGGACGGCGATCCAAGCCGTCTGGAATAGTCCCCATCCAAATAGGGTGCCCCAGAAGCTGCCTCCAGTGCCCCCCACGCCCGACTTGGCGCTGAATCCGTAAACAACCAACATGGCGACTCCGAGGATTCCGACGGGGGCAAGCAGAATCAGACGATGCTCGGGCTTGTGGATCCCGTGGTTGCGCTTGGCTAGCCAGAGAACGAACGGCTCGCCGAGAAAGGCGCAGCATGCAGATCCGAGCAGGCCGCCGATGATAGAGGCGATGTTTATAAGACCGATATCGCGCGGCTGCCATCCATACGATTGAAGAACAGTGTCATACGTCAGGGACATGCAAACGGTACCGGCGAGCGTGATTGAGCTGGCCAGGATGACGAAGAGAATGGCCGGGGATGTAATGCTCTGTGCCATACGTACCCAAGACGTAACGATCACCTTCCAAGGGGCCGTGGGGGGCTCCGACCAGGGCATCAAGAGCTGGCTGAATGACTTCTTAGGCGTGTCGTCGCGGTCAGACGCCATCTCGGACCTGTGCTGCTGGAGATAATCCTGCGCCTCGTTGTCTGGGATGACTCTCGTCACTCCGAAGTCGTCAGTGACGATGATGCGCCCATCCAGGCTCATCGCCGGGCGAGCGAAACGCGTCTCGAACCCGAAGAGCAGGGCGAGGACGAGCCCGACAGCGACGGCAATGGCGTAAACCCAATAGTACCACCTCCATCCCAGAGCAGCGACCTCGTAGCTGCTGGCCAGGTTCAGGGCCGCGCTGAGGATCGTCTGGGTGGTCCAGTAGAGGCCAAAAATTTGGCCGCGCTCGTGGATAAAGGTGACTTCCGTGATCATGAGGGGAAGGAGTGATTCGGAGGCCCCGGTTGATAAGCCTTGGACTACGCGAGTCGCGATGTGTGCTTTGTATGAGTTCTGCACGGCGGATCCGATGGTTGACGCTAGAAGAACAACGGACGAGATAAGGAAGACCGGCCTCCGGCCAAACGCAAGGGCTGCTGGTAGGATTATGTAGTTGCCTACGAGGTTATGTTAGCCACTTTCTTACATATGATTTCCACTACTTAGCGTAATATTATAGACGAGATTACCTAGCCCAATACAGAGAGAAGGAAGTGTTAAGAGGAGTGATATGTCAGCTACCTCGTAGCCGTCGGGCGCATAAAGTTCGCCGAAGACGTTTAGAACTGCTCCGAGACCACCCGCGAGGGCGAGCGACATCACCGCTGCAAGGAACAGTCAATCAGTAGCCGTCCCACTTCCAGGAATATAAGTTGCCGTTTTCAGCGAATCGTCATGACTCACAAAACCAGCAACAAGTGATAATGACGCCCCATTTCTGCCACGGCCTGAAATTCAACGGGTCGTTGGGGTTGCTTGACGGCACGGGCACCTTCCGAACGGCCCCTTCCTTGTCGAATAAGAGCGCATTCCCCTCGGCGTGGTCTGTGTGGTTGTCAGAGGGCTTAAGGTCTTCCACCGCAGTGGTAGAAGCCTTGTTAGACACGGCGTCCGCAGGCATGGTTAACGGAAGGCAAGAACAGCAAAGACGATCGTTTTCCGGACACTTCAGACAGTGTCTGCTAATCTGTAAGTAGAGAGCCGTTTTAATGTAGGAGCAAAGATTGGGCGACATCCGTGTGGGCGCTAGCTGTCTTTGTTTGTTGCATGCATCATGGGGTTCGGGATGTGGAGAAGCAGGGGTCACCCTGCCCTTGCAAGCGGTTTCCTGTCCGGATGGGTTTGCGGGGAAGCTACCAAGCTCTTGTATCATTTTGCGGAATTCATAAAAGTAGCTTACATTGGTCAGTCCATTTCGGAACCTTATGTGACCCTCGGTTCGGATCTTATGCTCCGGCATGCCGAGAATGCTTCGGGAGTAAGGGAGCTGTGGGGCGACGTGAGCCGAAGCTCGGTGTTCCTAATCCATGCCAGACTGGTACAAAACACCACACTATTCTTAAAAGGTTCCAATCAGTACCGACATGTTACAACCCAGGATTTGAGCCGCATGCACAATGTCTGCTAGCCAAGACTTCCGCATTACGGTGGTCGGAGGAGGTATCGCCGGCCTTACAACTGTTTGTGCTCTTCGCGGACTTTCCTTTCAGACCAGCCTATATGGCCACTGACAGGAACTGCAGGCGATCGCACTCCGTGCAAAAGGCCGCAAAATTACAATCCTAGAGCGATCCCGCATGCTCCACGAAACGGGCGCGCTGATCTCACTCCAACCCAACGCGTCTAAGATTGTCTCGACATTAGGCCTCGATGAGTTCCTCTTATCGGCCGAGCCCATGAACGACCAGTGCTTCCGCATAGTCAACACCGCCGGCGACATCGTCAACGAAATCTGGCTCGATCCGTCCACCTTCGGCGCAAACCGCGTGCTGTACCATCGACAAGACCTCCACGGGGGCTTAAGGGACGCTGCCTTGAGTCCTGACTTTCCGGGAAGCCCTGTAGAGATTCGCACCTCTTCCACGGTGGACGCGTGTGATCCTGAAGTGGGGACAGTGACGCTCTCCAGCGGAGAGACCATCGCGGCAGATTTGGTTATTGGTGCGGATGGGATCCACTCTGCTGTGCGCGAGGCGGTCGTTGGCGAAGCACTTACGGCTATCCCCACAGGGATCTCGGCCTACCGAATGCTCATACCCGTGGAATGTCTGGAAGGAATCGACGTCCCGGCGTCAGTGCTTACGCCTTCCCACCCCATAACCACAATGATAATCGGCTATGACAAGCGCATAATCATGGGCCCAGGTCGCGGCGGAAAGGTTTTCGGCATCGTGGCGATTGTGCCTGACGACAAAATGCGGGAGAAGTCCACCACAGAATCTTGGGTCGAGAGGGGATCCAAGGAGAAGCTCTTGGAAACGTTCGCGGATTTTCCTCACTGGGTGCGAGATATCTTCTGCCGGGCGCCGGATATCGGGCTGTGGCAGCTGAGGGACCTAGACCCTCTTTCGACGTGGGTGAAGGGGCGCACCATCCTAATAGGCGATGCGGCTCACCCGATGCTGCCCACCCAGGGCCAAGGGGCTAGTCAGAGCGTGGAAGATGCGGAGGCGCTGAGGGCTTTCTTTTCAAATATCAATGGGAAACCAAGCAAGACCCAGGTCGCGGATGCGTTGGAGAAGGTGCTGAGGGCAAGACATGAGAGGGCCAGTCTAATTCAGCGGTACAGTCGCGAGCAGGCCAAGCCGGGCACGTCTACTGGGTCAACCGAAATTACGCTGAACCCGGGGCAGTTTATGAAGTATAACTGCGACTATAATGGTGCAGTGGACTGGCTTCGTAGGCAAGAGCTTGCCGCTTCCGAAGGCTAGATACAGACTTTTCTACTTGAATATATACTCTTTACAATGTGCTCCCTCGGTCGTATCTGGGTTTACTTCGTCAAGTACATGCTAGGTGAGTAAGATGATATTTCGACCTGCGAGTGAAACTAACTGGCATGCTACCAATCCAGGTTCTTTTCATCATCTAATTCCTTGATCCCATGTTCATTTACAGTATTAAGTTATAACTTTTAACCCTAAGACTATGGCTGCTCAGACACTTCCTATCTTTGTTTGGTATTAATAATGTGGATTCGCAAGGCGCCTTCTGCCCCCGTGGCCCTTTTCCTAAAAGCACTCGAACAGTGAAGACATTTACTCCTTTTCACCCTTTGTACCCTCGGTTCCACTTTCAGCGGCTACCTGGCCGGTCTCCCTGTCGGCCTTTCCAATGAATAAGGCGCCTACCAGCATTAGCCCGCAGAAGGATGTGTACATTATCCACATTGTGCGGAGGGCGGCCACATAGTGACCAGTATCCCCTTCGCTGGCCGTTCCACCCTGGTCACTTTGGTTGTGACCTAAAGCGAGGCTATCTCCTGGTAGTGATCTCTGCAAGACGACGCTCCCCACAACTATCGAGGCGGAGGAGAATATGCTCTTCATAAAGGTGAAAGCGGACATTGCTGCCGAGACGTCGACCGGCTGAACGTGGCTCTGTATCGCGATCATAGGCGCCTGGAAGAGCGGGCCCGCACCCACGCCAGCGATAATAAGGAACAGGACGATCTTAGTCCAGTTTGCTGTCGCGCCAAAGGTGATAAAAAGTCCGGTTCCGGTAGTCATAATAATAGCGGCCGCCCTAGTCGGCAGAAGGAAATTGCCTGTTCGAGCCACGAACAGTCCCGTCGCCAATGTTGCTAGCGATAGGGGGATGACGAGTGCAAAGAGCGAGACGCCTGAGAGTATAGGCTTGAAAACCAAAACAGTTTGGAAGTAAAGGGGAAGGAAATAGTCGTAGGCGATGAACACGAAACTTTGTAGACAAGCCGTGGTGAACGCGGCGATGTTGGTAGACTTGCTGAAGATATGGGCCGGGATGATAGGGTTCTTAGCCAGCTTAGCTTCGTATACGAAAAAGGATGCGAGAAGGAGGACGCCAAATGTGATAAGGCAGATGACTATAGCTGAATTCCAGCCGTAGTCCCCAGATGCCCCTATCTCGAGGCCGAGGAGGAAGCATATGGTCCCCCCAACGATAATTATCGACCCGATCCAGTCTAGGGATATTAGACCCTGAACGAAGGGAACTCTTGGTGACTTCAGTCGCAGCATGAAGACGATAATCAGCATGGACAGAACCTCAAACGGTAGGTTTATCCAGACTAGTAATTTGTTATTAGAAAAGACTGCTTTGATGGGACCAGGTTTAGCGGACACTTACAGCACCAGCGCCAACTGACCATTTGCGTGAATACACCGCCTAGAACGGGTCCAAGCGCACTCGCAACAGCATATACAAGGGCTGTGAGTCCGTAGTATTTTGCTCTTACTTTCAGTTCGAAGAGGTCTCCGATGATGATTGTGATGAGAACGACTATGCCCCCTCCGCCCAGCCCTTGTAGTGTTCGGCCTCCGATCAGCGTCATCACGTTAGGGGCAAGAGCCGCCACCAAACTCCCCGCCATGAACATGCCGTTGGCGGCCAGAAGCACGGACTTACGCCCAAATATATCGGAGAACTTGGCCCATATAGGCGTCGAGGAGGTGGAGGCCAGCGTGTAGGCACTTCCCACCCAGGCATATTGGGCGGCCGTGGCGTTCAAAGTGCGCGCGATGGTCGGGAGAGCTGTTGCGACAATTGTTATATCCAAGGCGGACAGGAAGAGTGTTATACACAATGACAGCATTAACATGCGCCTACGGACGGCACCCATCTGCCGTCCAGGATACAGTGGCTGGTCATCCGAGATCTGCTCTTGTATCCTCCCATTGTCGCTCGTGGGCGGAGTGTCGCTAACTCTGGGCATGTTAAGAGGCGGAGCTTGTATCTTGCCTAGATTATAGGCGATATGATAGATAGTAGCTCACTTTGAACAAGAAGTGTCGCAGGCACAATCAAATGACGGAGAGTGTTGGGAGCAACCCAGTATAGGAACAGCTATATCCAGAACCTTAAACCCCCTAGTATCATCCAGTGTAAAAGTAAAATCATACGGCGAATACAGGGCATATTCCATTCTTGGCTTTTCCTTAGCGACTCTTGTGTGGTTACCTCCAACCGCAGGCGGTGGACCCGAACCGAACCGAGTCGGTTCGATTCGGCCCGGTTAAGCTAGAAAGGAAAAAAAAAAGGAACGGAAACGGGAACGGAAAACTCCGGTATTAAGAGAAAGAAAAGCGGGAAAAGAAGCAAATTAGAATCTGGACCTTTGCGTCATACTGAACGGGAATCATAACCCTGGGGGCTTGTTGTGATTTCTTTATTCCTTCTTTACGCTCGGGTCTACAAGCGACAGGAGATTTAAGAAACAATTAGCTCGACAAAGGCCCTTTCGTGGAATTGCATACTATCATACGAGGGCGCGGCCCTGCACAGCTATCTCGTCGCTAACTAGAATCTCCTAGATTTGTAGACACGGTCCCATCAGATCCGCCTTTGTAAAACATCCAACTCGGCCCGCCTCCAAAGCTGATCAAAGACGCGCAATTCCCGCTGAAATTCAAACTATAACCGCCGCAAAACTCACTCTTCCTTATTCTTCGTAAACCTGCCAGTAATGACACGCAACTTCTTTCCATAGAAATACACCGGAATGCCGAGAAGGCCAAAAGCCGCGGTCAAGCCTCCAAAGAGGCCGTAAGCGCCATCAAACCCAAGAGAGTCGGTCATCGGGGTGATACCATAACTGACTCCAAAGGCGATGAAGCCCCTGAACGCGCAGATGATTATAAGGAGGGGGCCGGCGCGCATCGGATAGCTGTCCAGCAGGTATGTGATGGCGACGATGTTCGCGCCCACAAAGCAGAAGTAGTAGGCGGCGATGGCCCAGGCGTAGACAAACCAGTGATACTGGTCCGGGTGTGTGGCACCCTGGCCGTAGAGAACCGCGGTTATGGTGCCCACGATAATGGGGAGGATGAGGGGGATCAGACGGATCTCAGGCTCGTGGACGCCGCCCCGGCGGTTGGCGAACCACTTGATGGTTAGGTCGGAGCCGTGGCCAAATATCGGGAGAGCGGCTAGGGCTGTGATTATCTGGCCGCAGTTTATGTAGCTCACGGACGACTGGGGCCAGTTGTACGGGGGCTGAACGAGTATGTTTCCGTAGTTTGTTTGGATGGCGACGTTGCATCCAAGGGTGAGCCCGTTGACGCACATTGCCCAGAATACCTGCGGATACAGAACCAACTCAAAAGTATGCTTTAAAACCCCGTCAGTACATTGGCTTTACCGTATTGTGCGAATAGTCCCTGTATCCGGAGACATGGTACCATATACTCACGCGTAAGGTTCGCCAGCCTAGCTGCCAGTCGGGCGTACCGACCCACAGGCGCATGTCGCTTCTAAATGTTCGCGGCGCAAAGTTCGTGGTGTCCAGGGGTGGTCGCTCCGTGCACATCGCCTGGCCACTTATGATCGAGTCGGAGCCAGACTCTTGGAAGGAGGTCGAAGAACGCTCGTACTTGGTCTCGGGCACCAAGGCGAAGGCTAACAGTAGCTGTATACCCGCCAGGACGGCACCTAGACCGTACCACCATTCGGGCGTGATCGCATTTGCAATGGGACTGGCGAATAGTACCCAGACGGTGGTCAGGGTGACCTGAACAGTTTGTTGAATCATGAGACCCTGGCTGCGCTCATGTAGGAAGAAGATTTCCTGCACATCCGACTCAGCTAAAGCGTCCATAGGGACCTCGCCCAATTTCAAGAGAGGAATTAGAAACATACCTGAGTTATCATGGGCACCAGTGCCTCGCTCTGTCCCGCGGCAAGACTGAGAAAGCACCTGGACCACAGGTGGAAATCGTAGTTATCTGCAGCGGCGCACATAGCAGCCGCGACTATAAGGATGACCGTGGAGGAGAGCAGCACGATTCTTCGGCCGACCGCGTACGCTAAGGGCATGCCGATCAAGTTGCCAATTCCCCTATCATAATAGACCGTACAAGTCAGAAATACGCTCGTGTTCGACATCATTTCTTGCAGACCGACGAAACAAGGCTTACATGAAGACATTCGGGTACGTCATGAGAGCTGTAATCTCCGCGTACCCCTTTCCGGCGGCTTCATACTGCGGGATGTAGAAACCGAGAAGACCGCCGAACCCAGAGATGAGCGAAAGGCCGAGAGTCGAGACTTCGAAAATGACGTGTTAGCAAACATGGCAAGAAGATCAAGACACAGATCCAAACTCACAAATGGATATGACAATTACGACGGCAACCTTTTGCCATCTTTTCATATTAAGGGGGTCTGCTCGGTTCGTTAGTGCCTCCTCCGCAACTCTAGGAAATGATGAGAGGTTTACCTCGCGGGTCGGCAGTTGGGGTGGGGATGTAGATGATGGTGCCTTCTGTCAATTTGACAGTTCCCATCACCGAGGTGGTGTTCCCATCTTTAGCAAGAGAGTTCGCCTCAAAGACGCTCTCGACGTCGTTGTCCTCGACATGAACGGGCCGTGATGATTTCTCTTCTAAATCCGCCATCTTCGCATATAACCGGAACAAGAGCAAAGAGAGTGGTCGGTTGAAATCAGTGAATAGGGGCCGGCCTGCTGATTCAGTGAAGCGTAGGTGCCGCGTCTCCCCTGCCTCAGGGAGTGCGTTCGGGCTGGTTTTAACGAGCCGCCAAGTATCCAGCTTCCCCACAGCCCCGATATCCCATGCTACCCCAGGTCACCTCCAACTACCCCAGACGCGTACCGTCTCGGCACTTCAACCGGAATGGGCCAATCGGCGTTCTAATGATTACCGTGGTTGATTTCCGCTTTCGGTGTGGGGCCGAATTACACTCCGGGAGCGAGGGGTCATAGCTCGGCCGCAGGGTCTCGGTTCACTACAACCCCTAACCGGCTAAGCCAAGGTTAGCGTATCCCGCTCTCAGCACTGAGGTACACATTATAGCCAATACCTTCTGTCACCCAGGAGTGTCACAGGCCTACTCGGTCACAGGCCTACTCGGTCACAGGCCACCCTACTCTACGGCGAGAAAGTTGGAGGAATATTAAAGATTAAGGAGCATTCTCTTCAAGGTAGCGCATAGGAACACCGATTTAAAAATTCGGCTCCACCTCTGACTGGGAAAAGATAGGCAAGGCCGTTGTCTCTTCCCCGCATGTTTGATATTGCAGCAGGCACGCGGCGGGAAATCATAGAGCTATTAATATATATGTTATACTTGTGGGAGGTGACTGTAGGATAAGGTGAAGTCCTAGCAATATAACTGAGGTCAATATAGGTGACGATGTAGTTCGATTCCATATTCAACCGCATAGTTTACTGATAACACTCGATTGCAGCCACCTAACGCATCATTGTTCTCCAAGGTCTAGTAAGGCTTAACGCCGGCCAGCCTGAGCACGGTATCCGTAATAACAGGTTTCTCAAACGGCTCCGTGCGGTACTTAGGGCAGACCTCATCACCCCTCATCGGCTTTTCGGCCGTGGGGCGAATGTTACTAAATGGGGGAAATAGGTGTTAGCAAGACCATCCGAACTTCAACCCCTAAAGGAATAGAAAGGTTGGGCAGCGTACCAGTGCGGCCAGTGGGTAGTACCCATATAGTTCTCAAAGCAGTACTTCTTCGCCTCCAGAGCCTCGTCATCCGCAAACTGTCTCGGAGTCATACAAATGTACTGAACGTGACGGATCTGGTCACCCTCCGGAAGCCGCGCGTAGTGCATCGTACGCGAGTCCCAGAGGACGAAGTCACCGGGCTCCATGTTGACCTTGAATAGCTCGCATCCGCGGTCCTCGAACCACTTGACATCCTTCTCACTGAAGAGGAAGAGGTCCATAAACTCGAGCTCGGGGGGAGGAGCGTCTTCATGGTCGGCGGACTCGCGCTTCTGGGCGAAGAATTCGTTGAAGAGCTTGGCGGAGCCTTTCATAAGCATAAGACCGCCGTCGTCGGGGCCGTTAGGGGCATAGTTCAGGAGACCCTGAACCGCCTGCATTCTGTTGGTTGAATATGCGTCAGCTACAAACCAACGAGAGAGTAGATTCAGCCGGAGTCGGACCTACCCCTTGCGTCGAGGATTCTGGTCGCAGTGCGGCCAGGGGCTCCACTTGACGTCTTTCCTGTTGGGCATCGAGATATTCATACCGTCGAAGGAGCAGATAAGCTCCTTAGTGCCCCAGAGCTTCTCGAATATCTCGATGATAGCCGGCTCGGTGCGGGCCTCCCAGGCCATTTGCTCGTGTGGGGAGCCATAGGCGAAATACATCCTGTTCGGAAAGGTAAACTCAGTACAATAGGCGGAATGAAATGGACGAATGGCGAGTGAGGGAACGTGCTTACCCTCCTTTAAAGCTCACGGGTAGATGGTCCGCCGTCCACGTTTCTGGCTTGTTCTCGTCGAAGCCGAGCTCGAAGTTGTGCAGCCATTGCGTCTGCTTATCTGCGTAATACTTGGCCCGCTCCGGGCTGATCGCGCCCTTGATGAGCACGCAGCCGTTCTTGTGAAGCTCATCCCTCCAATCGCCGTACACCGCGTTCTCGTCAAAGGTGATCAGGTCCTTAGTCTCAAACTTCGAAGCGAAGGTGCGCTTCGCTGGGGTTTCGGTCTGGGTCTGGGTCGTCATTGTGCAGGGCGTATGTGGCTGATCGTAATACGAGTGGAAAAGTATGAATGAAAGCTTCTGTGTGTTCGCAAACTACTCTCAGCTTTCCCCTGGCGCAAAGGTAAGACGGATATATCTACATTGATTGGCCCCTCGTGGGTCATATGCTACTCCAAGAACCTTGGCCCGGCTTCAGAAGATTCCCCGAAGTAGCGGGGTATTGCTGTCAATACCGGACCGAACCGAGATCCCGTTTATGTTGAGAACGAAGCGCCCTCCGGTGGGGAAATGGAGGACCGACCCGAACCGAACCGAACCGGGTCCGCGTGAGGACTGGGCTGACCGGCCCCACATCAGTCCCGGTCCTCCACGTCGTAATGCCCCGCCCTTACATGCTTCCCCGCGACCTGATGCGTTCCAGAGGTACCGAAAAAAGAGGGGAAATGTAACCTCTTATTCCATTCACTTATTCAAGCTCCCCGTATAAGTCAAGGGCTCTTACAAGTCTTCGTGGCCCTTACGTCGAAGTTCACCCCGGCCGAGACGTATACCCGGTTCATTTCCCCAAGGCTTCCTATCATATCTTCAGCGATCTTACGTCATAATCCAAACGCATTTATTGGTTTCACGCCGTTTTACCGCCGCGATGCCAGACCCAGTTCAAGTAGCGTTCAAGCGGATTAAGCAGCCGAAGATTGGTGAAAATGGCTACGGTACGGTTTTGTTTACTATTCTTTTACTGTGCAAAACTATCTTTAATTCTACCTATTCTGAAAGACGTGCGGAAAGATTGAACCAGCAATTTGAAAGCTAACGTTTCTCTCTCGGTAGTGGGCTTCCAGCCGGGGAAATCGGCTGTGTTACCGGCGGGATCCCAACCCTTCGGCACGAAGGCGCTAACTTCATCCATTCGTATCGACCACGACGTTGAGATTGTTGCACGCGACGGCGTCCGGCTTTACGCTGACGTGTACCGTCCCGCCGAGACGAAGGGAAAAGTACCCGCCGTCCTCAGCTGGTCATGCTATGGCAAGAAGTACAGCGCCCTCGACATGCTTCCCATGTGCGTCTGGCACTGCTGCGTGAAAAGAGATAACCTCAGTGGGCTGGAGAAATTCGAGGGCCTGGACCCTCAGACGTGGTGTGCTGAAGGGTACGCCATCATCAGCGTCGACACCCGCGGTACAGGCCACAGCGACGGCCAGATTCCCGTCATGGGGCCCCAGGATGCCGAGGACGGCTACGACGTCGTCGAGGCCGTGGCCAAGATGGACTGGTGCAACGGAAACGTGGGCATGGCGGGGAACTCCGCGCTAGCCATAGCCCAGTGGTTCATTGCCGCCGAGCAGCCACCATCGTTGAAGGCCATTGCACCGTGGGAGGGAATGGGCGACATGTACCGCGAGCAGTTCTGCCGTGGCGGGTGGTTTTCCATGAGCAACTTCGACCTGATAACCAGCGAGATCATACGGGGTCAAGAGAACTCTGGCGTGGAAGACTGGGCCGAGATGTACCGCCGATCCCCTACGCAGAACGACTATTGGAAGGCCAAGAGGGTGGACATGACCAAAATCAAGTGTCCGGCGTACATCCGAGGCTCCGACGTCAGCTCTATTCACACCATGGGCTCGATACGTGGCTGGTTGGAGATTCCGCACGATAAGAAGTGGATCCACTGGAGCAGCAAGCAGGAGTGGTACGAGCTTTACAGCGAACCTGAGTCTCGGGAGCAGCTGCAGGAGTTCTTCGACCGGTACCTCAAGGGGGTGGAGAATGGCTGGGAGAAGACACCCAAGGTTCGATGGTCTGCATTGCAGTTTGGAGATCGGCCCGCAATCGACGACATCGAGCTTGGGGACTTTCCTGTACCCGGGACCGAGTACCGCAAGTTGTACCTGCAGCCAAATGGGTCGCTCTCTGCAACGCAAGCAACGGAGATGGGTTCTTCCCCATACAACTCGGAAGATTTCAAAAGCTTTGCCGAATTCACGTACACCTTTGAGGAACCTGCACGTCTCATCGGCCTCCCGAAGGCCGTCCTGTACGTGTCGTGCGACGCCCAAGACGATTTTACCGTTTTTACAATCTTACGGAAGAAAGATAAAAATGGCAAGGACCTAATGCACCTTAACTTCCCTATTGAAGCAACTCCTGTGGAGTCTATTGACGAGATCCCTGAAAAGGAGCGGTCCAGTCTGAATTTACATCTCGGGCCTATGGGCATTCTGCGCGCTTCCCAGCGAGCAGTTGACAACTCCCGGAGCATTCATCCACAGTTTCCATTCCACCCGCATGAGAAGCAAGAGAAGATCACGCCAGGGACAGTTGTCAAGCTCGAAATTGGTATTTGGGCGATGGGCGTCGACTACGAGGCCGGCGAGAGCATCAGCCTAAGGGTAATTAGACTCCAAGGACCCCTCCTTCACTCAAAACTCTGTCTAACTGTTCCCTTTATGATCGCAGGTCGGGGGACAATATCCAAGCATTGCCGAGTATAAAACGTTTTCAGCACCTCGCCCGGAACATGAGCTGAACAGAGGCGAACAAAGGGTGCATTTCGGGGGACAATTTCCTAGCCTCCTGAGCCTGCCCTTCACGCCGTTGAAAAATAGATCTTCAAGTTATGAGGGGCCATCTGCTAAGAGAAGAGAGTAGCCTCACTATTGTTCTGTCTGTCTTGTTATGCTTTTATGTGTCAGGCTCCAGTAGTTGTTATTAATAACATCCGATTTTCACAATTTACTCACCTACATATCCTTGCGCTAAGTGCAAATATCTATGTTAAGCTACTCGGAAGATTTACTCCTTCCGTATACAAATGTTTTCATAACGTGTATGGTATATTGAGGACAATTCCAAGTATCTACCCACGCTGTAGAGCGTTTCCGCGAAAGAGCAAATTTGAAAACAAACTTACTTATGATCTGTTAAATTATCTATTCCTTTTCTCCACTCCTGCTACTCTTCAAAGTCGATCTAGCCAGACACCTTACGCCTTGATGTACGGGATGCCAGTCAGCTTGTACGCCCTGTCAGTAAGAACGGGCTCATTCAGCGGCCTGTCCCGAACGACCGTGTCAGGCTGCCCGTTCCTAGTAGCCTTGTTGGTACCGACGTGGCGGGCATTGGGCCAGTGCGTAGTTCCGAGTCTCGCTATTAGAAATATCAAAGTTAGCCAATGGAATATCAGACGCCATGGACCAGGGTAACGGACCTTCGAACGCGTCTTTCTTGCGGACCAAGTCCTCCTGGCTGACGTCCGACACAGGCATATAGCAAGTGTAGACCGCTAGTCTGTCCTGGGTCCCAGTGGCTGGAACGTTGTAGTGAGGAGTACGGGAGTCCCCTACTTGCGTCAGCCGCCGTCTCTTATCCCCCGACCAGACGAGAAGCACGCGAGGTTCCACTTACAAACAATCAAGTCACCGGGATCCACGCACACCTTGTGCCACTCAAGCCCCGCGTCGGCAAGCCACTTCATTCCAGCCTCCGTAAATCCATACCACTCTGGCGTCCACGCAGGGATACGATCCTCATCCTTCATATCCTCGTGAAACCTCTCGCTTGTGAGGTGGCCGCCTTTGCACACGATAAGCCCCCCGTCGTTCGGCCCGTTGGGGAGCAGATTGACCAGCCCCTGGAGGCAGCGGAACCCTGGCTTTGCAGGGTCCTGGTCCTGGTGGGGCCACGGCTTGTTGGCAGGGAGGTGGGTCCGGTTAGAAAAGCCGTAGTTGATGGCGTCGAAGCTGACGATGAGGTCCTCGGTGGCGAATACCTTCTCGAAGGCGGCCACTACGCCAAGTTCCGAGCGGATGTCCCAGACAAAGTCCTCGTGCGGGCCGCCGTAGTTCAGGAGCATGCCCTTCTCGTTGATAACAGGGAGCTTGTCCGGATGGACTGTGGAAGGGTCCTTTCGGTCATAGCCTAGACCGCTTTAGGTGAGGAAAAGGTAAATTGTCAGAAAAAAAGAAGGTTGTCTCTATAGGGCGGTTCAAAGGAATACGGTTACTCACAAGGACTCGGCCAGCGCCAGCATACGGTCCGCATAGCTCAGGGCCCTGTCCTGTGGAATGGCGCCCTTGATGACGGCGTACCCATCTCGGATCAGGTCGTCACGCCAATCGCTGTAGGAGGGAACTGCAGAGGCATCTACCTGAAGTCTGCCGTCGCGCTGTAGCGTCTGAGTGGCGGTAGCGGTGGTGGTTGCCATGATCTCAAATTTTGATCATGTATCTATCGATATAGTATAAGTTGAGTATTGTTCAACAGAGTGCTTTACAATGCGTCGTTTGAAGTTAGATGGCAAGAATATCTTTGCCGGGTTCCTCTTTTATTCTTTACAAAAAATATTCGCTGTGAATAGAGTGGCAGTGACGTTCTATCAAACATATCGGACGGTAGGGAGTGTCCTAAGCGCATGGCCTGCTCGGTTCGGAGCGCTCTTTCGGTTCGGACGAAGTCCGGTCTTCCCCGGCGCCCCGGTTCGGAAGTTATTTTCCGAGAGGGACGCCACCGTCCGCAAGACTTGGTTTGGAGTATATGCTACCAGAGATCGAGCCACATGATCCATGGAATCCATGGAGATGCAGCACTGGAAGTGCAGAGGACACCTCGTAGGTAGCCTACAAATGTCTCAGACCCCTGGAGATCCTGTATAGGAAGAACAGGGTCTTAGGAAAACCGCCGAAGTCAAGCACGAATTTACGGACGTCATTGTTCAGGGTATCGTTATTAAAGAGACAACCAAAACCTATAGCTACGTTATATGAATCGAACTGTGATCTAGCAAAAGGTCTGATCCCATGACGTCCCACAACTCTTCAAATTGGAGACCCTCAAATGGCTCTATTTGCAGGTCGGGCATATCGCATTGAGATGGGAGCGACATAGGGTGGCTGAAGACCCCCCCGTCTCCTGCTGCCGGGTCTAGCACTGCTGGGAAATCCCGTTCTGTTCTCGCCGGAGTGACTGTCAATCTTGACGGGACAGAGCGACGAGTGTTGAACATATCGAAGAAGGCCGTCACACGCTCACAAAGTTGGGTCCCTATGCTAGGCCATTCCCCACCGCTACGTGTCCACCGGGTGAAAGATCCCTCAACCAGCTCTGTGGCGAGACTCAAGAGTTCGAGGTCTGCTCGCGCCACGCGCCGGGACGGCTGCCGTAGGATCCCCAAAGCGAGAACAATAACAGAAAGGAATACCGTGGAGGTGATTGACAGCGTGGACGTCTGTCCAAGGTCTGCGAGATTGAGCGCGTCGTGGACGGTGGAACGGGCGGCGGCCGAGCATATGTGTGCCGTATTTATTAACCTGCTGTAGGATGGTAAGGCAGCTTGGTGGCGCTTCAGCTCTTCGACATAGCTCTTTTGAGGGAAAATGAGGGACAGGCGTAGAAGGGTCATCTGTGCCTAAATAGTTGGCTTTGATTAGCCGAGTGTTCAATCCCCTATCCTTCCACCCGTGTACAAACTTACCAGACGGAACTGCATTGTAAGGAAGCTGGCCAGATGGGGCTGATAGCTCTTGCTGTTTTGCTCACCGCTATACCCGGCGTCTTGGGTTGGCCTCATACCTTCTGGTAGGGATCTTTCCCAGTCCAAAAGCAAGCGGTCGAGATATTGGACTGTTTCAAATAGGTCCAATGACGATGTGGGTCGTCTAGAGTAGAACCGATCTGATATCTGGCCCATAATCCGCGCCAACGCGACCCAGACCGTGAAATAGTCTGGAGTGGTAGCCGGTGGAATATTAGACGGCGACATCTCGGTATCCTTATTTCCAAGCTGTGTCGGCCGCCCACTTTCGAGTTGCATTAGACGCTCCAGAGCGTAGCATGACCACCAAAGGCGGCTCTGCGCCAGGTTGGCGACCGAGGGTTCGGAAGTCTGAGGATCGCACTGTCCCTGGACCTGCTTGTGCATCCCGATAGAGTGCGCGATGCGGATAGCCTGTCCGAGGACCTGCCAGGCCTGGCCATCCTTCATTCGGCCCTTTAGTGCCACGGCAAGAAGCGTAAGGGCTTGAACACTACTAGCATATGGCTGCGCTACCAGGTGTCCATAAAGGCTGTATGCCGCGGTGAGATAGCCGGTGCTTGCCTCAGTTAGACGGCCTGACATCTCGTCCATACCAATACAGACGATAGTGTAAATTGCGGAGAGGCTTGCTATGTTCATTGAAGTCAAGTAGGTGTGGAATGCCTCGGAGTATTTCCGCTGTAAATCAACCACATAGTCGATCTCGGCCTGAAGGACAGTTTGATCTGCTATGGGGAATATCGGCCACACCCTCTCAAAGAAGGCCTTTGTGTACACCTGTATCTCGTCTTGCGGTGGGAGGAGCGGAAGACTCGTGGTCAAGGGTAGCACGAACTCCTCGCTGTGGTGTATGCCATGTCGAAAGTGGGGACAAATTGGCTCGAGTCCCTTGCTCGTGAGGTGCAGGTCGATGAAGCTGCAGAGTGATTGGATGCTGCTTCCTCCAACGAACTACAAAGTTAACTACATTAGCAGATACTTCCGTCTCGTAAGTGCGAAGGAACCTGCCTTTGATCTGTAGGCCGTCTTGTCATCGGTGTTGATTACGACATCCGGGGTAGATCCGCTGATGCTCTCACCGTGATTCTCTATGGCGCTAGCCTGGTAGGCCCTTGAGACCCACGAAAGATCACCCTCCTCTTCACGTGGCTGGTTCTCTGCTGTGCCGCGCGTCTCCCGGGGACTACTGCTCAATGCAACCGGACGATTCTCGAGATGGGACCCGTTCACAGATGGCCTACGGCCACCCCCACCATTGGGGGTGGGGGGCTGCCAGCCGTGTGAGCTCTTGGCAGCGAGGCTCCTGACTGTGGGACCCTTGTCAGGGTCTCGGGGATCCGAGGTTTCGCAGTGCTCGTTGCGCAGGACGCAGTTGCGGCACTTCGGGCGAGTGGTATCGCACCGGACCTTGCGCTTTCGGCACTGGGGCGTGTGTAAGCGTGCCCCCTGGAACACCACGGCCGTAAGACGGGTAAACGCACCTGATTGCAAGCGACAGACAGCCGACAGCGCTTCTGGTGAGGCCGGATCGTGGGAGATCCCGAGTCAGGGGCGTTTTCAGGCGGGGGTAACGACATAGCTACCGGGGCGTAGCGTTTCCGAGAGCGATTGGGAGGCACCAGATGGACTCGGTTCGGGTTCTCGACGGACATATAGCTGGATGTCGGCAGTCTGTCCCCACCGGGAATGTGGGGGAGGGGTCCGAGCACGCGAACCCCAGACTTCCCCGCACAAGAGGAGCGGCGCCCTGCAGTCGTGGTTCGTCGAGTGGGCCCGGACTATAAGGGCCTCGGCTCGCGAGATAAAGTCGGGCTCGGTTCGGTGCCCCACAACCCGGTCCCTCGACCGACTCTACGTTTCGTCCGAAGCCCCTCAACGGGTAGCCACGAAGCTTAACTCCCGGCATGGCTGCATCCACTCGCAGGGGCGTGCACCGTGAAAGGAACCCGACCTCTCTCGAGCGCTTCCAATGCAGGCCTGTGTTCCCGAGCACGGTTGCAACGTCTGAACCACCCGCCACGGGTCGCCACGAACGCTTTGGAACGTTGATTAGCCCTTTGTTACAGAGATAAATTCCCGACAGCTGCCCTCTAGCCCTATCAAATATTGCAATTCCGCTCCAGGTTTAATGCAATGCGAGCACCTCGCACGAGTTTCAAGCCGGGCTTACTTTCTGTTACAAATTTGTAATGTATTCAGGCGTTGTTTAATGTATGATTTTTGACCTACAGAAGGTGAAGAGTAGCAGAATAGATCCCACTCAGAATACGTTAACAAAGTAAGCAATAGACTAACTCTGTACTATATAGGAGTAAAGTATTCCGCTATTTAAAACTGAGAGATGAAATCCCACACCTCCGGAATTGTCCAACTGTTGGGACCACCATCGCCGCCAGAATCCTGGGGCAGCGCGACGTGATCCTCGTCAAAGGCAACCCAGGTGACCGGATACCCCTCGGTGCAGCCCTCATACTCTGTCTTGATGTGCTGGCGACTGCCGCTCGCCGGCTCCTGAGGGCTCGTCTGTGTGCACCCATTGTTCGCCACAAACTGATCCCGCAGCTGGCGGCCCATGGCAATATTCAGCACACCATCGTGGACACCGTGCTGGCCATAGTACGCGACGGGCTGGGTCCCACCGTCGCAGCCGCTGAGTGGTGCGCCCGACATCACTGCAACCGCACGGAAGACGTCGGGCATGGAGCACGCGAGGGAGTATGACATGGCGCCTCCGTAGCTGAAGCCCATGGAGAAGATCCGGTCCATGTCGACGCAGAGCTCGGACGTGACCTCGTCGACGATGTTGGAGATGAAGGTGACGTCCTCGCCACCCTGGTTCCCCCACCCGCGGTTAAGCCCGTCCGGCGCCACGAAGATGGCGGAGTTCTCGGCCAGGCCCATCATGCCGTAGTAGGGCGCGGTGCCGCCGTCAACCGAGTCATAGTTGGAGTCGAGCCAGTGTAGACCGAAGATGAGGCGGTATGTGCCGTTGTTGTCGTAGTTCTCGGGGAGCCGCACGATGTACTGGCGCTGTTTTCCATTCACTGTCATCTGCTTATTGCCGGCTGCGTATGTCGTTTCCGTGCCGCAGCCAGGGGAGGGGGTAGCGCCGAGGACCGATGTGGCGAGGCTGAGTATAGCCACGAGGGAGGTAAGGAGAGCCATCCTAGAATTAAGACTTCTTGTCTTAGAGATGACGATGTTCTAAACTCTGGTCCAGATGGATTGTTTGGAGAGAAGGCATACAAGGCCGAAGTCTTTATTAAGCTAGTGACAATGGCGTAGAACTCCCTATATATACCTTGCATTCTTGGAACCTCAGCCTGCTGTCAACCCTTAGCCCCTGTGTACGCGTCGTGGGGCGTCGGCCATTTTTGCAAGATATTCTACGATTGGTGCGCCTGAGGATGTCTTATTAGTTTCCTGGGAGTTCTGTCTTAGCCTAGAGCCGCACGAGTCGCGCGGTACAGCGTAATTTAGCCGTACCGTTCAATATCTGCCTCCCGATGCCAGATTCCGGCTTTATTTATCCTTACCAGGTTCGCGTCGCCTTGGCCTGTCAGTTTTTATTATCCACGAGCACTGCCAGCGACTGGAACCATCGGAATGTTCTCTCCTGCCTGTCCAAAGAGCCGCCTAAACAAAGTCATATCAGGACGCGACTCGTTTATCCATTTACCCCACGATAATTGTATTGTGCCTGGCCGATCGGCATCTGTGCTCGGTAGGCAGTCGGAGACTTCCTGCCGAGATTTTACACTCCTAGACCTCCTATCCTCTGGGGGTATGTGCCGGAGCATGTGCTATATATGCCCCTGGGACGATACAACAGCCGTGGCCCGGCTACATCTAGCCGAGAACACACACGATACGGCAGGTTCTGTTTAATAAACCCATGTATGCTCTGGTAATTGGGTTATATTGATAGCCTTCTCTCAGTGGCTCCTATACAAAGAAGGTTACGTTCCTGCTTTCCTTGGACCATTCCACGGCTCTTCGGCACTATTACCACGGTCTCCGGGACGGGGGAGCCTAGGGCTCCAGGAGAGACCAGATATTCTTGATATAGATGAATCCCTTACTCGACAAGTCTACTAGTAATCACCGTCACTTAGGCTCTTCTTCAACCGCCTCGGCCAGCCAGAACGCCATCGCCATCCAGACCGCCGGCATCAAGGTGCTCCTGGCTGTGATCAACGCCTGCATCACAGTGTCGGCCACTTCGACCGGGATTCGAGATCATTTCACCGCTGTCCGGACTCTGAAGTCAATGGCTGGCAACGGCTTGGTCCCCCACGATCCTCCAGACCACCAACCGTTTGGAAGCCCGTGGAACGCTGTCCTTGAAACTCGGTGTATCAGCCTCCAGTCTCCCCTGGCAGTTAGGCCGAGTTCCGGTAACATTTCAACTGTCTAGTCAGGCTCACTGTCCTCACCGGCGTGATGACCTGGGAATGCATCGCCGTGGCTTTCCTGCACTTCCCGTGCTGGCATGAAGGCGCAGGGCATTAGCTACTCCACGCTCCCCTGGGAGAGCAGGTTCAGCATTATGGGTGCCTGCTGGATTCTCGTAGTCGTCACCTCTGTCCACCCCTTCAGTGGCTGGTCTATCTGTAAGAAGGGGAACTAGGACACGGCCACCTCCCTCGGCAACTATCTACCAATTGCCATATCTTCGATAATCTTTCGAAGGTTCAAGATCTTTACAAAGAGTAGGTTTGTGAGGGTTTCAGAGACGGACCTGATTTCGGGTCTAGCGGTGATTGGACGCAAAGCCGCTAAAGCTAGGGAGAGAGAGGAGTTGCTAGCGGCTGCAAAGCTGCACAGTAAGATCAGAGATTTCTTTAGAAAGATCATAGTGTAGTTATCGGGCTTACCCATGGCCGCCAGGTTCGGAACCCCGAAGCTGTGTTTATGCTACGACACCTTCCCGCGAAACTACGAGGACCGTTACCGGCGGGCCTTGCATGCAGTGGACGTGATACCCAGCCCCGCCGTGTTCGGTAGTTTCGTGTGCTTTGCCGTTTACCTCGTGCCAAGGGGGCCGCCTGCGCTTCCCGGATGGCCGGGTGGGATTCCCGGGCTCTAACTGCCATCCTTGGACTGAGCGGGCGGCTTAATGCTTTTCAGTACGGCGCCAGCGGCATCCCATAAGGCTGGAAACTGCATGTGAAGTACATTTAGGCTGCTCACGGTGTACTTGGCGGTAATTTCGACGACAGCAGAGGCGTTGGAACTTGCAACGAAGTTAATTAGGGTTTCAAGCTTGCGGAAGGCTGATCAGGACTAATACGTCCTTGATGCTCTAGATCCTTTTTAAAAACATACATTCCCTACACGAAGTAAAGGTGTCTATGGCGAGGATGTACAGATTCAGCCTATCAGTAGTCGGGGTTTCTGTGCCATCTCAGACACTTGTTTCAGGAAGCTAGGAGTTCAGCGGGTTTCCATTAGATCTTTCTATTTAACATGGAAAAGGCTATATTAAGCATAATGGCTAACAACATTGGCGTTCTAGCTCGAAGACGTGCTTTAATGGGTGTAGGTCATGGTGCTAAGCAGCTTCAACGATCGCCTTACCTGCGATATCTCAATCTAGATGATTGATCATTTCTTATCGCGTTGGGGTAGATGAAAGTCGCCGCGCCGGTCTTGGTGTTTCCGACGCGCGGAAAGATACCGTAGCTATTTATCAGAAATGGAGTTTCGAAAGATTGCCACCTTCATAAACCCTGGGAGTGGTATAACATGTGGACAGGTTTGTTCCGGAGTACCTCAAACATTGCCAGCAATGCTCTGGTCTAGATGACGGGGAGTCCCTCGAACTAAGCCACAAGACGTTCAACGAGAAGCGCGCTTGCGGAAGGCCACAGACTTGTGTAGCGCTTACCCTTTGCCGTGAACCTCTTGGTGCGCCGCACTCATTGTGGGCAACGTCGGCGCCGGGACGCTCGGCCCCGGCGCCATATGTTCGAGTTGGCTATCCAACCACATCCTGATCGAGATAGGCCCGTCCCCGACGCCATCCAGTTCCTTCTGGAGCCTCACCGACGCCATATGGTCCAAGGAAACCTTCTAGACCTCCTAGCCCCGGCTAGTTAGCAAGACACGTATGTGATGGTGAAGCGAGATCTAGAAGTTCCGGACGCTTGGCAGCGGGGTTCACGGAGCTCCTAGAAAAGGAGACAAACGCCTTGAGCACTGGTGAAAGGCTCGTCGAATTCGAGGGCCCCGCCATCAGTCGCTCAGCCCTTCAACGGCGTCTCGCCATACGTCAGCCACGCCAGAGCCGCGTCGAGGATTACACCGCTCGTCGGTGGCGCCGTGGACGGCTCGGTGGGGTACTACGTCCGGTCCACGGCCGTGGAGACGTCTAACCCGAGGTCGGGGTTCAGAGGAGGAAGTCTTCGGCTCGTTCCTGTGCCTATACGTCTATGGCGACACGGGTTTTGACCCCAGGGTTTTCGAGCTTGTTGAAGGGACGACGGAGTGTGTCCTCTTGGGACTTGTATTTCCAAGAGACCGCAAAGATTTTATTGGGACCACAGGAGCTCATCGGGTCCGCTGCGTGCAACCTGTATACCAAGTACGTTAAACCGACATTCCCTTTTCCACGTCGGGTGACAACTCTCCAAAATAGAGAGGGATAATAGAAATTTAGCGACAAACACACTGGGGCTATGCCCAGGCACCAACCGTTCGGCGGTTCGAAGGCGCCCGGGACAAATGACGGCGGGGACGTCGGGAATTGCTGACGATATTTGTGTCTTCGGGGGCAATGAACGAGAGTTTTACGCCTATCGATAGTGTGTTTTATCCTTCGAATTTGGAGTAGATGGGCGATTGGAACATGGCAGGGGTTTAATTCATGGCTTTTTCGATGGGTCCATCTGGTCTGCCTTGGAAGAAGAAAACCCTTCGGTCTTCCTGTTCATACATGTGCTTTTGGTCGTATCTCAACTTATTGGCTTCTCGCATCGTTAGTAGGGATTGGTGGCCCAGGGACAACGCGGAGACGTAATACATACGTGCTGAACGAAATTTGCAAGTATTCTAAATATACTTTGAGGCGGACGTGACGATCGTGCCCCCTTGAATGCTGCTTACACTCTCTAATCTCCACCGCCAGATCCTTCATAGCCATGGGGATGGTCATGGGTGAAGCTCGCTGCATGTCAATACGATCAGCGGTAGGGCTAAGGGACACGCGGATGGCCCCGGCTTCTTGATTCGCTAGCGGCCGAGTGATCCTTCACACACAGGCCGCAGCCGTGAAACCATGGCCAATTAATTTGTGGTACCTGGGGTAGGCAGTGCGCGTGTGCTAACGTCAAGCGAGACCGACAGGATTCGAACCCCGGTAACCTTCGTCTTCGTACGAGCGATTATGAGCCAGGTCCAGCTGTTGACATGGCATACCTATGAGATAGGAGCTACTCCCCCTGTAGCCCAGTGGCGGTAAGCTTTTGAATTTCAAGAAAAAAACGCGAATTCAAATTAAGGACGCGGGGCGCTTGGCTCCGATCTGGCCGCTCCGATAACCCCATGAGCATGGGGAAGCTCGCAAACCCCAATCGGGGAAGTGGTGTAACTCCCGAGCGATGGATTTAACTCATGCAGCCAGATGCAAGGGTTCGCCATGCCCAACGCGGCGTTGCCTCTACGCCCTGTTCTATGAGCGACTTTTTACCAGCTAGGCGCCAGCCGTTTTCATATGAGTAAATTCTAAGCCCCTGTGAAGTGGTGCTCAGCCGGGACGCCTATCACACCGCAGGATGAATCCTGGCGATGCAAGCAGGAACATGGATTAGTGAACTCGCAACCTACGTCAGGGGAAAAACATAAATAGAGCTTTAGTTCCGGAAAAGGTCGCTTCAAAGTCCAAACCGCCAAGGAATCAATACTCAGACAGCCGATCACCCGGCCAGCTATCCATCTCAGTCCACCATGAAGCTCATCAACATCCTCCTCGCCACCGCCCTCGTGGCCGTTAGCAGCGCCGCCTTCATCAAGGAGCTGCCGCTCGAGGAGGGAGCCTGTAGGGAAGGTAGGATGCCCACTCCCCCCTCCAGACGCAGTGGCCAAGTGGCTATAAAACGCTGCTGACACGTTCTATCATAGTGAACTGGAGCTGCCTCAGGAACGAGGATTGCTGCAGCGGTAACTGCCATTTCACCGTTAATAACGGCCCTTTCTTTTGTATTTAGTAGCATGGGAACCACAGGTTGTTTGCTCGATGACAATGCTGCGGTTGGTGCGTCTGGCTGGAACTCAAGCTGGAGGCTGTAGGGCGAATGGGTTATCTTGATAGTTTTCTCCTGCAGTGCAATGGACCGGTTTCCGCCGATGATTTGTGGTTTGTCCATGAGCCGAACGAACATATCTATTACCTTCGATAATAGTATATATCAATCAATACCAACTCATCGTACGGGGTCTAGGCTCGTTGAATCCACAATGACGACTGGCCAGAGCAGCGAAGAATGAGTCCGAGATATCAATACACCTTACAGAGATGCTTACCCCTTCCGCTCTCATATTCAGATGAGATAGCCCCTAATGTAGCAGACTCTCTCAGGAAATATTCATTCTCACACAGGTGTATTGCAAACTCCCAGGCTAGACTCTGACACTTCTACTGCTTAATATGGGAATACATCAATACTCCGGTTGCATTGTGCGCTATCAACCCTGGCAATGCAAGAACTTCAGATCCACAGGCGGCCTTGTCGGCCACCTCAGCATCCCTCCGCGGACACAACGTCGTACACCGTCGTACACCCAATCCGATTGCACACATCCTCATCGCCACACCTAAAATTCACCGTCGTCGTGGGTAACGCCTGAGGACACCCGCACCCCTGCGTGACCCGGACCCGCGTGTTGCATCCCGGGATGGGACACGAACCGCACGCCGTGCCCGTGCTCGTCAGCGTGGGGCAGGCGGGCTGCGGACCCCCCTGAGGTGGGCGCGTGGTGAGTCCCTCCGTGATGGTGTGAGTAACCGTGTGCGTCTTCTCAACGACCCTCTCGGTTGTGGAGGTCACGGTGACTTCCTGGGTAGCGGTGGAGGTTACGGTGAGCTCTTCGGTAGTGGTGGACAGCTCTGTCACAATAGACGTTGAGACAAGGCCCTCGTAGACCGTGGAGTATTCGGTGGCCGTCTCGGTGCTAATCTCGGCGACTGGGCATCCATCCGAATTGAGGCATTCCGGGCCCCTACATACAGAGTTGGTGAGGGTGACCTGGGCCGCGGCAATCCTGCCGTGGGCATTAGCTTCATGTCAATGGTACAAGAGGGGCATCATCCCAATGGGGTGATGATTCAATCTTACCCTACGAGGGCGGACAATGGCAGAGCTAGGAGGAACATCTTCAATTCTTCGGTGTTCTTGGTTTTTTCTTGGAACTAGAGCACCTTCTGAAAAGAGCCAAGATTACCGGGGACATGATGCTGTTTAAGCTTTTATGACCGCCCGCTAAGCCACAGAGGACCATTCTTTATTTCGGCCTGTATGCACCGAGCTTACCTCTTGAAATTACTGTATCATACTCTAGACCGTGCAGCTAGCGGCATCCTTCCAATTCAGAAATAGTGTAGTTTCTCCCTCCCATAGATAATATGCTGATGAAGAAATATTGGTGGCTATTACCCTGCAAATCACATCCAGAAGCAGTTATTAAGCCGGGCAAAACCACTGCGTCCATTCTGTCGCTACCAGCTACCAGCCGCGTTCTCATCCCGTGTTATAGTCAAGGCTATAAATAGGCAGTGTCCACCAATTCTCATATTATCCGAATACTGTTCATGCATCAAAGTCCTAGGCTATTCACGCCTGCCGCGTCCCCGGGTGGGGTAGCATCTCGCCCGCGGAACCCAAACCGCTCACGCGGTGCTGTGGTTGCATCTAATGCTTCCGAGGAATGTCGGTTTGCAAGTCGAGGGGCTGTATAACCTGGTGTTAGGGGATGGCGCGTTGCCGATCACCAAGAATAGGCGAAGGTTGTAATATACCCGGGGAATTCTTTTCAGCCCTGGTTAAGGGCCAGGCGGGCTGTGCCGGAATATTGGACTCGCGGAGATGATGTTACGGCCTATTTTAGTACGGAAATAGTGTCCAAACGTTCTGTTCATACTAACTATCACGATAGTTTATTGGTTCGTGTTTGTAGCATGTACTAAATCCTTTCCTCGGTACGCCGGGTCCCGGGGGATTTGTTCTCGATGCTCTATGCTAGCACGCCCAATTCCAACGGGGAAGAAGCCTTTATATAAGGCCCTCCTGGTTTGGGATTGCATGTGGTCGAGTGAGGCAGGCAACAAGGCCCCTGTAGGCCGTGATTTTCTCGCTTAGCGATGGGCCATCCCCGGGTTCATCCGCGACTGCTGCGGAAAAGCCGACTTCGCGAGAGCCCTGCGCGTCTTCCCACCGCATTCGAGTCTTCTCTGAGCAGAAAATCACGCCCAGCTCAGTGCACATACCCCATCCCCTTCCTCCACCACCCCAAAACCCCCTTCCGCTCCATCAGACTCCCAAACTCCTTGACGCTCCCCACCTCCTCCAGCCCGCCCTCACGGCCCCCATCCCTCTCCCCCGCCCCTCTCCCCCCATCTTTCGCCTCCTCCAGGGAAGCCGGCCGGCTCACGAGCTGAAAGTCCTTATACTTCAGCTCCCGCACCACGCCGACCCACGACTCGACGGCGTCCCTGTCGCGCGCCTCCACGTACATGATACCGGGGCAGCCGCCGGAGCGCAGCAGGGCGGCGCAGTTGAGGCGGTCCGCGGCGCGCTTGAGAGCGGCGACCTTTTTGCGCGAGGTGATGTGGTGGGTGCGGATGAGGGCGTTGTAGCAGGCCATTGTTTCGGCTCCTGGGTTGTGGTCGGTTTATGTTCGCATTGGTACGGGGCTGGGGTACCTCATGCTTGCTGGGAGAGCGAACATGGGATGTTTGTGGAAGTATTGCGCGCCCTTGTGGAGAGAAGTTGAGAATATGGGGCTCTAAATCCCGAGCCCTCGTCGTACGGTTCAAATGCGGCGAGACGAAGGCAACAGGTATTCGGGCTGGGCATTCGGATTATCCAGAGTGGTTCCTGGAAATGAAGGTGTCAAATATTTATCGTCATTTGCTTTCACTCGGTATCAGCTGTCGGCGTTTTGTCCTGTCAAGGCCTCTGATTGGCCAGATACAGAGGAGATTGGAATGGCCTTTTTTGTGGAGCACTGTGATGTCAGGTAAGATGAGTCCAGGAAACTGGAATTCGCTCTTGCAGGTGGCCCCTACTGCTGGCAGGCGTTTTACGTCGAGACATCAAGGCATCCCGATCCGGATATCTGATTGCCATACTCCGGATCCTCGAAGAACTAAAGATATCTGTGTAATTATCACTTGTACGAAAAGGGGTTACGTGATGCTATGTCAAAGCGAGCCGACGTTAGGAAAAAGCTCAGGCTCGGCCATCCCTGTGCGACCCCGAGGACATTTTCTGCAGGGGTAAGGGAGCGTGTGGCGCTCACACCGAACGAAGCTTGCGCTTATTGCTTGTTCAAGTTTATATATCTATCTATACATGTATATTGGCCTGGCGGCGATCGACGCCGCGTTTGGGTCGGCCCGAACAACCGCAGCAGCCAGCTCTCCCCTTTTCACAGCAAGGATCGAGATGGCAGGGTTCCTTCCGGGTGCTGCCAAGCGAAGTGCCAGTCGCGGGACAAATTCATAGCTCGTCAACATAAGCGTTCAATGACGTCGAGTGCCTTGGCCCTGGCTGTGTAGCGACGACATCTCGACCTCAAACGTCGTGTCCTTGCGGATTCCACGGATCGGCATGGTATCGGAGCTGGCGTCCCCTTCCCCAAGCGTCCAGTAGCCCTGCTGGTTGTCCTCCACGTCAAAGTTGGACTGCACGGTCTTGGAATTGACCGTGTCGAAGTGCATGCCCGCCGCCGTCGAGTGGAAGCCGTTGGTGCCCTTGGTGCCGTAGGGCTGGGACCGTCCGGCACGGCGACTGACGATCAATTGGCGCAGGGCGGGTAGGGAGCCAGCGATGAGCCCGACGGCGGTCTCGACGTTGGACCAGATGGCGATGTTGGCGACGTGGTCTGGAAATCAAGCCAGGTTAGTAGGCGGCTCAACGTATTCACACGAGGGGCTGTGGGCCGGGACTCTAAAACGTACAGAGAAGGTCGTCGGTCGGGTTGTTGTAGGCATCGATGTAAGGGGTGCGAATCATGGTCGAGATAGACGCGCTGTCGTGGAGAAGGGTCAGTACGTGTATCTTATGACTGTAAGGCAGCCAAGGAAAGCTTACAATGACCCGAAAGAAAGGAGAGTGGCCACAATGATCTTCATCTTCAACTTCATCTGCGTCTGCCAGAGGACCACAGCTGGAAGAACGGCGCAGACAAGATCTGTGAGGATGGTGGTCGCAGTCGAGAAGTACGACAGGCCTATCATGGCACTGTCCGGGGCGCATGAGCCCTCGCCTGCCATGATAATGGACTTATCCCAGTTCGCCTCGACAGGGCGGCATAGGAGGAGGATGCCAGTGAACGTGATTATCCACGAGACGATGGTCAAAGTCAACAGGGCATAAACAGCGATACGCAGCTTGGTCATGGTAGTAGCGATGCGTAGCGTAGTCACGCAGATGGACGTTTTGATCAACGCAAGGGCTCCAACATAGACCAGCATCCACGTCATCAGATACATGGACCCGTCTACCATCATTCTCTCGTTGAGGTTTACATTGCGCGTGCCTAGGCCGCTCTTGGCGCCGAGGCAGGCGAGCACAACATCGGCAAGGTATGCAACCTAAGGCAGGGCGTTAGAGTATCAGAAGGCGGTCAGCGCCCGTGGGGCGGCGCGATGCCAGCTCCCGGATGTGCTGCTTACCAGGCCACCAAGCATCAAGCCATCGTCCAGGCCAAAGTTCTTCGCCCTAAGACGAACAAACGTCCTCAGGCCGACAACAATCAGCGAGAGGGCTCCGCCGACGATCGACACCACGAAGAGGCTCAGGGCGTTGCTCTCGAGCGTTGTGACAAAGCGCTGGTCGGGGTCCACGGGCGAAGGTGAAGACATGCTGCTCCTCCACGGGCCGCGGGCTGCGTCTGTCGATCAGGGCCGCCGATCCGGGGCGAATGCGCTAGTCGACGAAATCGAGGATAAAGCGGGTCGGGGGGCTAAGATCGTTCGACGCGGAAAGGAGAGGGCGATTGCCGCGCGTTTCCGCTCCGGAGGACAAAAGGAAGTTGAGTTCGACTGACAGGCGAATACGCCGGCCCCGAACGGCATGCGAACGAGGCCGTAATAAAGTAGTCCTGGATTTCACGGCGTCGGCTCGCGCGACTATTGGAAGCAATTTCTTGGTTATTACGCGGACGGCGGGCGGGGCTTCCCAGGGTGTATCATCGTGGAGGAGCTGGTGCTCGCGTGGGACCGGATCCACCCGCTAGGCCCGCGAAAAGAAGGTTAGCGAAGGCCTTACGAGGTTTGCTGCCAAATCCTGGGCCATGCTGCCGGTGCTGGCCCCACTCTGGCTGCGAAGAATAGCTAGCACGACAAAACCGTACATTAGGCGCAGAGCTAACAGTTCTATTCCAAGGCCGTAACCGTCGTTCTCTTGGCCCTTGCAAGGGCCCCTGGTCTTTGTACGATACGATAGTTGCTTGGTGTTGCAGACTTACCCATGCAGCCTCGGTACACTAGCGGTGGCCAAGATGCGTTTGGGTCGCGTGGGCCCCCGCCGATTTGGGCGCCAAGTACGAGGTAGCGCTGCAGATGGGGGCGTACAGACTTGAAGAGTTCGATCGTAACTGCCGCCGTGACATCGGCTCGAAAAGCCAGTCCCGCTTCCAAGTGGAATAAAAAGGGGGCGCCAAGAGGCGCTTGATCGAGTACGTCTCCATCTCAACGATCGCGGGCGGTATTCTGGTCGCGTGCAGCTTTCAGCTGCCTACTTCACCGGTCTTTGTTAGTGGCTGAATGAGGACGACCGAGAAGCTCCACGCTCTGCCGCGGAGCAACAGCAGAAGGCTCTCCTCACCTCGACAATAATTTTACTTCTTATGGCGGCAGTTCCTCTTTGAGGCCCTGTTGTGCCCGGCACCACGAGCGGCAGATGGACCAGCGATGCCATGGAAGCGGATCCTGCCCACCGGGTACGAGGTAAGCATCCTAGAAGCGTTCCATTCGGCAATGCCCTGCATGGCAAGGGATGGCTTCCGGGTGGGGGATTTCCGCGTGCTCTGCATGTCAAGATGAATGAAAGGGGGACGGAAGGATTCTCCGGGCCAACGCTAGGGAGGTTTCAGGGCATCCTTGTCCGCGAGCGGGGGCTCGTTCAGCTCCTGGAGAGTGGGTCGAAAAGGCATCGTGATTCAACGTTAGTGATGTGCAGGTGGATTCCATATCAAGGAAGCATTCCGCGCCGAGGCACAATTTTAGCCCCTAACTCCTAGCGCGGTATTAGCCCAACGGCGTTGTTTCCGTAGTCGTCATAATCGTCGCCTCGCGCGGACGGGTTCCCATCACCCAGCCCCATGGCCTTGATTGCAGAACAGCGGGGGCGATGGTTTTTTTTCCTAGTCTGTGTTTGTTACAACGCCTCTTCCTCACAAAGCTACCGAGAATATGTGCTGCTACGGCTTAGAGCCTCGCCTCCAGGGGCGCTAACCTCATTCTCGTCCACCTCGCCGACACCTCCGCTGAGCCCGCCGCCGCGCTTGCAAACGAGCTTTTCTAGGCACGCGATGCCAAGGCAAGCCCCGTTGCAAGCTGACCTCGGCGAGCCTGGAGGCTGCAAGAGGATTGCCAATGGCGTAAAATGCAACGTGCCGGTGGACACTAATAATAAGAATGGTGATTGATGGTGAGGCTGCAGCGACGAACCGAAGAGTGCGCTCGGGGGATGACCGCACGTGATAGCCACGTGATCTGGGCTGTCCGGTCCGCACTAGCATAGTGGGTCAAAGTCAGCTTGAAGGGTGGCTGACACTCGGCGTCCTTGGTGTCCGAACATGGACAGGCGTTGGGGTAATTTGTGGAGACGCCGCGACAAACAGGAAAGTGATCCCGAGGGGGAAGGAAACGCCGAGCTTTCCAGTTACGCGCGGATAACCACCGAGAGGCCGTCCCAGTGCCTCCCAAGGAGCTCCGTGGAGGTCAAAGGGTGTCCGTCTCCATGCATTTATTATGAGCCCTGCTCTGCCGAAGAGGACGCACTCTTTCAGCGGGTGCAAGACGTGCCGGCAGCGCCACCTCAAATGCGACCAGTCCGTACCGGCCTGCAACCGGTGCCGCGCTGCCGGCCTGTCCTGCGGGGGCTTCACTCCTTCGCTGCGGTGGTTGCCGTATGCCGAACCATATGCTCATGATGAGCGGGCCGCTAAGGCAGAAAATAAGACGACGGAGACGTTTTCGAGACGGTACCTGTTTACAGGTAAGCCATGCTCTCAATGTGACCGAGAGAGGAGCTAATCGGGATGGAAGACGATAGCTTGAAATCTATGAGCGACGACTTGGTCAACGACGTCCCTTCCACCGTGACCGCGGCGCTTAATGAGATCGAAGAGAAATCTAGAGCCCTTCATTCCGGGGGCCTCGCTGCCGGGCAATTTTCCATCGGCCCGTTCCGCGTGTGCAGGTTTGAACCAGAGCCCGCTACCACCGTTGAACGCCAAGTCACGGCATCCGACACTGCCGGTATTGGCGGCGTTGGGCTCGGCACCCCTGCCGAGAAGCACGAACGAGAACCCCAAAGAGATTACGAAACTGGTGGACTGGACATTGAAAAGACTGTGCCTTCCGACGACCTCTCCTCGAGTTTCTTAGACTTCCTTCAGTGGGGAGATCTCTTCAGCTATGACATCGGTATTCCTGACCTGCCGTGTCTCTTCTCATCCAACGACCTCCCGTTGAATCAGCCCGAAGCGCTGCCGATGGACCGAGACTGGCCTCCCAACTCGACTCTTCCCCATGAAGACGTCCTTGATCCGGTGCCCAGCACAAGTGAAAGCGACCCGCAGTGGCCGCAGCTAGATCTAGCGGTAGACGCGCCCGTCCTCCTGAGGCATTTCAGCGACGAGGTCATGAACCAGATGGGCTCCCTCCCCATCAACGAGAAGTCCGCCTGGCGAACCCTCCACTGGCCCTCTGCGGTCATGACGCTGAGCTACCTGACTACCCTGGGGGTCAACAAGGAGAGCATCAAGCATGCCAGCCTGGCGAACTTTTACGCCCTGGCTGCTGTGTCTGCGCTTCACCTTTCCCTGAACACGGAATTCGCGGTATTGGACATGGCGCGGCCGGTGGGTCATTATCAGGGCTTGTCAGTCCGTCTTTATGAGGCTGCAAAGCACCATCTACGGCTAAGCTTGGAGAAGGAATGCCAGCCGCCGCTTAAGGCAAAGTACAAGGAGCAACTCATGGGAATCAGCGCCACGCTAGCGTTTTCTGTAGGTTTGCCCATGTTTTCCCTTTCGGCGTTTTCATTGGCACGCCGACTGACCACATTCGCCAGCTGCTGTCGGGGAACGAGAGCGATGCCCGCTGGTGTCTCACGGAGATGGAGTACCTGATAAGCCTGCGGGGCCTCAGGAAGCCGTCCATATCGCGCCGAGCGCGCCTGCTTCACAACATCTACGCCTGGATGCGCATCGTCTCGGAGAGCACACACGTCTTCCACGGTGATACCTACGCCGTGGAACCTTCCTGCGTGCGTCAGGGACCCACCCATCTAAGCTCGGCGGCTCTCGACAGGTCGAAGAACAGATCGCAGCCTGGAAATGCCCCCAGCCAGCCCACCAAGCCACACGTCACCCTCGACAGCTTCCTGCACCTCCAGCCGAAGCCGCTCCACCAAGCCCACGCGGACGAGAACCCCGAGCAGGACATCAGGGACATTCACCTGGCGGACTCGCAGCCGGACCAGAACAACATGTACATGCAGATCTACGGCGTCCCCGAGACATGGCTAAGCCTCGTCTCCCAAACCACGCGCCTCGCAAACGTCGTCGACCGGCTCTCGATACACAAAAATTCCGACGCAGAGGCCCTCCTCGCCCTCCAGCCCCGGACCTCCTACCTCGAGAACGCCGTGTGCCTCTTCCGCTCCCGCCACCGCGTAGACGCGGGGGGCCCGGCCGCCGCCGCCCTGCACGCGCACATGGTGCACGCCCTCAGCTCGGCGCTCGTTGTCTTCTTCTACCGCCGCATCCGCAACGTCAACCCGCTCGTGCTGCAGGACAGCGTGGACGGGGTGATCGGGTCGCTGCGCGCCTTTGACGCGGCGCTGGAGCGGGAGGGGCTCGCGGGGCCGGGGACGGCGTGGCCTGCGTTTATTGCGGGCGCGGAGGCGCTGTCGGGTGGGCAGCGGCAGTCGATTTCGGCTTGGCTGGATAAGGCGTTTGGGAAGTCTGGGTTCGAGGCGTATAGGGTGTCCAAGGAGATTTTGGTGGAGGTCTGGAAGAGGATGGACGAGGCGGAGGGGGATGGGGGGTTTACGAATTGGATGGAGGTTTGTCGGCAGATGCGCAAATGGCCTTTGCTGAGTTGAAATCTGGTCCGAAGCCCACCGGGCTGCAATGGTACAACCGTCTCTTTCATTAACTATGATATATAATCGTATTAATCATAGCGGTTGGTACATCAATCTTCGGCTGGCTCACACTCTCGCCTTGTCCTTGACCTCCCCGTTATCGTATCATGCCTCTGTTCCCTTCTCTCATAGCGTTACCTCTTTCTACGCTTTCGCGGCGAAGAGCTTTGCAATCCTGCGATTGTTCCACTCCCACGCCGTGACGTCCTCATCATACTTACAGGGCGTCTCCGGCGTAATGAAATTTCTCAATGGGAATAGCGACGCGCTACGATTCGGCTTCCCAAAATACGCCACAGAGTAGCGCTCAGGAACAACACGCCCATCGCCCACCTCAACACTCGGCGGGCACGTAACGCGGTGCACCGCCGCCCTAAACGTGTCGTTCGTCAGCCTTTGCAGCGAGTCCCCGATATTCAGAATGATATCCGTGGGCCTCCCGGGCGCCACGTCGCGGAACGCCCCCGGCGCGGACTGGTCCTCGACCTGCAGCCCGCCCGTGGCGTCCTGGAAGAGCATGGTGAGGGTGCCGAAGTCGGTGTGCTCGGCGATGCGCGTGGCCGCGCCGCCCTGGAGCTCCGAGGCGGGGACGGCGGGGTAGTGGAGGATGCGGAACTCGTTCTCGGCGCGGCTGTGCAGGGAGGTGAGGTGGGAGGGGGGCACGCCGAGGGCGGTGGCGAGGGCGGTGAGGAGCTGGAGCTGGGTCTTGAAGGCTTTTTCGTAGAAGGATTCCATGAAGGCGCGGAAGCCGGGGAGGTGTTCCTCGGGGACCCAGATGTTGTCGACGAGTTCGTCTGTGGGGGAGCCGAAGTCTACCGTTTCCTGCGCGGCCCGGGTTAGTTTTGCGGGTATTTCCGGGGCGGGCTTTGGGTGCGCACCTTGATGTCCCGCGTTATTACTGGCTTGGCATCTTTGTTGGTGTAGTCGCTGATCTCGGCTACGTTCTCCTGGCCGACGTAGCAATACCCCCGGTTCGGGTTCGCCTTGGGAGGGTGCTTGGCAAGCATCTTGACCTCAGTGGGCAGGCTGAAAAATCTTCGGACCTGCATATGAAAGGTTAGCCAAGGTCTCACATGTGGCGAAGAGATATCACTTGCTTGGCGGAACAGCTCGTGGACGTCTTCGTCGGGAATGCTGTGGTTCTGGACCTTGACGCACCCTCGCTCCTTCAAGAGCCTAAGGAGGGAGTCGCAGAACAGCTTCTTCTCGTCCTCGGTCCCGAAGAACAGGGACATGTCCAGGGTGTCACCGTAGGCGGCCATTTTCTTGGATGGGGTTGGTGGACTGGGAGCTTTCCGGGAGGTGGAAGTGAAGTTAAAGTCAGGCTGAGACGAGCTTTAGACCCCGTTGATTCTGATGGTTCAAAGTGACCGAAGAGAGGTTCAAACACAGCTGATTCTGGCTATTAAATATCCCGTTGCCCCGGAATTAATTACTCCTTTGCAATCTGCAACCATTCCTATTTTGGGTGCAGTTATGATTCCAGCGACGTCGTCACTCAACGTGTGCATCTACGAATTTAGCACTTCAAGGAGGCGGCACGTCCGATTTAGTCGCAGTCTCCAGTGCGTCCGCACGCCGTGGCCAAAACCGTGAGACTGCTCCTCACCTGATCACTTGATTAAGGCCGATTGGGGACAAACATTCCGAGAGCCAGTGAGGCTCGTGTAGGTGGACGCATATCGCTCATATGGGGCGTCCGAAACGAGTAGGAGATCCCGATCCCGTTTAGGTCTACCCCAGATAAAGGTGGGGCTCGGTTCGAAATGGCTCGTTTGAAGGACAAGCGCAGGCGGTCGCCGATAGTTGGAATCGCGGGGGCGGGGCTGCAACGGTATGGCTTGCCAGCGCGTTCTACGAGTTGTAGTACGTCCAATGGCATCGGTCTGGCTATATGTTAAACAACAGTCGGGACGAACGATCCTATCGCCACGCTGCTAACTTAATCATGCGGAAGGGGGTTTCGGCGGTTAAGACGGGGCTTCTCTATGTGATGCTTATACAAGGCTGGTTTCTCAGGGCTGGTTTCTAATCCCCTCTTGACCCGGAAAATGACGAATGCTTCATGGGTGAGTCTCCCGTGGGATCCGTTTATATCCGCGCGGGCCGGCGCCGAGGCCGAACGCCGAGACCCACGCCGCATCCCGGCTCGACTCTTAATCAGCCGTGTTGTCCCCGCGCTGGTTGGCCAACCGGTGGTCCCACTATGACGACACTTCGCTCATTGGGGAAGCAAAGAGAGGCCATAATGGGACCCTGACTAAGTTATTATCGGCTATCTGGCCGCCCGAGTCCATGACTCTCGTTTCGTCAATCTGGACAGTAACCGGGGCGTCGTCGTCAGCCCCGTTTGTATCACCTGCAGTCCGTGACGTGCATTAGACTGAGTTTCTAGCGATGAGTGGCTTATGACACTCCAGTAGCGGGAAGCCGTGAACCAGGGTAGGCAGGAGAGAATACGTCCGGGACACCAGTGGCGATGGGAGGCAAGATTTTCAAAGCTGCTATTGGTCAGTGATGAAAGGGTGGGAGGAAGAGCGGAGAATGCGGATATCGGCTTGAATCCCCGCCCGCGCCGATGTCACGGAGGGATTTATGATCAGCCCAATTCACCCCGCGGCGGACTCGGCCATAACCAAGTCTATACTCGCGCACTTCAGACATTATACGCCACCTATATGACTGCTATCGGATCGTGGGATGTCCGCCTGCGTGCGATAGACCGGCTGATAAAGCACTCTCGGACCCCATGGCCAAGCGGTCCCACTTTTGTGAAGGAATCCACCACGAAATTAGTAACGCTGAGCAAGCACGGGAGGCAAGGGGCGAGAGGGCGAAAAGACCGAGCGACTCTGCCGGATCGTATGTAACGCTCCTTGCTGCTCCCACTCAGCCACGAGAAAAGGCCCTGTCGAGAGTTTGAGACACAGTGAATCACTGCAGCGTTCCATCGCCTGTACACTCACCCTCATCTACGCAAGATTCTTAGTCGGGCGCCGGTTATTTGCTGCTTGTTCGGCTCGCCACGGGCTTTAGCGCACCTCGGGGTGTAGCTTCTCTGCACCCTCAACCCTCTCGCCCTGCCGTGTTGTTGATTCGCTTCTGAAGGCTATCATCATGGGAGACGAGGAGCATGACGCGGGCACTTCGTCTTCGAGCGATGAGGATGTTTACGGCATTGCGAGGTACGCACGATCTCCAACTTCACAGTCCCTGCAATCGGGATCTAATGATATATGAACAGAGTTCGCTCACAGAACGGGTATGGCGTCTCGGACAAGGATGACGGCGACATAACACCCGGTTCCGCGCCGGCCGAGCCGTTCCTCGTGAAGTGGGACGGCGGAGATGATGACCCTAAATCTCCCCGAAGTTTTAGTAAAGCGAGAAAGTGGATCATCGTCCTCATCGTATCCATGGCGAGTCTCTGCGTGTACGACACACCCATCAATATGCAGGTACCCGATCTTGCGTAACAAAGCTAACGAACTCTATCTCCGGTAACCAGAACCGCCGCGAGCTCCATTTACACCTCGACGTACGACCAAATGGAGCCCGTCTTCGGCAACTCGAGGATAGTGTCGGTGCTCGGCCTGTCCCTGTTCGTCCTGGGCATCGCGCTCGGCCCGCTGTGCTTCAGCCCCCTGAGCGAGATCTACGGCCGGCGCCCCATCTACCTCGTGGCCTGGGCCATGTACCTCGTCTGGACCATCCCGGAGGCCGCCAGCCGCAACATCGAGACCATGCTCGTCGGGCGCTTCCTCGCCGGCTTCTCCGGGAGCACGTTCCTGGCCGTGTCCGGCGGGACGGTCGGCGACCTGTTCGCCAAGCACGAGCTGCAGTACCCGATGGCCATCTTCTCGGCCTCCCCGTTCATCGGTCCCTGTCTGGGGCCGCTTATGGGGGGCTTTATCAACTACAATGTTAACTGGAGGTGGACGTACTACGTCTTGTTGATATGGGCCTTTGTCTTGCTCTTGGCGATCGTGTTTCTCGTTCCTGAGACATACCGTGAGGCGCTCCCCATTCCCCATATGGCTTTCGCGCTAGCGTCGGGATATCCTTGACGGAAGCTAAAACAACGTTCTGGCAGATCCCATCCTCCTCGGCAAAAAGGCGAGGGAACTACGAGAAAAGACAGGCGACACGCGCTGGAAGGCCCCCATGGAGCTAACCGAAAGGTCCGTCGCCCGGATGATCTCCCGCTCCCTCATGCAGCCCTTCCTGCTCCTCATCTTCGAGCCCATGTGCCTCAGCCTCTGCGTCTTCTCCGCCATCCTCCTCGGCATCCTCT
This sequence comes from Sordariomycetes sp. S4602, assembly GCA_023628835.1. Taxonomy (NCBI): domain Eukaryota; kingdom Fungi; phylum Ascomycota; class Sordariomycetes; species Sordariomycetes sp. S4602. Next base: position 100,277 of record JAMAJV010000009.1, read on the forward strand.
ACCTCTTCTTCGGCGCCTTCCCCCTCGTCTTCACCACGCAATACGGCTTCAACCTCTGGCAGGTCGGCCTGTCGTTCTTGGGCATCGGCGTCGGCCTCACCCTTGGTGTGCTGAGCGACCCGATATGGCGCCGCATCCGCGTGCGTCTCCTCTCGGAGTACGAGAAGCGGACGGGGAAGGCGGGGGCCAGCGAGCCGGAGTTCCGACTGCCGCCCGCTATCGGAGGCTCCATTCTTGCCCCGATTGGCCTTTTCATCTTTGCTTGGACCACGTACCCCTTTGTCCACTGGATAGTGCCAATAATTGGGTCCTGTGTCTTCGGAGCCGGGTAAGAAGCGCCTGTTTTGTTTTCCCCCTGTAGGCGGACGAAGGGAGATTGGTTAGTTTCTAACAGAGTCCTAGGACCATCCTTGTGTTCACGGGCATCTTCACGTTCCTGGTTGATGCGTACCCGGATTACGCGGCGAGCGCGCTGGCCGCCAACGCCCTCGTCCGCTGCGCTTTTGCAGGTGCGTCCCCATCAGCTCAACAGATCCAGCCCACCCCCCCTGCTAATATCCGCGTTTGACAGCTGCGTTCCCGCTTTTCGGAAACCAGATGTATACCAACCTCGGTTTCCAGTGGGCATCGACCCTATTAGCCTTCTTGACCGTCGCCATGGTGCCTTTCCCGTATCTGTTCTTTAAGTACGGGAAGAGGATCCGGGCTACGAGCAGGTATGCTCGTGCCGGATGATTATGCGGGCGGAAGCATCCATCTGCGTTAAAGGGCACGGCGCTAGTATCCTGGTTCCTCACGGAGCTGCCTGGCGATCAACGGGTGGTTGGAGAGTTGTGGGTGGCGAGGCGGACGAAGAGAGCTATTGATGATGGGACGGATATAAACCTACTCGCCAGCGAGTAAAGATTAAATCTCGTCGTCTCGAGGTAGCCGGGGAGCATAAAACGATGTGTCCTAATATTATAGCTATAATTCCTAACTCTTCCTTGATTATAGGTTCTGTATCGCCGTAGTAGGGACCATTCCAACACCATCACTGCTTCGAGTCTGTTGCTGCCTTATATATCAGGCACAAGGAGTGGTACTAACTCAACGCAATGGATTTCCGAACCTCCCAACCTCTTGGGTGGCTATGCGGCACTGCCATGTCTTCGACTGCGCCACCCTGCGGCAGCCGGCGGGGCTTTCTCGTCCGTTGGCTCAGGGCGGGGCCAGTCCCTAAATTGAAACGACTGCGCTCACATCTGCCTGTCTGTTGATCCTCTTGATCTTCTCAATCCGCCCGATTCACGCAGTCTTCATGGCCAGAACAAGTGGTCTTATTCGTTAATCGCGGCTTCTACTCTGTATGCTGCGCCAATCTTAAGAGGTGGCTAATCTTCGCTGAACCACCGCCATCTGTCGCATCGAACTTGGCCTTATCTCCTCAAATCGAACCGAGGCTCCAATTTCCTTCGATTTTGATCGCCTTTGGCTCTGCGCTGCGCACCAGCTCTTCCAATGTCGTTCGGCTTTTCTATCGGGGACTTCATTGCGGTGGGCAAGCTGGTGGCAGATATCGTCTCATCCTTGAAGGACTCGGGCGGATCTCAAGCCGAGTACCGGGACCTCGTTCGCGAACTCGAATGCCTCCAATCAGCACTCATCCACCTTGACAAGTTGACACATGCCGAGGTGTCTCGAGATCTCGACTCCATAAAATATACAGCGCTGAGCTGCCGCCGACCACTCGAGGAGTTTCTAGCCAGAATACGGAAGTACGACAGGTCTTTGGGTGTAAAATCGAAACCGAATCCAATCAAAGGCGCAATTGACAAGATCAAATTTCCCCTTGGCCACAGCGATGAGATTCGAAAGTTGCAGGCCTATTTGAGTGTCCACATAGGGACGATCAATATTCTTCTTGCCGAGCATGGGTTGGAAAGGATGGAGCTGGCGGCGGAGAAGAGTGAGAAGAGCCATTTGCAAATCAAAGAGCGGCTTGAGGACAGTGCTGGCTTACTCAGTAGCATTCAAACCAGCGTTGTCTGCCAGGCCCAAGCTGTGTTAAGAAATATGTCCATGCTGGAGAAGGTGTACAAATTTCTCAATGGGGAGCTCAAAACGTCTCTACAATCCTTCGAGAGTGTGGTGGCGAAAGTCTGGTACGTCCTGTCAGGTTCAGTTCGGTTGCATTCTGCTAAATTCTCTTATTAGCGTATCGACACAGCAGATATATGCCGTGGTCCTTGAGATTCAAACCTCCCTCGCTAAAACTCCAGACATCAGGTGGACATTCTTTCAGGATCCAATCATTGTCGAGGACGCTTTGGGTCGAAAGTTTCCTCTCCCGTCCGAGTACGACTATTCACTTCTCGACACCATTATCAAGCATAAGTTCCAGGACGGCCCAGGGGCGGTGCAGGTGTCTGCGGGGCACTATGAGATTATGGACGCAAAAAACCGGCTCCATATCCTTTCAGCTGATTCCCAGTTGAGACCAGGAGGCACAGTGACGATGGCAATTCTCGTTAGCGGACCCTGGTCCACCATACTCACTGACGAATGTTGTCCGATGCCTTGGTGTCAGTCAATCAAAACCGCAAAAGTCCTTGGTGGCGGACGACAATGGTTAGTAGTCTTCTTTCCAAGTTAGCGTGTTAACTGCTAATAGAGACAGTTGCGAATGTAATGTGTGGTTTGATCAATCGACGAAACAGGTCAGCTCGCTCTCCGACCTCTGGAGTGCCCACGAAATGTTATCAGCAGGAGAGCAACTGGACGTCAGCACAAGCCAAGAAAATAGCAGGGGAAGGAAGCGGAAAAGGCCACTTGACGATTACTCTAGCATGGCCCCCCTCAAAAACGTGAAGCTGGCTGATTCCGCAGTGGTCCGTGGAAACAGCGCTTCGGAAGTTTCACCACAGCAGGGCTCTGATACTATTTCTACTTATCCGCCTTCCTTGTTGGAGAGTGAAAAAGGTTCTGTCAAAAGTGGGTCTACTGCGGAGGAGGAGCAACATGAGGGATTTAACCGTGCCCTCGCCTATGTTGGCAAGGTCAAGGTAAGAAGGCATTCTCCATCCTGTTTTCCTTCCATCACCCCAGCTATGTGCTAATAATAACCTCGCTCTAGCTTCGCTTTCCAGAAAAGCCCGAGCTCTATAGACAATTTCTTGTCATTCTCCAGGCTTACCAGCGAGACCAACGGCCTGTTCAGTGGGTCTTCTCTCAAGTTAGGAGCTTGTTCCACTTGGAGCCGGACCTGTGTGAGGATTTCGAGCAGTTCCTACCTCCTGGGGAGGCTGTTAGGGTTTGAGGTGCGGTCTTTGGTACAAAGACGCCTGCCATCAGGCAGCGTTGACTTCTTGTGAGGTAAATCTTACGTACTTATCTCAGATGTGACTGGAACTTACGAAGAAGGAAAGCGCTGTTGCCTGGGCTGTCCTCTGATAAGTTGGGGGCCAAAAATGATCACGATCTAAACACTATATCCTTAAAGTTGAAACTTAGTTGAATACCCCCTTTACCTACCAGAAAAGAAGCACTGGGTCTATCAAGACATTTTGAGTTAATGAATTATAGCGTCCCCAGCGCGGACGGCCTGGTCCCCTTTGTAGGCCCAGGCACTCGACGCTTCCGTATCATTCATCCCCACCTTCACCACATCCTTGCACTCCGAAAACAGTGTCCTCCTGCGCCCACTTGCAAGTCCCGTTAGACCCTTCTAGGTCGTCCATGTTCTCCAGATAGATATGGTGGCAAGGCCACTCCTCGCTGCACCTTAAATTCGCAATCGGCCCATCATCCTTTAGCGCCCCGGTGAAGTTCCCAAAGTCTAACCGTGATACCTCTATCTTGCTAGTGCCCTTATAGCCCGAGTCCTGAATGCCGCTGTCTTAGTGGATAAGCGGGCCGTCCTGGACGTCGTCCAGCTCGAGGTTCTCGACGACTATGTTGCGGGCTTTTCCCCATCCCTCTCCGCGAGGCTCACCGCCGCTTTTATATGCGTCTCCCTCACCCCTCTGGTAGACCAGGCAGCCCATCCAAGCCTTGATGTATATGCTGTGCATATTCCACGCGTGCCGCGTGAGCTACATAGGACCTTCTCTAACGGGGGTTCTAAGGACAATCGTAATAGCATATTCGCTTATGCAAGCCCCAGCTAGCCAGCTAGATATAAGGCCCGAATCGGTATATTACACTCCGCCTGGCCATACTAGGGCTATAATGATGTTTCTCTCTAGCTATGGAGACAAGAAGGCAAAGAAAGTAGATCAATACGCTCGCTGTATAGCCGGCTTCCGGGTCCGCCTATGCCCTGCGTCCGGCAATGTTACTCCCCCCTGGTGAGCCCTCGCTGCAATCATCTGCTCTGGACACCTGCCCAGGACCTAACATTTCTCTGCCAGATAGCTACTCCACCTATAATACAGCTTTGGTCTTCTCCTCCTGGTCGATCCAACTCTCTGTAGGGGAAAAGCACAGTTCGCTCTGAGAAGAAAAGAGAAGGAACTAAACGGCCGAGAGAACGCCTCGCAACCAAAGTTTATAGACCTTGCTGGCTCCAAATCCTCCACACCGCCATGGCCACCACGGCCAGAGCCGGCGTAAGTACGGCAAGACGACTTGGTCGGAAAGATTCGTTTTCTGACTACAGGTTAGCTCCCGTGAAGCTATGACTATAAGGGAAAGTAAGGAAATAGGACATTGGATACTGTGAAAGGGAGGTATACCTAGGTCATTCAACGCATCCTGGGCAGTGTAGTCCAAGTCTAACCAACACTTCTCAATAACATCTTTCAGAGGCAGCGATAAGTCTGAAATATCAGGGAGATGCTTTTTCTCCAGCCTGTTATAGATCTCTGCATCATCAAGACCCTCAAACAGAACCTTTCCGCAGGCAAGCTCGTACAGGACGGTCCCCATGGCAAAGACGTCATCTTGCTGGGTCACCTCCTCTCTCACACGGCATGGGTCGGTATAGCGGATACCATGAGCGACATAAGTAGACCTGCCATCGATGCCAGAACCTGCAAAGTCACAGAGGACAACGTCTCCTTTATCCGTGAGGAGAAGATTGTGCAGCCCGAGGTCGCCGTGGACAATGCCAAAGGAGTGTATATGAGCCAGGGCGCTTATTACTTGGCGAGGTAGTCTAAAGATAAATGAGATTCGTGTGCTGAAGGGTGCCTTGCAGCGAGCTGGAGATACAGGGGGACCTACTCCTGGAAATGGGGGGAGAGACTTCGGAGATCATGGATGCGAGAAAGGACAGTGCCCAACGGGTGATACTCAAATATAAGGGCGCCCTTCAATATAGAGGCCTCGGGTGGGGCCTGGCCAAAATACTGCAAGATGTGCGGGTGCTGGCCAACGCGCTCGTAAACCGCCTTTTCAATATCATGCACCTCGCGTGGGAACGGGGGTGAGATCGCAGGAATCTTGGCGACTCTGTTGGTGCCACGGATTCGAACCGCCTCGGAGACTAGGCCTATACCGACGCCTTCGAGGTCATCCGATGTGACGTGGTCGAGAGGTATTGCCATTGCAAGGAGCTGTGAGGCGCATGTGTCGCAACAGTGCAGGAGCACGCTGTCCTCGGCGCGTATCCTTGCTGCTGGGCCGAGTGGAATCGTGATTATGTAATCCTGTCATCCCCTTGTTGCGCCCACGTGCCAGTCCTGAAGCGGTTACCAATCCTCGCCTCCGATTCGCAGGCTTCCTTCAACGCGACGGTTTGCAGACTTCCTTTAAGGCCGTTATGGCTGCCTGGCGTATGGAAATCCCAGCCCATGCGAGGCTCGCCGTCCGAGAACCGAACCCCGCAGCCACCCGTTTCTCCGCTCCCAGCCAAAGCTAAGAAAGCGGTGATCTACGCACGCATCACGATGTGCGTCGTCCTCAAGGTTCCCATGAAATATCGCGGGTGTACTTTGCCACCATTTCGATCCCATATTTGTTACAATATCCGGGTGGTCACTATTAGCCAACCTTCCATGCCTCAGGAAATCATCGACAGGCTCGACTGCAAGAACGAGAAGACCATCCAGTACGGTACAGACCTGGTATGTGAGGCAGTTACCGACTGGCAGTTGCCGCTAGGGTCTACAAGTGCTCGTGGCCGGTGCCCTCAATGCGAGCAAGAGCGGCTCTACCCTGGTATGCCACCGCCGACGCGTTGCACGAATACCCATACTACCTGAACTATACCAATAGTGTAGACTCACCGGGGCATCAGAACACTTTATTCCTCCCACATGACACGCCAACAAAGTATATAGCGGGTTGCTGTTGGTGATCGTGGCCTGGCATGTAATCAGGGGGACTCTACGAAGGAACGAATCTAGAGCATTATTGAATATGGCTCGCCGTCTCAAGTTATTCTCCCAACTACCTTGCATCTAGCCCTCTGTATTTATCCCACAGTCCACGACCACACTGCTGCCCTTCGAGAACGTGATCACGAGGCTTGAGAGGAATGTGGTGAGCGTGGACATTGTAGCGGCGCTGCTACGAACACAGAGACCGATATCAGCCACGACGAAGAGCTGCGGTTGAGGAGAGTCCGTTTTCGCTCAAGGGGAGGTGACGTAGTAAAAGAAGAATCGAGGGAAGAGCGGTAAAATGAATTTCGTCAGCGGCGGAAATCCTGGATGTGCGGGAGGCGCAACCAAAAGAGGTGGCCGCAGCGGGGCCGGTTGGGGCCCGAAGATAATCATGATCTAAAGACCGTCCGATAAAATCTCTCCGACTCCGACTCCGACTTTCCGGGTCCCCAGAATGATGGGCCAGAGGTTACATTGTACGTTGCATTACATCTTGCCACGCTAGATATATGTTCTGAGAACTCCTGAGCTTGCCGAGGTTATTGCCGTCCATAGGCTCTCGGTCGGCAAGGTCGATCGCCGTAACTCAACAGTTCGACACTGAGCGGCTACAACCCAAGCGTTGTTACCCCGCGCGATGCGTCCACTTCAACAAAAGGATGGCTCCGCATCCTGATGTGTTGGTCGTATGGAGGCAGATAGTGTGTATGTGTCTCTAGATGCATAGACACTCTCGGGGTGACTTTCGGTATACGCGTACGCTCTTGAATGATGGGTTGCCTGTGTACCAACGGGCTTATGGCCATACCATAACGCAGGGGACAGCGCAGGCAAGTCCATTTCAGGCTTCTCCAGGAAGGTATACGTGGCATGTTGAACCTCCCGCCAGCCCCCCTCCAGTCGGACTGCCTCACCAAGTCCGGGGCCGAGGCACGCACTCCCAGAATGTTCCAACAGCCGGGCGGGCCATGCAACTAAGAACGAGACCCCGTTAACTTGGTCGAATTTTCATCCCGTCTACTTAGGCGTCCATGAGGGTGTAGTTGACACTTCCTCGAACTGTTGTCTTGCTTACCCCGGAACTTCCGGTCTCATTTCGCAAGTTCGCGGGGGGCGGGGGTTTCCACGGCACATCAGTTACCCCGTGGGCCCTGACGCTCGCATCAGGTAATCAAGATCTCCCCCAGCTGCGCCCAGAACACGGCCCGGGTGCGAGCATTAGCGCGCCGTTCCAGAAACGCTCGTGGTGCGCGGCCCAGGGCCAGCCGGCCAATCGCTGGAAGCGCTGGCATCTCCACACCTTGCGAGACGTGGAAAGTGGGCCCGCCTTCGCAAGGTCGTGACGAGATCGGGATAGTTTGATCCCCGCTAGTCCCAGAAAGCGCATGGGCTCGGGACTTCGCGAAATTGACCTGACGGGACTTGACGCATGTCCGGCCCACGAAATCCCAGGCTGCTGGTCTGTTCCCCCAACATATTCTTAGGGAGGGACCCATAGATCTGCCCCGCGAATGTTTAGTTCTCAACAAAGGCCGCTGAAGGTGAAATGGGCCGAGCTTGCGAGGTACTTCTTACTCCATAGCGCGGGGGAAGTTCAATTTGGCCCCGCAAGCCCAGTGACGTTGCCCGTAACACTTACATGTGAAAGAGACGGCTTGGCTTCTGTACCAGCCGGTATAAAGCCCTTGCGTCTTCCTTCTCAAAGCCCCAAATGGCGTGGAGCGGTTAGAGACTTGGTTCCACACACTCGACAACCCTACCGAACAGCAACCATACCGAGCGACAACTCGCCGCGTTGACCTACGGTCGGTGATATCTCCTACAACCATAATGGGAAGCCGGGACTCCGTCAAGTCCACCTGGCCCCTCCGCGACAAGTCGGAATGGGGCCTCCACCAGCACATAATCAACACCTTGAACGTCTACCCCATCACGCCCGGCGTGCAGCCGCCCGTGCACCCCAAGACCGAAAAGGTCCCCTACGTCGTCGAGTGGCGGAACCACGCCTGGATCCTCCTGCACGGCGCCGTCCCCCTCGCCCTCCATCAGGCCTGGCTCTCGCTCACCGGCAACGACTCCATCCACCCCGTCGCCGCCCTGGCGCTCTACTTCGTCTTCTTCAGCTGGACCGTCGTCCGGCAGGTCAAGTGCGCGCGCAAGGCGGGCGAGCAGATCGGCTTCTTCGACGGCGAGGCCCACGAGCGCGACGGCATCCCGGACGTCGGCGTCGGCAAGGTCGTCGGCGCGCTCTACAAGACCGTGGGCTCGCGCATCGCCATGGCCACATACCTCACCTACGACGCCGCCCAGTCCCCCGCCGACGCGATGAGCGACCCGCGGTGGTGGGCGTGGCTAGTTCTCCAGATCGGGCTGTACGGCGTCATCCTCGACTTTTGGTTCTACGTCTACCACCGCGCGATGCACGATATTGGTGGGCTGTGGAAGTACCATCGCACGCACCACCTCACCAAGCACCCTAATTCTCTATTAGCCGCCTACGCAGACCACGAGCAGGAGCTCTTCGACATGGTCGTCATCCCGTTCCTGACCTGGTGCACCTTCCGCGCCCTCGGCCTGCCGCTCGGCTTCTACGACTGGTGGATCTGCCACCAGTACATCACCTTCACCGAGCTGCTGGGCCACAGCGGGCTGCGCGCGTACGGGACGCCGCCGTCGACGCTGACCTGGGCGCTGCGCCTTCTCAACTCGGAGCTGGCGATCGAGGACCACGATTTGCACCACAGGAAGGGGTGGAGGAAGAGCCATAACTACGGGAAGCAGACGAAGCTTTGGGATCGTGTTTTTGGGACTTGTCTTGAGAGGATGGAGTCTAGGGAGGAGAATGTTGACTGGGACAAGGCGTTCTATTTCCCGTGGGTTTAGATGTGCAGCTCCCGGGGTCTGATATTTTGAGATGAATGAATGACACGACATGACTTAGCAGTCGATACTCTTTGACTTATGCCGGATCACGGCCAGCACCGTGTTCAAGCATTAAACGTCCCACATCAACCCTGTTAACTAAACACCTATCTCGAAGTATCGCATGTATTTCTGTCGGATATGACCGCTGACACGGCCCTCGCGGCAGGGAGCGTTATGGACTCGGAATAGCCCCGGAGATTTGGCCGACAGCCTGGTGTCCGTGTTGGGAACAACCGCATATTTTGTGCGACGTGGCGTCCTGCGCCTCCGCCAAAGCTGAAAGCAACATGTTGCCCGGTGTTGATTCGGGGTTTCTACTGGTAGCAGCCGGCCTCCCCAGGCTGCCAAAATGCTCACATGGCGGCTTGAAAGCCACCCTGCATGCAGAACACCCCTGGTGGTGAGGCCCAGCTCTCCCAGCCTGGCTGGGCGAGGAGCAGGGGAAGCGCCAAGGCGGGAGGAGGAAAGAAAGCGCCAGAGCCCACAATATAACCCCCGCCCGCATCAGTCCATGCCTCCATCCATGTCTCGTCCGCCCTTTCCCCCGAACATCCCTTCTTATGATCTTCCCCAACTCGTGATCGTTAGTCAAAATGTCCACCCAACCGTTTCGCCATTGCGCCACCATCCTCCTCGCGCTTGGGCCACTCCAAGCCCTCGCCGCCGACTGCGAATACGAGACGTGGAACCTCCTCCAGGCGAACAAGAACAACGCCACCGCCCTCGATACCATCATAGCCCCGTCTTGGGTGCGCGAGCCCGAGTTTCGGGGGACCTTTTCGATATTGCAGACGTGCATCCTCACGCTGATGGCGTGCGTTTACACGGCCCTCCACCTCAATGTACCGAACGAGTCGCAGTCAGGCTGGGTGCGCATCGTGGCTCACAAGGCGCGGTGGGTGTTCATGGCGCTGGTGTGTCCCGAGGTCATCCTGGTCCTAGCCTTGGACCAGCTCAAGGACGCGAGGAAGCTCCGCCAGGAGCTACTTGCACTCCACTCGGCTTCCGGCCGTGGTGAAAACGAGAAGGTAGGGGATCGGATGTGTTGCTGTATATTCCTCCTGCATCAAAGAAACCCTCCAGAGACCCGTTGTAGTATACTGACTCTCCCTCTTCTATTAAGGAGCGAGCTTGCATTGACTTAATGTACGGATTCTTCGTCGTTATGGGAGGTATTCGCGTAAGGCTTTCGGACCTGCGAAAACCCTGTTACCTCAGTAAATCTTCAATCGACGAAAATTGGGACGACTACATTAAAGCGATCATCCGTCACAGCGAATGCTCAGGACGGACGTTTCAGCTGACCCCAGCTGGTGTTATCGCGCTTGCCGAGGCAGGCCGCTGGGACGTCCTCGTGTCCTCGGACACGATCCAAGACAAGAGCAAAGCAAACGCCATTCAGAAATCACTGGTTCTCCTACAGGTATCGTGGACGGTAGTCTCATGCGTAGCAAGGCTAGTGTATAGGCTTCCTCTTACGCTTCTGGAGATCCACACCATGGTGCACGTCTTCTGCGCGTTCGCGATGTACGGCCTATGGTTCAAAGTGAGTCCGGACACCATTCTTTATTTCCTTGACCTTGCCTTCATCAATTTGGGGACAGGGTGTTTTTATACTGACTTACTGTTACATTAGAAACCGTTGGACATACAAGACGCCAAGCTGATAACCATGGAAGAAGCAAACCCGGTGGTGGCTGGCATGGTCCAAACGGCGTTCTATTCAAAACAACTACTTCGCCTCTGTCTGCGTGGAAAGGGGCCTGATGACAAAGTCCTCCCGATATCTGGTGACGAGCTTATCACCTCTGGGCCATCACCTTGTGTGGTCAGCTCGGGGGCTTTAGTCGTCTTAATCGATAACAAGTCCGGAGCGGGCAGTCACACGGTTTACGACGAGACCGAGGCCTCACGTTTCACCCTTCTCACCCAGTTCCTCATTTCCAAGGCACTAGGCGAGAGACAGCAGCCGGCGCCAGCACGTGACGGAGACATCAGTATCCCAAAGGAACTTGCCAGTTCCCACGTTCTAGTTTTTGGAGACCTGACCACTCAACTAAGGCTCCTGCAGGAAGGGGCCTCGAAGACGAGCTTCTGCCTCACAAGCAACGCCAATGTGTCGAACGATCATGGAGACGGCGATTCAAGGACCTCATTGTTGCTTGTCGCAAGTGTTATATTAGGGACTGATGGTGTTGAGTTGACTATGCTGAGTTTTATATTGACGGTACTCTTGACGATGGCGTACGGAGGGGTGCACCTCGCAGCGTGGAACTCGCCGTGCTTCCCCACGTATACGGAGAGACTACTGTGGAGGGTTTCCTGCTTCTTTATTGCGGGGGTAGTTCCGTTAGTCTTCGTCGTCCTCACCGGTCTAGTCGCGTGGGACGAACGTTTACGACGTGGCCGGGGCGGGGAAGTCCATGACCTAGCTTTCTCCATCCCTCCCGCAGTGGCATTACTTTTCTATTCATTATCTCGGGTATTTGTGGTGGTCGAGTCTTTCATTAGTTTGAGACAGGTACCTGTCGGGGCATACTGGGTGCCGCCCTGGCTTCAGTCGATCCCTCATGTTTAATGCGACACGAAGACGGAGATAGACTCAATAGAGCTCGAGGGGTAGAGGCTGGGGAGTCCCTGCGGCCTAATTGAATTCCGAGGTATGGCGCTTATCATATCCACTGCTGCTTGTCACCCACACCAGGTATGTTAGGGTTGATGTATGAGGCAGAAAGACAGCAGATGTAGTACCATGCTAAGACGTTGAAACCACTGCAGCTCACGCTGCCCTTGCTTCGCACCCACAATTCAGTTATTCGGACAATTGTCTATAAGAGTGGCTATTCTCTAAAAGTTCTACCTCAAACCTATTTCTCCATCACATTGAGCTTCGCCGTCTATGCTCTACGCCGCTTCCAAAACAGCACGGTACCTCAGCGAGCCTCTGCGTAGCTTTTCCACAGCCTCCTCGATTCCGGCTTGACTGAGCGGGTACATCTCAACGATCGGAGCTAATTTGTGGGCCGCCGCGAACCTGAGCATTTCCGCATGCATTCCTCTGGGCGCTGGAAGGCTGCACTGGACCTGAATGGCATTCATGAGAGAGTCCAAGAGCGGCAGGTCCTTGAAACACAGTTCGACAGTATCGACGGTCATGGCACTAATCGTACCTCCCCTGCGCAGCCGCGGAATAACGCTCGACCAGGAGGGCTGTTGCGCAGCTGTAACTAGCAGACAGTCGACAGGTTCAGGGATGGGGGCGCCTGCGACGCTGTCGTCGCTGCTGTCCATATCATGGTAAAACTCGGTTGCTCCTAGCTCCAGGGCTTCGTACTTCTTCGAGGCAGTTCGCGAGTACACGACGACCTTGCAGCCCATTCGCGCGGCGAACTGCACCGCCAGGTGTCCGAGCCCTCCTAGCCCCAGCACCCCGACGCGGTTCGCGGGCCGCACGCATGCCCTCTGAAGAGCGGAGTATACCGCGGCGCCGGCACACATGAGAGGTGCAGCGGCGGCAGAGCTGATAGATTCCGCGACGCGGAAGACGAAATCCTCGTCCCAGACGGCGTGTGATGCAAATGATCCTTGGTCTAGGTCGGTCTCTCCCTAAAGCCTTCGACTCGCGCAGTACAGCTGCTCGCCGGATAGACAAGGGTCGCAGGATCGGCAACTACCGTGGCAGTAGCCCCAGCCAATGCGGTCTCCGCTATGGTAACGATATGAAATCAGTCTTTGCCTCGTAGCATGGTCCCGCTTTAGATCCAAACGATGACATTGTGCTTACATTTTGAGAAGCGTGGCCTGGGGGCCTAACGCTTCGACAAGGCCAACACCCTCGTGCCCCAAAACCATATCCGTAGTTCTGTAGTGCTCATCGGTACCGCAAATTCCCGAGTGGCTGATTCTTATCAGAACCTGGCGATCATTCAAGGCCGCCTTGTGGATGAAATCTTGCATGATATCACCGGTAGGCGACCCTTTCCGGAGGCCGTCTATTGCCTTCAAAATCCGGAATACACAGTCGCAGGAACTGACCTAAACGACCTGGAATTCCCTGATTTGGCAACAGACTCGGTAAGCAGCGGGAGAACGGCAACGGAAGAATTTATTGCAACGACGGCCGGAGAGACACCGTCAATCGATGCCCTAGTGGCCATGTACCAGGCTGAGAGGAAAATTTTTGACCTCCCTATCGCCGATATAAATCTAGAAGAGGCGGTGCCATCTCAAGAGTGGATGGATGTCGTGGTGTTGGATGAATACTGCTAGCGAGGAGCACATAGGCATATAACGCACATTAGGAAATATATACTTTTGGCGTAGAGATTATCCAAAATGAAAATATTTGTGACGCTATAATAGCAAGGGGCAGAAAAAGAAAAGCCCTGCCAGCACTCGGCTCTAGAGAGAGAGCTGCCGAGGCTGGTCTGTTTCTGGCGCAGCTGCCTGACCGTTTCCCAAAGTTCGTGACATTTTCGCTCCTTCGTGATATTATGAAACCTATCCTGTAAAACTTAAAGTGGAGAGCTGTTAATGAGAAAATACTGTGCTCTTTTCCATCCTTGAAAAAGTAGTCTGCTGTGTATACTTTTAGAAGAGGGGCTTGTGTGTATTCCTTTACAAGGTAGCTGGCAGCGATAATTCCAGAATTGTCCCTTTTACAGGCTATATATCAGAGGGCGGGATATGAAGTGACTTACACGCAAATGTTGAATTTTGCAGTCGTCCCCATTAGAATCAATAAATCACGACAACAGAAGGTTTGGGGTTTTAGATGATGCCCTCCGAAATATGGGGGGATTTTTCCAGTTTCGAAACGCGGGCAGGCGGCAATTTATGTGACGTCGCACCCAGCCGAGCCGCAACTTTGAGGAATTTGCGGTCGGCTCGCGTCGCAGCAGCACCCGTTTTCTGCATCTACCAAGCCTTTATTCACCTGCCCGGAGGTATCGCTGATTCCTGTGTAAGGGGTCCTGAGGACTTGGGTACGTAAGCCCCGGCGCAGCCACAAAGAGGATTGATTTGCCGGAGCTCCGGCGCGTGTCTCGAAACCGGCGCTCGTCAGCTCCCGAAACAATGGCGTGCGAGCACCTTATCGTGCCCCGATTACCAACCATCGCACCAGCGCGCCTTCCCCCCTAAACCTCCTGACAAGAGCTGCTGACTGGAATCTCAAGAGACACGGCATCATGAACCCTCAGCATTTCCCTAACCCTTTCCGGCGAAGAGACCCCTTCCGACGCGGACCCTTCCTCGACACAGATTCCGAGCGCGAACGATAGAACGACGATGGCCACGCCCGGGGATCCCGGGCTAGAGACGAGCCCGCTCCTCGCGAGGGACGCCCTCCCCACGCCGTACACGCCCCCAAAGTCGCCGACCACGACGGACGAGGAAGCCGGCTCGACGACCTCGCTTCCGCTCTCGCGCAGCCCCGACGCGTACGTCCACCAGGAGCACTCGCCGCTGGGCCGCAACGTGTCGTGGGCGAGCGCCTACATCATCATCATCTCGCGCGTCATCGGCTCCGGCATCTTCGCCACGCCGGGGACCATCCTGCGCGCCGTCGGGAGCCCCGCGCTGGCGCTGTGCCTGTGGGTGCTGGGCGCGCTGGTCGCCGGGTGTGGCATGGTGGTGTCGCTGGAGTACGGGTGCATGCTCCCGCGGTCGGGCGGGTCCAAGGTGTACCTGGAGTTCACGTACAGGCACCCGAGGTTCCTGGCGTCGACGATGGTGGCGGCGCATATCCTGCTCTTGGGCTTCTCGGCGAGTAATTGCGTGGTGTTTAGCCGTTACGTTCTGTTCGCTCTGGGGATCGACGCGCATGCAAGCGACTTTCTGAGGAAGAGCGTGGCCGTGGGGCTCCTCTCCGCCGTCACCGTCGTCCACGGGTGCTTGCCTCAGCTGGGCATCCAGATCCAGAACTTTCTGGGGTATGTTAAGGTGGGCATCGTGGCGTTCATGGTTCTCTCCGGCCTCTACGTCGTCACGCTCTCGCCGGCATCCGACTCGGGCATCCAGGCCGGACAACCGCTGCCATCATGGGAAGGCTTATGGGAAGGCTCCGTATGGAACATTGGGACGATCGCCGTGGCCTTCTTCCAGGTCAGCTACTCGTACGCCGGCCTCGACAACGTCAACAACATCCTGAACGAGGTCAAGGACCCTGTCCGGACGCTGCCGTCTGTTGCGTCCACGGCGCTATTGACAGCGGGGTTCCTCTACACCCTTACGAATATCGCCTATTTTATGGTTGTGCCTATCCAGGAGATAAAGGACAGTGGGGAGATGATTGCGGCGCTGTTCTTCGAGAGGCTGTTTGGGCAGCACCTCGGGAGGATTGCCCTGCCACTTGCAATCGCGCTCTCAGCGGCGGGCAACGTGATGGTCGTCGTCATCGCCCAGGTAAGCTACACACCACACAATCAATATCGCATTCAACCGCTTACGCCGTGTTAGTCCCGCCTGAAGCAGGAGATCGCCCGCCAAGGCCTCCTCCCCTTCCCACACATCCTTTCCTCCACCCGCCCCTTCGGCTCCCCGCTCGGCGGCCTCCTCGTCCACTACGTCCCGTCCTTCCTGGTCATCGCCTGCCCGCCCTCCGAGGAGGTGTACAGCTTCATTCTCTCGGTGGAGGGCTACCCTGGGCAGTTTGTTTCCTTCGCCATCGGCGCCGGCCTCCTCTGGCTTCGCTTCAAGAGGCCGGACCTCCACCGACCATTCAAGGCGTGGGTTCCCGCCGTGCTCTTGGTGTTATGTTTGAACGTGTCTCTCATAGCAGCGCCCTTCTTTGCCGCTGATGGGTTCCCGACGTATGCAGTGGTGGGGATATGCATGTAAGTTTGGGCGAGTACCCCACCTGTCAGGATTGTACTAATGAAACCGATAGAATGTTGTCCGGGGTGGCGTACTGGGCTCTATGGGCGGTCCTACTCCCCAAGATAGGAGGCTACAAGCTCGACGAAAAGGTGGATATCCTGTCGGATGGGACGAGCATCACTAGGCTAGTCCATGTCCACGGGGAATAGGTGTGATGGATGATGGATGATAATGATATAGACGTAGCACGAATGGAATTACTGGAACACTCAATCTAGCAACGCGTAGATTCGTGCCTCTCTACTAGTGAAGCACCTCCAGGTTCGATCAACATGGGTGACTTCACTTCTCCAACTGTTCCCCGGGATGCCTGGAAGCCACCATAGTTTTTGCAACATTTAATTCATTAGAAATACCCGGAGCGGGGCGTAGATGTCTTCACAGAAGGAGCAACCCGGATTAGGAGTTATATTAATCGCGCTGCTGACCCTTGGGTATTCCAGATAATCGTAGGATTGCGGAACACGGGTAGCAGCATCGTTCTGCTCGAGTACATCTCAGGAGGCCTTTTACGAGAACATCAGGATCGTGCCGGCTACCCGCATCCAGCCGAGCGGGAAGCGATGTTGCGACCTGGGGCGGTATTCCGCCGGTTCTACCCACACCGAGACACCAACTTTGATTTCTAATACTGGCCTTTCTTCCGAGCGGCACAGAGGTCAGCATCCGTTTCAAAGGTGAGCAGTAATGCGTTTGTAGATTCGCTGGTCCATTCATACGTAGGGATTATCAATCCCGTGGTACAAGATCTATGGCGACATGATGGCGTGCGTGCGGGGAAGCTTCCGCGCGCCCTTGTCTTAGCAATCCAACGTAAGCTCATAGCTATATATCTCCGGGCCCTCCCAGCGACCATCGCAGGAGAATAATTGACGGGATAAGAGATAAACCCCACCTGAAGCGAGAACAGCTCAAATCTTACACCATGGCCACTGCAGCAACCCAGCTCCCCACCTCCGCCTTCGGCACGACCCCCTCCGCCCCGGAGGTCAACGTAGCCCAGCGCGACATCCCCAAGGGCCCCAAGGACGTCCGCACGGAGTTCAACTACTACAAGGACCCGGAGGACGGCTCCGCCCCGCACGCGACTTATATCGACCGCCCGGAGACCTTCGATCGCCCCATCGTGACCTACCCCGCCACGGTCCACGACGTGCGCGGCCGCGAGTCCGAGTACACCCTCGACAAGGACGGCTTCGAGTTCGTGCGCAACACGGCTGCCGAGAAGGATTTCGTCGATGATGATGCTATCAAGTCCGGGTACTACGCCGAAACTGAACAGCTCGTCAAGGACGTGTAAGTCGCCGCCACAAACTACCACTAGCCAGGCCCGTCAGAGTCAAAGGTCTCACAGCACCCCGCAGGACCGGCGCGTCGAAGATCTTCATCTTCGACCACACGATCCGCCGCCAGGTCCCTGGCGCCGAGGCGTCGAGAAACCCCCGCGGGCCCGTCCAGCGCGTGCACATCGACCAGTCCTACGCCGCGTCCCTCTCGCGCGTGCCGCACCACCTCCCCGACGAGGCTGACGCCCTTCTCAAGGGCCGCGTGCAGATCATCAACGTCTGGCGGCCCATCCGCACCGTGCAGCGCGACCCGCTCGCCGTGGCGCAGGCCGGGACCGTGGCCGAGGGCGACCTCGTGCCCATCCCGCTGATCTACCCGACGCGGAAGGGCGAAACGTACGGGGTGAGGCACAACGAGGCCCATCGGTGGTTTTATAAGAGCGGGTTGGAGCCCTCGGAGACGCTCCTGATCAAGTGCTTTGATAGCAAGGTTGATGGGAGGGCGAGGAGGGTGCCACACAGCGCGTTTGTGGACCCGGAGACTGAGGAGGGTGTCCCCGGGAGGGAGAGCATTGAGGTGAGGGCTCTGGTGTTCCACCCGGACGACCAGGACTAGGAGCGGCAAGGTTGGTGTATGATTTTGTGTTATTGATACTGCGGGACACTCTCGTTTCTAAGAAGCTGTTAACCTAACGATATCCCGCCCCGACCTCCTCGTTGTGCGTGTTGGTAGAACCGGCCCTTAACTCAGAAACGCAAACCCGTAGTAAACACAAGACAGGCGAATTCTCCTCGCCATTTTATCCGGAGCTTTCCGCACCCGGCTTCCTGCCCCAGACAGACTTGACCACGTAATAGCCGTGAATCGCCGGGTTGCGTATCTCACGCCGGAGATGCGCAGCATACACCGTAATCTCCTCCTTCGTCCAGCCCTGCAAATTGGCCATGTAGGTCACGAAGCCCTCCACGTCCGAGGTGATGGTGGCCTCGGCGTACTGCCCCATCTCCTTGAGCTTGGGGTCTTTGGGCCAATTCCCGACAGGGATCTGTCTCCTTGTTAGTCACTGATGACCACCCCCTCTCGCGGGGAGAGCGGGACTTGGGCAAAAGTCCCCTACCTTGGCAACGTGCTCCTCAATGTCAATAAAGCCAGCGTGTTCCATCGCGGACCTCTGCGTCCCGTCTTCGACCATGGTGACGGTCCGCCCGAGTATCTTGGAGCCCTCGACGAAGAGCTTGCCCCACTGCGCAGTGGCGCTGTCCTCCGCGACCGTGTCGTCGTCGCTCTTGTACCTCGGCTCGCCCTCGAAGCTCTCGACGTAGCCGCCGGGTTTGGCGCACCTGAAGGCCTGCTCGAAGAGCAAGTTCCAGTCGGGGATGCTGCCGATCAGGTAGCGCATGTGGACGAAGTCGATGGAGTCTTCCGGGAAAGTCCAGGTCTGGCAGCAGTCATCAATCTGGCTGGGCGGGTTGTTAATTCCTGAACAGTGGTTAGCTTCTTGGTGGCAAATTACACGTACAACTTGACGTTTGGAGGCACCCAGCCTGGCTGGATGGGAGAAATGTCAGTCCCGATAACTTCGCAGCTCGGGAAGCTGTCCCCAAAGTCCCTGGTAAAAGCCGTCAGCATGCATGATAGGATAGCGCACTATCGTGGGTCTTACATCGCCCAAATGCCCGTCCCGGTCCCAATGTCCACTGCTTTCTGTAAGAGAAGTGTTAGCGGAGCTTTTCCTACCAAATGGAAAATCAACACTGGCGTACCTGGATATCGTCTTTCAGCGGGGCCAGGAAAAGCTTGCCGCCGATGGCCAGCGAATGGACATGGTGGCTGCGATCGTCAGCATCTCGGCCGGTAATGTGGATCAAAACTGGGGGCCATACACAACGTCCCAGGCCTCGATCTGCGCGTTGTCGTTTGCGCCCCTGTCCAAGTAGCCACGGTCAGACGGGACGGCGGCCGGCTGCCTTCGATTAAAGGGCCAGAATTACCAGTATTCGGCGCTCGTGCGATCGCTATGGTAGGTCCGTCCTTGGATAGACCTGTACTGCAGGATGCTGCTGCTCACGGAAGCCGTAGAGCTTGTTTCCTCCTCGACCGTCGGGTCCTCGTCTTCCTGTAACGGCCGTCAGCGCCCAGCACCCCGACGGGTCTGTTGGGCTCGCCACTAACCAATGGCGCGGCCGTCCAGTGGCTTCCCGGCAACAAGCCCTCGGTCGCGCCTCCCGGGCTTTTCGGGCTCTTCGAGGGAGACTTGGGGCTGTCGCTCATTTTTTTGCGGCGGCGGGGCGGAGTGTTGTCAGCGGCGGAGGCCGGAAACTCGGGGGCGTTGCCGGCACCGCTTTCTCTTAAATGTTTCCACGGCGGGCTTGGATCAGCGAGCGGGCCATCCCGCCTGACATTTCGCGCGGGGCCTTCGAAGCCCCTGCTGGGGCAAGGATTGTGTGTGGACAGCCAAGTATCCTGTGGCCCGGCGCTCATGCGACCGCTCAGGAAGCGATTGGTGCAGCGCGGGACAGCAGGGCGGGATGTCGCATTGGCTGGTGCCACCCTGCGTTGGCCGTCGATCAGAGCCAACATGAGCTGGCTTGCATCCCGCGGATGGCCGCGCTCGGCAGTCCCGAGGTGCCCTGCAGGTTCTTTGCATATGTTCGAGCGACGGCCAAGAAGTGGGAGAAAATGGGAGCGTCGATTTCTACGGAGCGAACCTATGGCGTCGTTCTACAGGTGCCCCACAGCATTGAAGGATGCTTTCGGTCGTTACCGTGTAGACTGGGTGGAATGTCGAGGGGTATGCTTGAGAGGTTAGTCAAGACGGACTGCCACCGCAGGCATGATAGGGTCATACTTCAGGGCGTTCAGCGGTGTGAACCTCCAGTTGCGTTCTAAAGGCAACAGTTCTCTTCGCACACTGCAATAAAGGGGCTCTAAGTCCAGAGCTCACATAGACTTACCAGCCTTGGATGCATTTTAGGCCTGTTCTCTGCCGCTCTTTCCACTACCTTCCGATTCTCTCTGTGCACCTGCAGGCTATCTGCTCCTGAGAAAGCCTATCTGGATGTTTATGCACCTCCGCGAGCCAAAGAGTCGACTCGATTCGCATGGAAGGCATGTTATGTTTCTTCATGCTGCCCTTGTTTCTTCGTAAATGTAACGTAAGGATAAGACAAAGAATAGTTTACCCATGCCATAGGTATTATCCCCTTGGCAGGACCCAACGAAGTTATACTTTGAGTCTCTATTTGTGAATGAATTTTACTGGTCTGGGCTTTACAGACTCTGTGCAGCCTTGGCCCAATCTTTCAGTCGTGTCAGCAGCATATTGTCAGCATTTGCAGGGATTAAGATCCACGGGGAAAACTGCGCAAGGATATGTCCTCGCGTTTGAGGTGGTCTAATGCGTTTGTCTCTAACAGAACGAATCGAACAGTTTCGGAAATATTCGATCGCAGGACGTCAATTATGTGGATTATTCCGAGATCTAAATGGAGATTAAGATGTAGTCAACCTGCATACCATATATGCCTTGCCACATGGCTGAAAAGAAGCAAAACCTGCTTTGCGTCTCACTCAGCGAAGACCTGTGTGGCTGAGCACAATCGTACTTTGCATGCTGTTGGGGGCAAGGCGGAGTTTCCAGACGTCACTGCAGGCGTCAGCCAGTCGGTTCTGCCAATTGGTGCGAAGCCTTGGCACAGCCTCAAAAGGCGCATTGGGTGCTGAGCCCCTCGAACCCGGAAATTTGTGACGTGAGCACCGGTCCGCAGCCCGATTTCAATCGTTGTTCGTCCCGGAACAACGTCACACCTTGCTGACACCCGCCCCTTGTTAGTGTTAGAGGGATAAAAACAACACCGTCTCCCATCTCGAGATGGCTTTTATCTCGCATGCAGCACTTGATCGAACCACAAACAATAAACCACTGCATAAATTGCATCTCCTACCCTTTTATTCAAGTAATATGAGTGGCCGTCTCTCTAGGATACTGGATGGCCTCCAGTCAAAACTAAATGGGGGAAGCAATGACACCCACACCTCCAGGCCGCACGCACCCCAAGGCCCCTATAATACGAATGGAACGCCCGCACACCACGGCCCTTCAAATCCCCACGCGCCAGCATTCCACGGCGCTCCAGGCCCACCAGCACCCTACGGTGGCCCCCCGAGCCAGCCGCTCTATGGCAACCCAACGCCACCTGGGTTCGGCGGTCCGCCAACCTCGTACCCGTCGACCCAGTACTCCCCCGCCCCTCCGGCTCCAGCCCCGTCCGCTCCTAGCGTCTTCAACATCCAACCCTCGCCCTTTAACTCGCACACCGTATCCATCCATGTCGCCGGGCAGCCCAACGCGCCTCCGCTCTACTCCTTCTCGACCTCCATGCGGAAGCCCCAGGTCACCATGATCCAAGCCAACAACCACGCGACCGTTGGCGAGGCACGCTTCTCGTTCCGGGGCAGCAGCATCGACCTATCGGCGCGGGGCCAGCCCGCGCGCATGGTGCGGCACGGAGACAGCTACACGGTCCAGGGGCCGATGGGTGTGTTCAAGTGGAACATGAGCATGGTGAACGCCACCGTCTCGGACCTTGTGGATGCGAACGGGACGATCGTAGCGAGGTACACGCGGTCGGGCATCCCTGGTGTCGGCGGGATGTCGCTCACGCTGTGGGTACCGTGCAGCCCGCCGTTCGTTGAGCTCGTTATGCTCTCCCTGGTGGCTGCCAGGACCATTAACGGGGAGGACATGAGAACGGGACGTAGAAAGGTTAACTCGACGATGGGAGGCAGCACTGGCTTTGGGTCTTTTCTTGCCTCGGGCGGGGACGGTGGCAGCGGGGACGGTGGTAGCAGCGGCGGCGGGGGAGATGGCGGCGGAGGGGGTGGTTGCTAATGGAATTACGGATGTAAAGCTTAATGGCTTGGGAACAACCATAGGAGTCGGGGAGTTAGACTATTCTGGCTGGAGCTGTCGTGAGGGTATTTTACTGGCAGCTTAGCTTGGGTACTTGAATCGGAATATGGGATAGAGCCTGTTATTCTTCTAGATATCGCATAATGGCATCTTGGGCTTAGCCTCGGTCGTAAAGTGTATTAGACGCGTTGATACGAAGCGGGCGATTCCTTGGGGACCTGACTTGTAATCCAGCCTGCATCGATCCACGAGACTGTCAAAGAAATCATATTCTTCCCCCAGGTTTCACTTTACCATCGGCGAAAGAACAGCACGACTAATTTGTGTAGAGCAGCCCCGTGGCCGAAACTTCTGGATACTTTGGTGGCATCCACCGCGGGCCACACGGCCGCCAGTACGTGAATGCCCATACCGGTCGACTTGGCCGGGGGCAGAAGCAGACCACAAGGCTCACTCGAGGATCCACCCCGTGTAGTGTTTTCCCAAGGTACGCCCAGTTCTCCGAAAGGGTCGGGTTCTAGACGTCAAGAATGCATGCCATGGTCTGCAGTAGACAGGAGGCAGGTAATCTCACTCCTCTAACTCGTTTCTGACTCCGCCTAAAAAGGCTCCAATCTTCCAGAAGAAGCTTGTCCTTCTACTGCGGCCGATCGTTCGTATAGATAGTTCGTCCTTCCTCTATGGAGAACGAGCTTGTAAGACGGCACGCGGGGCACAGCTTTTCCGGCAATACGCCATCCTTTCAATTGACCCCGGTGACAGAACCTATGCCGACCTGCGTCTTCCCGACGGGGGAGACCGCTGGCCACGGGAGCCATCCCCTAGTCCACCACTAGGCCCTGCGTAGTCCAGCTCAAACGGTTCCGAGGACGTTGGCACGGGAAATCTTCTATACCAACCCTGGGGCGGAGTCGCGACCCTGTGTGTTCGGGGATCGACTGGCACATAGCGCATAGCACCCTCCGGCTCTCCAGCCCGACTTGCTTCCCGCTCACGTTCCGTGAAGAAGTCTACATTTCGTGCCGCCGCGCTGTCCCAATCAGGTCCACGCGGCACGCTCGAGGCCGAGGACGGCTGGCCGTGTGACGAGTAGTAGTTACTTGGAGGACCCGGCGCGGGTGGCTCGCCGTGTGACTGCTGGTGGTCAATTGAAGACCCCGTCGGGGGCGGCTGGTAGTGTGACCAGTAGTAGTTCCTCGGAGGAGGAGCCGGCGGGGGCGGCTCGTTGTGTGACTGGTAGTAGTCAATTGAAGACCCCGTCGGGGCTGGCTGGCCGTGTGACCAGTAGTAGTTCCTTGGAGGAGGAGCCGGCGGGGGCGGCTCGTCGTCTGATGAGTGGTCATCCGGCGAGGACCTTGACGACAACGATGGTGTGGGAGAGCCGGGGCCGAGAGCGCCCGTGGTGGGATGCGTGCCCACATGAAGGACCCTATCGCCGTAGTTATTCCCGAGCCCGCACAAGGTGAGAAGGCCAGAGGGGTCTAGGCACATGTTCCACATCACCGCGCGGAGGTGGCCCTGCAGGGCAGCAAGCGCCGCCTGGGCCAAGGGAAGCTCTCCGTCCGCAAGACTGATGGGCGGCTTGAATTTTGTAAAGTGGCCGAAGTCGAAATCGAAGCCGAGCGTTCCGTTTTCCGGTGTGCGCCCCGCATCCGGTACTCTTAAGCAGTTGTTTCCAACGTCGAAGCTTATAGCGCGGCTCTTCTCGCCTCCCACGACGATTTCCAGGCTTGTGACCAGCGCGTCCCGGAACCTTGTGTCGTAGGAAAAGAGAACGGCGGTGGACCTCCACATGAAGCTCCCTGTCCGGCAGACAGATTCTATAGTCCGGTCCAGGGCGTGGAATGTCTGCATCGCATGCCTGCTCCAGGATATTTCGCCAAGGTCGGACTCTGTGACGGCGTCCAGCGCAGACTGTAGGCGTAGGCTGTCCTTTTCCGAGAGGCCCAGAGCTATGAGGGCGCTCCTTGCGAGGTCCAGTGTCTTCTGGAGGCCAGCGGTCTTCAACACGTCCTTCACGAAGATATCTCTCGTAGTGTCGTAAAGAAGACCGACTGCGCTCATCTCCACGTTGAGATAGCCCGTAAGAACTCCTTGCAGTGCAAAGCGTTTCATCCAGGTACCAACCACAGTCCTACGCACAGCCTGTGGCGTCCTCTTTCCCTTCCTGCTTGATATTCTGTAGTATCCATTTTCTTCAAGGACAGGCTCGCTCAGGTTGCTCTGGACATGTACAGGGAGTAGTCGTAAGTCATCTGGGAGGTCGTCGCCTATTATTACATGCGTGGCCTTCGAAATCGCCAAACCCATCTTCCTTAGGTCCGCCGCGTCCCCCGTGGAGCACTCTGTACGCGAGAGCGTGACGAAATTCAGCTTGATCAGTCCCCCAACGGGGGGGCGGGATCTCATGGCATGCGAGACAACCTTTGTGGGTGCGATATACTCGCCGTTCGGTAGTCTGAAGTAGCCGAGCGCGAGAAGAACCAGGTTTTCCAGCGGAATGCTGTGTTGAACCAGGGCTTGCCGGGCGACCGGAACAGGGTGCATCTCGAAGAACACTTTGTGCTCGTTACTTCGGTCGAGCCATTCCTTTTTCTCGTTAAGAACCATGCCGGAGAGTCCAGAGACGAAGCGCCCGGGGTTTCGTGCTTCCACACCTTCCTGCCGCACTGCCCCGAGAGGCAATCCATAGTCCGGGCGGAGAGCGTATCGGTGGATGATCCCCAGAACGAACAACCAATGCCCATGGACGGGCAGGTAGCACTGGCCGTCGTCAAACACCAGCGCGTCGCTTCCTGAGACGGTGTTTATGCCTGGGAACATGGCCGTAATGACATAAGCGAAGTTGACCCATCCGGTCGTCGATTGCCGCGGCCCCAGCCTGCTTTGATCCGGTGGCCCGCCCAGGGCTCTGACGTCGGGAGAGCGCCGGAGGTCGGGAACCCTGACGGTCCGATTGAACCGGATGCCCGGCAGGCGGAAGCCGTGGGAGACAAATTTGCGACTGGGGTCGTCGACCAGGGCGAGAGCCAGCGCTTGCTTCGTCCTGGACTTCTTATAGATGAAGTATCCCGGGAGGAGTCCGCCCAGGGCAACGATCGCCATGAAGACGGCGACCCAGGTGCCGATAGCGGCTGCAAGATCTGTGGCGTCTGCCATCCTAGACGATATGATTTGAGATAGAAGCGCTGCGATCGCATTAGCTGGATTGCAGATTTGGCGTGTCTCGTTAAAGGTCGTAAAGACGGTGCCCACTAATTTCAGTCGTCCATGCGAGAAATTTTCACCCCGAATTCCTCGCTTCGCCCCGTCAGCCCAGCCTTCTGCTATTCCTAATTGGGCACAAACGGAAGGTCGGCGGCGGTATTCGCCATTGGCCTGACTCCGCAGCCGCCTTGCAGGTGGAATGCCTCCGTGGGGGCTCAGCCCCTTTGCGCGGGTAAGGGGGCGGATGCAGCCCGCCTAGGTTCTATAAGCATAGACCGCTTAAAGCCAAGGCGCATGGAGCGCCGCCCGTTCTATTGGCCTCTTGACTTACGCGCCGTGGCTGCGACCCGCGTGGTGTTATTCGTGTCATTTGCATCAACCATGGTTAGGGAGGCAGGTATGGATAGGAGAAAATAGAGCCCGAAGAAGACATAACTGCAACGGTTGTGTATAGGAGCAGTCGTCCGGCAGGCACTAGCACCTAGCGACAGTAGGACATGTTCCCCGGGGTAGGTAGGAGGAAACTACGCTTCGTAAGTCTACTAATAGATCAGGAGAGCAGGGGCAGGGACAGGATTATCAACAGGTATCCAGCAAGTAAAGGTAAGATTCCCCCCCTTATTGACACCCTTACGATCAGGAGGTTCCAAAGGTGGCAGATTTGTTCTTCCAGAAATGGCAGCCTCGGATTATCTCGAATGCAAGGCTTCGGCCCCGCGCCGGTATTCCGGGATTACCGGTGCCTGGTGGGGCCGACTCCGTTTATATAACGCCTCACTAGGGCTTCGACTCGGCCCGAAGGGGTAGCATTGAGCTCTCCTCTACGACTTTAGTCCTATTAAAAACGCGAGCCATATCTATGGCCGTCGACGAAGTTAGTTATAGAACTTGGAGTCCCCCTCCTTGATGCTGGGAACGTAGTTGGTATCCAACCTCATCAGAAACGAGTCACTTCACTATGCTGCTAAGGCCTTCGACGATAGGACGGTAAAGGTTCTCCTGCACTTCGGAGCCGATATCAACGCCAGAAGCCAGCTAGGACGAACTCCTTCTCGGTGTGGTAGTAAATCTAGACATCTGAAACAATAAAGGTCAACCTTTCCTGCCGCTCATATTACAAAAGGACGAGCGTTGCCGTGGCAGCAGTTCTGCCATTACTAGACTTTTTGGCTTCCGCCTCAGACCTAAACCGTCAAGACTTGATAGTCGCACGCGCTCTCATTGAGACGGAGAGATCAAGCCTGCTAGAAGACAAGACGGCACTACTTCGTGCCGACCTGAAACAGAGAAACAACCCTACCGATAGAGAGCTACCAGATATGGCTGGACCGACTGAGAATCTCCAAGTGGCTATACACCCATACAGGCAAGACATCCTGTCATAGTTTCTCGGCTGCATCTAGTAAAGGGACATCGGGTTATGAGACTGTTCTCGGGCCCTCTTCAGTTCTGAGACATAAAAGCGTATTCCCAGGCTTTTTGGTAAACACAATGGTCCGATATTTTAGAGTCTATAAAGAGTAAGTAGGAGCTTCTTACTGACAAACAAAACCAACACCCAATGATAGAGGAGCGGAGACGGGACGTTGTAACGACCCTCACTGATTGCTGGGATCGATGCACCATGATAGAGCACTGCACCTCTCAGCCACAGTAACGTCCTAGGATCGACATCGGAAACGGACCAATGAGCCGCCGCCATCACCTCGTTTGAGAAATCTCATTCCCGAATTTTCGCGGAGTATTGAACGACCGGGGGGGGGGGGGCTCCCCGGGGATCACGGGGTGGCCGGCTGAAAGAAAATACGTTTCTGGCTGACCCGGCTCCCCGAATCACTAAATTTCCGTCCAATACCACGTCACCCGAGGGGCATGGACACAGTTACGCAGTACTCATACTCTTGTGACGAGTCGATCATGGTGGAATGTTGCCTACGACTATGCGGGGACGCGGGGGCGAGTGTGATAAGCCACCGCGCCGGCCATACTGGCCAGCCGAATTTTGACGAAGGCGGACAGAAGAAATGCTTAAGTTGCATCAGTCCTTAATAGACATATATCTTCCTTTTCGGGACGGGCTGTTGTGTAAGCCCTTTTCAATGACTGCCCCTGACCCGGGCAACTCTTACACGGATTCATCTGCGCATGCGCCACGTTGCAATGGGCGGAAATAAGAGCTTGCCAAGCGGCTGAGCACCCCGAACACCCCACAAAACCACTAAATAGGAAAATCAGATTAATCATTACCCTGCGTCCCGTCAGCCCTAGCCCGTGGTTGCCGCATGTTTGTCGATCGATGCGTGCTTCCATTTTTGAGACGAGACCGCGGCCCTTTTGCCCATATGCGCGCAATGCTGCTTCTTTAGGAAATCAGGCCGGGCGTCGAGGACCCCTGCCGCGGCACAGCCCCTCCGGGCCGCGGAGACCAGACGTGTTTCTATCGGTCAGACTACCCGCCCTCTCGCCCAGGTGCTTATGTGCGCAACGACACAGCCAGGATTAGGGGAGCCATATGAGTCCTGGGCGAGATCCGGGCAGCCATTGGCCGCGAAATCGAAATTGGGAGCAGCTGTGCAGACGCTTCCAAATCTCAACAGCGGCCTCAATTCGTAAGCGTACCGCGAGTCCGTAAATATAGATATAAGCCGGAGCCATACCCGGCATGTTCTACTTCTCGTCGCTCTTTTCCATCACAGATCCCAAGGACATACACCCGCGTTCTTAGCAGTCCTCCGTCCCCTCGTTTTAAACCCACGATGGCTATCCGTCTACCGCTCACGCTACTGGCTGCGGCCTCCGCCGTCCTGGCGAATCCTTCTCCGTCCGCCGCGGGAAACGACACAGGCGGGGATTACGGCGAGCCCCAAGGAATTCAATGGGGGGAGTGCGGCTTCAACGCCTCCGTGCCTATCGAGTGCGGAACCCTTGCAGTCCCGCTGGACTATTCCGAACCTGAGAGCGGAAACCTGGACCTCTCCCTGTCGAAAATCTCTGCCGTCAGCGAGCCGTTCAAAGGCAGCATCCTCTTCAACTTTGGTGGTCCGGGAATGGAAGCGATCCAGACGTTGGGCGTGCTCGCGCCCCTGCTGCTCAAGTATCTCCACCCTCGCTCCCCGGCTTTAGAGAGCTTCAGACGCCACTCCTGAAAATCACCAAAGAAACGAAATCTAACGCCTAGTACAGCGCGACCGGCGGCCAACATGATCTAATTGCTTTCGATCCACGGTACGTCGCTCTATACACTTTCCTACCTGTCCTCTCTACCACAGACTAACGCGTGTTGGTGCGTATTAGTGGCACTGGCAATACGATCCCATTCGATTGCTTCGAGACCCCTGAAGCAAGACAACTAGCGCAGTTCCAGTACCGCCTAGAAACCCTCCTAGCTGATGGCACTGACGTTGCACTTGGCGACCTCTGGGCGGGTGCCAGTGCTTTCGCGAACATCTGCGGAGCAGCTCGCCAGGACATCGGCGAGCTTGTCGGGACGGCCTTTGTGGCCAGAGACATGATGCAGATCGTGGATGCGCTGGAGGAGGACGGGCTGCTGCGATTCTGGGGTAAGCTATGCTCCTGGCGCTAAATACCTTTTGACCCCATAGAGTCTACCTTTGCTAAAAAGGCTTTGCCACAGGTCTATCGTATGGAACTGCTCTCGGGGCAACTACCGCAGCTATGTTCCCTGACCGAATCGACCGTCTTGTGCTTGACGGCGTTGTTAACTTCAACCGATACAACAATGGCTTCACCGTGTATGGATTCCGACCTTACTTCTACCTATATCGGCTACGGTATTGACTTTAAGATAGCGACGCAGAACAACAGTCTGGTGCCGACGGTGCGTGGACAGCGCTTCTAGAAGAGTGTATCGAGTCTGGCGAGAGGTGCGGCCTCTCTCAAGTCAACGGAACCGCTGAAGAGCTGGTGGATACTCTCAACCGGGTAGCCGATGGGTTTAGAACTGACCCTATCGCTATCGGAGACACCGTCGTCGACTATTCCACCATCATCGGTCTCTACTACCTGGTCCTACAGACCCCAAGCGACCTGACCAACGCTACTGTTATGCTTAATAACATCGTTAACCGCGAGAACCTCGTTGAGACTTTCGAGTACTTCGGCGGCTTGTCTGCTTCCGCCCAGACAGGCAACGAGGCCCTATCTGGTATCAAATGCAGCGATACTACCGCCCGGTCCTCCGACCTCGAGGGGGTCACGGAGGAGGTGGAATTCGTCCTGGAGGCTAGCCGCATCTTCGGCCCTATCTCGCCCGCCAACGGACTTATATGTGCGCAGTGGCCTTTTGAGGCGAAGGAGCGGTACGCAGGCGACTTCAAGATCAAGACCCCTAACCCTGTCTTGCTCGTGGGGAACACCCACGACCCTCTTACCGCCGCGGCCACTGCGTACAGCATGAGCGAGTTGCTTGAAGGGAGCGTTGTGGTAGAACAAAAGGGATTCGGGGTAAGTTCTCACTTTATTGTTTCTGCTGCCTTTCTTCGACGAGTACAATCGAACGTGTGATACTAACCCTTTGCGCCAACCAGCATACTTCGATCGCGCAGACGTCAGCGTGTACCGCCGAGATCCTGCGCGCCTACTTCGTCGATGGTGTTACACCGGACGGCAACACCGAGTGTGAAGTGGACCTCCCGTTGTTCCCTTGAGCATCTAGGCAGCGGTGTACTGCTGTACCCCCAGCCACGATTCACGGAGAAGATAATTGATCTCTTATGTAAATGGCCCTGCTGCAGCTTATGAGCTGGGCGTTCCTTCATTTCCTTCAGGGTCGCGGACTTACACTATCGCGGTGGAACATAATACTTGGTTTGGCTGTTGACGTGGTGGCGTGTGACCTGGCAGAGCATGGGACTCCTTGTTTCCTTTCTTTCGAGGTGTCTAGCCGGTTACCCTTGATCTTAAGCTAGGGATAACAGCAAGCTGAAGATAAAGCTGTTATTACGTGGAGAAATCTGACGTTATTTTTATTTAGAGGTACCAGTCAAACTTGTCACCTCCAAACCTCTTCGCCCTCACGTCCCCAGATCGCGCATGTCCCTCAAACTTCTCCGCCCGCGCCGCGCGCCCACACAGCCGCCCCAACTCAGCGCTCGCCTCTCCCGAGGTGACCTCCTGGTATGTAACAGTCTTGAGATACTTCCCAACCCAGAGCCCACCGGTAAAGTTTGCCGCGCCCTTCGTAGGCAGCACGTGGTTCGTCCCGATCACCTTGTCGCCGTAGGACACGCAGGTCTTCTCGCCCAGAAAGAGGGCGCCGTACGCCTTCATCTTGTCCAGGGCCTCGCGCGGGTTCTCCGTCAGGATCTGGACGTGCTCGCTGGCGTACTTGTCCGCCAGCGCGTACCCCTCGTCCAGGTCGTCCACCACAATGACCTCGCCGTAGTCCTCCCACGACGCGGAGGCGAGGGCCGCCGTGGGCAGGTTCTTGAGCTGCCGGGCCACCTCGTCGATGACTTTCCTCCCCAACGTCTCTGAGGTGGTGATGAGGACGGCGGGGGTGTCAGGCCCGTGTTCGGCCTGCGAGAGGAGGTCCGTGGCCACCGTGAAGTAGTCAGCCTTGTCATCAGCCACGATGAGCACCTCGGTAGGGCCAGCAGGGAGGTCAATGCCGACTGTGCCGAAGAGCTGGCGCTTGGCCTCCGCGACGAAGGGGTTGCCTGGCCCTGTGATGAAGTCGACCTTAGAGATAGTCTCTGTACCGAGGGCCATGGCGGCGATAGCCTGGACGCCTCCGAGGATAAAGATGTCGTCAGCGCCTGCCATGTGAGCTGCAGCGATAGTAGCATGGGGGAGCTCGCCGTTTATGGGCGGTGTGCAGGCGATGACGTGCGGTACGCCGGCCGCCTTTGCCGTCAGGATTGTCATGTGCGCCGAGGCCAGGAGTGCGTACCGACCACCTGGGATGTACCTGAAATCCGAGTCAGTTAACGTCATAAATCCGTGCCCCTTTTTTGGTAGACATACGCTCCCACGGCCTGGACCGGTATGGACTTCTGCCCCAGGTGCACGCCGGGGCTCATCTCCACCTCAAAGTCCTTGAGAGACTCGCGCTGCGCCTTGGCGAACCTCCGGACATTCCCTTGCACCGTCTTGATGTCCTCGATCGTCTGCTCGGGTATCTGGGCGATAGACGCCTTGATGTCGTCCCCCGAAAGCTTAAACGAGCCGGGTGACCATTTGTCGAACTTCTCCGAGTACTTCCTAACCGCAGCGTCGCCGGAAGCGCCGATGTCGTCGATCACGCCCCTGACGATGGCGGGGATGTCGACGCTGGGCGAAGCGGACGCGTCGCTAGTCTTGCTAACTTGCTTTAAATGGGTAGGCATTTTGGACGGCGGTGGTCGGGGTTGAGAGCTTGGTCCCTTCTCTGCGTGTGTATTCGAGTCGCGTGGGAAGCCAGTGAATGAATGCGAGTCAGAGTCACCTTGGGCAAGCCTGCCCGGCTAGATGTGCTTCCTACCCGGGTATATGGGTCTGATTACTGGAGCGCAGCTGCTAACATGCGGGGGTGGCGCGGATCGGAGGGTCGCCGCCACTCCCGATGCGGAGAAGCCGGTGGTGGGGCCGACATCCCCCGCAATCCCCACCGACGCGCCAAGATGTCGCACGGGGTCTGACCAGTGCCGGATTCGAGGGATCGAGGAAACACAGGGCGTTACCCCGAATGGGCAGGAACGCGAGGTTTTCGGACGTTTTCGGAACATCTGGCTTTTCTCGAGAGCTCGGGCCTGGTGGCAGTCCCCTGTTGCAGACGTGAGTAATACGTTCGTGCTCCATCGTCGGGGTGCTATTTCCGGCGCCGCAAGTCCGTCCCGCCTGTCCGCTCTTTCCCCGGATTTTCACCGCACGAGAGCTCTATTATCCGCCTAGTAATCCACAAAGAGAAGCGATGGGTTTTGGAATTGGCACGTTTCCAGCACCGGTTCTAGCAGCAAGGGACAGAATCCAACTCCTGCCCGGTCTAAACGGCCGTGGACCTCTCCGACATCGGCCCTCGCAACTTTAGAATAGGTAGATATCGTGGTATGCCCCGAAGTCTTGGTCAAAACGGTCCGGATCCTTGGCGCAGGGGACACTGGGGGGCTCTCGCCCGAACCGCATCGGATCTCAGAAGCAAAAGGATAAGACCTTTCGTCCTCTCTCCCCAGGCCCTTTGTATTCGCCTCGCGACACCCACCGCGAGCCTTGGCTAAGCCTGAACTAAAAGCGACATCTGTGTGATATATTTGAACTAGGGGTCGTCCCTGGAGGACTACATACAGATACCGAGTCCCCTATTGAGCTTTTTGCTCCAGCTGGCCCTTGAAATCCGCCACGATGTCATCAAACGATGCGTCTCGGTGAAACCCCAACGCCATCGCCTTCGCGTTGTCAAACGTCGCCGGCCACGAATACAGAATCCGCGCTACATCCGGGTCCTCAACCTCCGACACATACGCAAGCTTATCCTCCCCTCCCACACGCTCCAGCGAGTCCAACATATCCTGCACTGTGACCCCAATCCCCGGCAAGCAAATCACCCGATTGTACCCCGGAAGAGCATCGCCCGGGAGGCTTAGACAATGGATCAAGTTCTTGACTAGCACCCGCGGCGAGCTCAGCCAGTGAGCAAAGGAGCGGTCCCGTATCGGCACCACGCAGGGTAGGCCCTGGAGCGGCTCGCGGATTATGCCCGAGATGAAGGAGGAGGCTGCTGCGGAAGGCTTGCCCGGTCGGACGGAGATGGAGGGCAGGCGGAGGATGAGGCCGTCGAGGTAGCCGCGTCGGGTGTAGTCGTTGATCAGACACTCGCACATCATCTTCTCGCAACCGTATGAGCTTTCTGGCGTTGGGCGTACGTTCTCGGAGACGGGTTGGAAGAAGCTGCCACCGTACACAGCGCCGGCTGACGTGTAGATGACACGGATACCGGGGCATTTATGGCGGAGGGTGTCTAGTAGAGCTCTTGTCGCATCAAAATTCACTCTCATTCCTATCCCCGCCGATTGGTGAGTATTGGTAGAGAGCAGCTCGACTAGGGGCGGGAAAGGGGGTCTCACGAGCACAGTACTAACCCATTTCAAAGTTCTCTTCTGAACCAGAAGACATAATCCCGTGTAGGATGAACGCAGCATCTAGCCTCTCCTCCACAATATTGGAGGCTTCTTCGAGGAGGTCCGCCTTGATCACCTTGGCGTCATGAGGGAACCTGACACCCTTGGGTATAGGTACGTCGACTATGTCCGTCAAAACGACATCGTACGTCCCAGCCTCATCATCTAGCAGCGCCTTGGCGAGGATCTGGCCGACGAACCCTCCGGCTCCGGTAATGAGAACCCGCATGATTGACGGAGTGCGTACCGCGGACTGGCTTACGGCGAGAATACGTTGGGCAGTTGATATCGGGTATCGCTTGAACCGTTATCCCAACCTCTGGAGCTTCGAGATCCCATGTGTTTCTAGACCTCCTGCTGGATTAAGAGGGACGAGACGGGGCGGGGTAACAGTGGCGTCGGCCTCATTCGGCGGTCTCTCCGATCTGACTGGGGCCGGCCGGGAAAGACGCCGGAAGATGCGGGGTTGCGGAATGAATAGCCACTTAGAACTGTGGGGAAGCAGGACTGGTGCGGGGCTACAGACGATCAAATGGTTTGAGACAGAGAGCACTTATTACGGATTGACCAGAGGCCTAAGTTCTGTCTGTTGGCCTGGGTATGATTTTACAAATGGACATGAAGGCAATGGGGCAAGGTAGACAGCTGGAAGCGCCCGGGCCTGTCAGTGCATCACGTGAGACTGTTGGACCTTTATTGCCTGCAGCCCTTTCGGATTGGCTTCTCAGTTCGGTTGCATCGTGGCCACCGCGCCAGTATAATCGAAAGATTCTGCGCCTCTCGACTACACTTATGACTCTCTAGTACTTCAAGTTCCAAAATTCCGCCTCAAGTCTTATTTCTACCAGGAGCCGCGTTAAGATCCCGCCTAGCCCTCACCTACGACACCTTACTTCTTCGCCCGTCGATCCGCCAACGCTGGCATGAGCATGACATCCTACGACGACATAGCCGAGGAAAACAATGACGATGAGCGCCGGGCGTTTATCCGAAAACTCATTGATGCCATAGATAAAATCGTGGACTTTGTTGATGGCCGCCTGGGCTGGGGCGGAGCCGGAACGTACGGCGGTTTCCTGAGGGGCTCATTCAACATCTGCATCATCGTCAGCCACGGCGGGAGCGATGAGAGAGTCGTCATCCGCTTTCCCACTCCGGGGCGTACATACGAACCCTGGAGGGCCGAGAAGGTCAGGAACGAGGTGATGACCATCGAGTATCTCCGCGAGCACACAACCATCCCCGTGCCAACCGTACGATTCTGGGGCTTTGCGGAAGAGAGTCCGGAAGGGCTGGGGCCGTTCATTGTCCTGGACTTCGTCAGCGGGACTGACCTGGACGAGATCCTGAAAGGACCAACGGAGAACGACCAGCAGGATGTCATCCTCAACCCGGACATCGACGAGGCGAAGCTCGATGTCATCTACGACCAAGTCGCCGACTACATGCTCCAGCTCTCCCGACTCGCGCTCCCCGGAATCGGAGCCGTCTCCAAAGTATCGGGCGAGTGGACCGTCGCCGACAGGCCCCTGACATACAACATGAACGACTTGGTGACGAGCACCGGCTACCCGGCCGACCAGTTCTCCACCGCGCCGTTCGCCCGCGCGAGCGACTACTTCGCGGCGGCCGCGGAAGAGCACATGACGCACTTACGGACCCAGCGGAACCTCGCCTTCAGTGAGACGGACGCGCAGTGGCGGTTCGCCGCCCGCCACCTCTTCGAGCGTCTGGTCCCCGACCATTGCGTCGACGACGCCGGCGCTCTTCTGCGACGACCTCCGGCCCGCCAATATGCGCGTCGACCCGGACACGCTCTGCGTCACGGCCGTGCTCGATCTCGAGTTCACAAATGCCATGCCCGCCCAGTTCGCGCACGACCCTCCCTGGTGGCTGCTTCTCCTGGCGCCGCACATCTGGCTGGAGCGCGGGGAGAAGGAGGAGTTCTTGATCCGATTCATACCCAGGATGAACCAGTTTATCCGGGCGGTGGAGCGAGCGGAGCAGAGGTCGCCGTTAGTCCAGGAGTCGCGTCTTTCTTCTCGGATGCGTGATTCGTGGGAGAGTGGGCGTTTTTGGTTCAACTATGCTTCGAGGAAAAGCCTGGATGTCGACATAATCTACTGGCGCGCACTACATGAAGACGGCAAGGTAACGCTTGACAAGGGAGCGCTTGACAAGATGGGGCATTTGGTGCCAATGAAGATGGCGCAGCTGGCTGCGTATAACGAGGAGAAGGAGAAGGATTCTCGATTCGCTAAACTAGAGGACGGATGATCAAATGACTATCTGCTTGAGAAATCTGATAGGCGTTATTTAATCGGGCCCCTCCGCCGGTGGGTTCGACGGGGTGGAATTTAGGCTCACAGCCGTTAGGGGATTCCCGTTTCAAACTGTAGATGGGTACAAGTGTATGTACCCACTCAAACTGCCTACCACATATACGCCGTGGCTTTTATTGAGTGGCTTCTATTGAGGTTGCATCTTAACTATCTAGGACACGGCGAAGCTCTTTGTCTCGAGAGTTCAGCTGCTCTACTGTTGGCATCCCGTACGCCTCCTCCGTCTGCTTTATAACCTTCTCCACCCAGGGCTCACTCTCCCCGTCCTTCTTGATGTCAACCGTCTCAAAGCTGTCCCACACCTGCTGAATCGTGGTGTCGAGGTTTCCGAGAAAGCCGCGGATGCCCGCCGCGCCGCCGCCCATGTTGTACGCCTTTAACGGCCCCTGGACGGCGAACCGCGGGCCCAGGCTCGCCTCTATGACCGCGTCGAGGTCCTTGACGCTCACCACATCCTCCTTGATCAGGTACGCCGCCTCCCGGAGTATGGTGAAGGCGAACCGGTTGCCCACGAAGCCAGGGAGCTCCTTGTTGATGACCACGGGGCGGTGGCCCGAGCCCAGCGCCTCGAAATAGCCGCGCGCAAAGGCCGCCTCCCCATCCTGCGTCGCAGGCGAGGGCACAATCTCGAGAAGCGGCAGGATGTGAGGCGGGTTGAAAGGGTGCACGACTAGCAGCCGGTTTCCGTAGTTCGTCCCCTCGCTCT
Source organism: Sordariomycetes sp. S4602 (assembly GCA_023628835.1). Lineage (NCBI taxonomy): Eukaryota > Fungi > Ascomycota > Sordariomycetes > Sordariomycetes sp. S4602. The sequence continues at coordinate 136,957 of JAMAJV010000009.1, forward strand.
GGGCAGACGCGGGGATGCCAGAGGTCGAGCTCCAGAAATGGGCCGTCGCCGGGGCGCACTTCTCGATCTTCGACCAGATGTCTCGCTTGAAGGCGAGGTTCTCCGGCCCCTGCTCCTGCACGATATCGGCGGTGGCGCACGCCTCCTCCAGCGACGAGCAAATGACCAAGCGCCCCTGAGCTATGAAGTCTGCGGGGCTTGGTGTTTGTGGGTCGGTGCCGAGATATCCCGGTAGGACGGAGGCTACGTGCTCTTGCAAGTCGGGCCGCGTGTCGAAGACGGTGACGGTCCCGGCGCCGAAGCGGAGGTGGAGGGCCGCGAAGGAGATGCCGATGGAGCCGAGGCCTACTAGCGCGACGTTGTGGCGGGGCGGCGATGGCGAAGTTGTGTCCATGGTGGAAGGAGGTAGTTGTCAGTTCTCCTGTTCGATCGAGGGGTTTGGCGTGGTGTGCCTTCGTTTTGAAGTACTGCTCGAGATTGTCATAAGTGGTTCGGCGAAGGTTGAGGGCTGGAAATACCCCGCGCAAACCCCACAATTCTCCCACCCGAGGTCTGGGTCTGCCCCGGCCCGCAACGCCCGGCCTTTCGGGCCCACTTTATCGGAGGTTGGCCGCCCACCGGGTTCTTGCCTCTCGCTATGGCTGCGTACATGGCACCGGTTTCCGAGAATCCTAGAATGTGTTTTTATTCTAGAGAAAATGTTTAATTCTGTTTATATGGCTAGCATTATAGTCGTTTCCGCACACAAAAACCAGGAAATGGCCGCTCGAGACATAGTAGAGCGCATAGCTGGCCTCGTCTTCTCCGGGCTCTTACAGGCCGTCACCACCGTAGGCCGAGCCTCGACATATAGACGAGAGTCCACCGGCAATTACCCAGGAGGCTCCACACGTAATAAGATATTTTCACCGTGTCTTTCTGACAAGACCCGACTGCCTTGTTGATCTATCAAGGTCCTCTACGCGTGATGGGAAGCGCAGGAACTTGTCAGTAGGTTACCTGTCGGTACAGTCGCAGAAGCCTCGTGATGTAATTGCGAAGCCTCCGGTGGCAACTATTCCGCAGAGGACGACGCGGGACGAGACTAATAAAACGGTAAAGAAGTATTATAATCTGAACTAAACTCTATCTCAACTAAATTCCCCTAGCAAAAACATTCGCCCACTCGCTACGCCGGCGCCTGTCAATCACGCGGAATCTTAAAGCCCGATACACGGAGCTCCTGGAAGACGCCTTCGGGGTCGTACTTCTCCGAAGCATCCTGCAACAGCCCAATCGTAGCGTCCCCGAACGAAGCGATGGCATCCTGGCTGCTGTGGGCGTAGTTCAGGTACCTCCACGGCCGCCCGACGCCCAGGCTCTCCGCGTACGCCTCCACGTCCCTCGCGAACGCCTTGACCTCCGGCATAGCGATGCGCTCCTCCTCGGCACCGTCGATGGCGAGGATAACCAGGAACAAGATGCCGTTACCGTCGTCGACGTGGCGGTCCATGCCCATGGCGTTGCCTCCGCGGGCCAGGCTCTTCTCGATGATGGACTCGGTGAGGGGCTGGATGGTGTACACGGTCGAGAATCCCGTCTCCGAGGACGGGACGATCTCCTCGAGGTGGGCGTTGAGCTCGTTGAACTTTTCGAGGGCGTACTTCATTGGGCGCGGGTCGTTGTCGAACGATAGCGTGAACCAAGTGTTGCTGAAATGCTCGTTAGCAATGTGAAGAGGAACGAGAGGGAAAATCTACTCGGGGACAGCGAAATAGAGGATAATTGCAGCTTACCGAAATCCCATGGGCTGTCCCTCCGAGAGCTCGCTGGTGATGCCCGACATGGTGTCAAGCCTAGTCGTGTCGTTCAACATGCCGTCGACCGCGTAAAACCCATCGAAAGCCTTCGCCTTCACCTCTGCGACCGTGTTCTCCACCGAACCCAGGACCACCATCCCACCAGCCAAGACGGGCTGGTACGTAAAGGAGACACTGGTGGCGCTGTTCTCGTCCTCGCGCACCCCCTCCGTAAAGTCCACCAAGACGTCGATAAGCTCGGGCCCCGCCTCCGGGGGGAAGATCAAGTTCCCCCCCCAGATAGCCGGCTCCTCGGGGTCCACGTACTCGATCGGCTGCATGTCGAAGCGCGTGACGAGGCCCAGGTTGGCGCTGCCGCCCTTGAGCGCCTTCCACAGGTCCGCGTTGCAGTTGGCGTTGGCTTGTACGATGGAGCCGTCGGCCAGGACCACCTCGAAGTTGACGATCGAGTCGCAGGCCATGCCGTGCGAGGCGGCGAAGAAGGTGATGCCGCCGCCGGCGAGGAAGCCGCCGACGCCGACGGTGCCGGCGCGGCCGCCAGAGACGGTGATGCCGTGGGGGGTCAGCACGTCGTAAACGTCGGTCCAGTGGCCGCCCGGGCGGACGGACACGAGGTTGGCTTCCGGGTCCCACGTCGTGGCGTTCATGTACCCTGAAGCGCCAATCGAGTTAGTGGAATCAAGACTACTGGCGAATGTAACTTGCGTGGAGATGTGGCCTACCAAAGTCAATCGTGACGCCCTCTGCTACGCTGTTCGAGAGCGCGTGTGCGCCGTGTCCACCGCCTCGGACGCCGAAGGGACAGGCTCCCTCCACAAGGGATTTGACTACCAGTGAGACGTCCTCAGCTGACTCGGGAAGCACCATGCACCAGGGCTCCAGGGCGGCGCTCTTGGAGAAGTAGGTCTCCAGCCGCTCGGTATACGAATCCATTTCAGGCGTGTAGATCTTATCCTGTAGACCGGGGACCTGGCTGAGGGACTGGCACTGCTCCGGGGTCTCATGGTCAGCATCAAGGAACTCGGGCATGGTAGGAGCAACGAGGTGTCGGCAGACTAACGCAATGCGCGGTGGAATTTCCACCGGCTGATACTGCGGCAGTGGCCCCCGCGATGGCGATTATGACGCGGGATTGCATTGTAAAGGCAATTAGGCGTGGGCGATTAGTTGAGGGTCCAGTTTCAAGATGAAGACGCTCTGCAGTGTCCAGATTGGAGTGGAATGATCAGTCCCATTTACACATATCACTCTGGGATAGTGAAGTCCTTTATATACAAACACCCTCGAGCATGACCCTGTGAGGCTGGACTCAGCTATCCCTCGATTGTGTGTAATTGGTAATTAGCGCGCGAGGCTTTGCGCTCCATGACGCGCTCGCCAGCTCTATTCGGGCGCTGCGGCTCCCTTGGCGCCAATTAGTGTGGCGCGTGGGGACCCACTGCGTACCCCTCGGGTCGGGTTTGCGTGAGCGACGCATAATACGCGGCCACGCGAGACCGGGGCCGTGCGCGGCCGGCGACTGCCCACTAGAGACTGCGCGGCGATCACCGCGTTCTTTGGGAGACGAAATTAGAAGCGCTCCCTGGAGCTTATGCTCGAGGCAAAGTTGATGATCCGTGGCGGAATTCCGCCTCTCAGCTCCGCTCGCTTCGCAGCAACGACGGGGAAGACCCCAGCCCCTGCTTCGAACGGTTCATTGTCTTCCGACCTTTGAGACAGGGTGTATGTACCGCGCTCGCCAGACTCCCTCATTTTACAGTGTGTACGAAGCATTGTCACAAGAACCTATGGGCGAGGTTGTACCTATATCCTGAGCTGTGGGAGGCGAAATTCCCGATAGCAGACAAGAGGCGCCTTCACCGCAAGCGGCCGCCGTGGGTTGCACTGGGCTTGACCCGGCGCAACGGTTCTTCAAGCCCGGACAGGTGGGTCTACGGCCCACTTGACGCAATGAGCGAGCTATTCTGATTGGCAGAAAAAGACAAGGCCGCACCCTTACCTCCACCAAAATTTTCCGCCGAAAAGAAAAAACTTGTCGAGACGGAAATAGAACAGACAGCAAACCAAAGCTCCCGCCTTCGCCACTAAAAAGATAGTCCCATAGGGCAAAAAAATGAGTTTCCGAGTGATCTAGGCAGGGATCGAACCTGCAATCTTTTGATTCGTAGTCAAACGCCTTGCCATTGGGCCACTAGACCTGTTCTTATCTGAAAGCTCTCCCCCTGAGGAGGGTTGAAGAAACGTGGTGGGGGGTTGTGGGAAAAGCTGCCTAACGCCGGAGAGGCAAGTCCTGCATGATTCCTTCTGGGAGGACAGGGAGAGGCTAAAGGCTCCGAACCGCTTTCGCCATGTGTCTTCCGGGTTTTACAGGGGGTTCCTGTTACGTTCTCTGCGATCACCCAGAAGTATTGAAGTCCGGCCCAAGGCACTCGACACAATAAACGTCAACTCGCCGCTGTTCCTTCATTCACTAGCCCTCTACTTCCGCTGCCACCCTCTCCCCTGGCACTGCCCGAGACCTAGCCGCTCGTAACCAGGCATATGAAACACGCTTTTCGCTCCCGGTGACGCTCACCCTCGCCAGCACCAGCCAGCCTCGGGCTCGCGCCACGGCCGCGTCCGCTGCGGCGCGACAACCCTCTGCGCCCCCTAAATCGGAGTTAAATCCTCCTTCACAGACTCCTCCTCATGGGTCGTCCCATCTGGGCCCGTGATACAGAGAGCGGAACTCATCCACCGTCAGCCTCATGGTGCAGTGGTTGCAGGAGCGCCAGTCCGAGAGGGCCGGCTCGCCCGGGGCCGCCGACCGCAGGAACGCGTGCGGCGTGTGCATCCCGTGGCACACGATGCACTTGATCATGGGCGCAAGCATGAGATCGGTCTGCATGGGGTACTCGACTTCCCGCTCGTCCTCCATCTCCCCATTGGCCGTGCAGCACCTATTGCACACCTCTGGCTTGGATGTCGCCGGGACGGACGGCGCCAGCGTCCTCATGAAGTGCCGCGGACGGAGCAACGCCTCGCACTGGCGGCAGGGCCTCGGCTGGTTGTGCGACGCGGAGTAAAGGAGCTTGTCGGGGTTCGTGAAGAGCTCCTCAAACTCCTGCGTGGACAGGTGCCGCTGCCTCGCCGAGCAGACGCTGCACCCCGTGAATACCTCCAGCGGGCCATGCGGCCTGACCGACCTCACAAATTCCCTCAGGGGCCTATCGGCCCACTGGATAAGGCACGATCTGCACCGCCGTATCGCGGTGGCGTTGGTCTGCGGGTCGGCCGGCGGCTGCAGGTGGCCGCGGGCGAACGCCTCCTTGCTCATCCCCATCCTCACGGCCGTGCAGTCGTTGCAGATCTCCTAGAAGTCCTCCAGCGGCGCGCCGGGTTGTATCGCCCTGGTGAACTCGGATGCCGGTAGCGTCCGGTCGCATTTCCTGCAGGTGCGCTCGGCGGTCGGTGGCGGGGGGTTCCCCCGGCCGGGCCAGGCTCGAGAGCTCGCCGCTAAGTCCGTCATTGCCCTCCGGATGATGGATATTGCGGGGTTGATGATGATTCTGATGATACATGTAGACGTAGAGATGGTGAGTTGTTGTTTTGGTGTTTGACTTTGGCGGTGGATGGTGGAAGATACAACGAGAAAAGAAGGTGTGGGGCTGGCGGCGGGACCGTGGAAGTCGCGACCAAGCCTGCCTCTGCAAGAACGTTCCCGTGCTCAAGGTGACTTTGGCAAGCGATGGCAGCAACTGGATATTGACGACAGCCAGATTGGATTCCGCACCTAACTCTGCCAGCCTTACCTGCCTCTATAGCCTTGCTGCTCTACTTTTAGGTGTGCTTCCTGTGTATCCCAGATTCACAGCAGCAAACAGATTTTACTTTAATCTGTTCTCCCCTTGATTCTGGTTTTACTGAATCCTATCCTGTTTAGGGAAAACAGGACCCCTATCCAATATAACATTACTGTCCTAAAGGTTCTACAACGACCCCCCCTCCTTTGCGAACCTTATCTTTGTCTCTTTCTCTTGCCTTGGACAACGTCTCCATTACCTTGCACAACGTCTCTATTACCTTTCCCGTCTCAAATCTTCTCCTTGAATTATTCTTCTTTCTTTTAGGGGGTAAAAGCGTGCCACGCCCCGGTCCGTATCGACATCCAGTTTCCCCATGAGCGATCTGGCACTTCTCCATCATTGGACGTTGTTTACCAGCCTCAGCATCTGTCGCGAGCCCAGCTCTTCTGACATGTGGCAACGCGTGTTTCCTGAGATTGGCTTCGAACATCCCTTCGTCACACATGCCATCCTAGGCTCGGCCGCTTCGCATCTAGCCCACACCCACGAGACGAGGGACGACACGAACGTGGCTGGAGCCGCCGAACATCACAACAAATCTCTCCGAGGGTTCCACCAGTCGGTGACCAACATCACCGAAGGCAACAGCGAAGCATTGTTCGTCTGGTCGCTCTTGAACGTGATATACATCTTCGGCATATCGGCATGTCACAGCACGGTCGCTGAGGGTTGGGCATTGCACAATTCCTATAACGACTTGTTTCTCGGCGTTGAATGGATTCCAATGATCCGCGGTATCGAAGCCGTACCGGTTCCGACGCGTAATTATCTACGGTTTGGTCGTATGCAAAAGATGATGAGTGTCGGAAACTGGTATGATTTGAAGCCAGGTCCAACCGAGTCCGGGGGCCTTGATGGTTACCTCCGCCGCACCCGAGAGACCTGGAAGGACAACAATGAAGCAGAGACATACGACGAAGCCTTTGAGGTCCTCCGCAAATCCTGGATCTTTATGCATCAGTTTGAGAGAATGGATGCGGCCACACTGGCTGGCTGGAACTATAACCGTTCCTGGTCTGGGCCCTTGATGTTTATCCATTTTGCACCCCAAGCCTTTTTTACCCTCCTATATCAGAGGCAACCTCCAGCGCTGGTCCTATTTGCCTACTTCGGTACTATCTTACATGGCATCAATGACTACTGGTTCATTGGAGGCTGGGCCAGGAAGATTGTAGAGGTAGTTGGTGACTTGCTCGGGTCTTACTGGAGACCGTGGATCGCATGGCCGCTGGAGGTTGTTGGGCTCGATTAGCCAGGACAGGTTCATATTGATCATGCAGATGAAATCAAAAATGCGATGTCTATGTGGTGAACGGAGAGACAAATTATCGGGTTGCGCTGAACACAACTACGCTCGCCCTGTGCCGTTTTCCTTCTCCCTTCTAATGGGCCGCCCATCCCCTAACGCTGTTGATACAAAAGGTCTACTTAAAAAGTGACCCCGAATCCACAGAGGTTGTGGCTGCTTGCGCCACCCGCCCACGATTGTCCTATTCGTCTGCAAATATATTCTTTAAGTTATAGAATAAAAAAAGAGTTAAGGAAATATAGTATAGTAGGGTAGGTATCAGGGATACCAGTCGAGAGCATATACTAGTGAGAGATCACGTCCATAGTCCAAGGTATGTTCTGAAACTGAGAAAGACTTCAACTTATCCGCTTTGTCCTCTTAGGCTCGGTGACCTTCTACTTATTAGGTCTTACTCGCGGAGCCTCCTCTCTGCTGACCTGAGACGGGTGCATAGATCCCGATAGGTACAACGCTGATTGTGCTAATCTTTGGCCCTAGTCCTAACTCTGCCTGGTTGGCCTGGCCTCCCACCTTACAAGTAGGAAATCCCTAGGATTGTAGGTTTTTCTTTGCTCATCTTGTCCCTCGAGTAGATGGAAGGGATCCCTGATAGGGCCCCTAGTAGTGCTAGTTTAGTACATACAACCATAGCTCGTGGAAAACTGAGGGTCCCGTCCGCTCCCCTGAACATAGACCGCTAAGCGCAGGACTAGTAGTTGGGTCGGTGACGACCAGCGAATCCCCGGTGTTGTATGTCATTCTATTTTTTTTGGAGAATCTTTTGGAGTGGAGAGAAATGGGGAGACGTGGAGAGATTCTGAGAAAACGGGTCGCCCACAACTTCCCAAATTTTGGGAGGGAGATAGGGTGGCCAACGCTAGTTAACCACTCCGAGTGGACCCTGTGGAGGCTATATTCGTCTCTGCTTCTGCTAGGAAGACACCTGCCTTTCGAAATGCGATAAGGAACGGGAGACGGGGTGGTGCTGATTTGTGGTTTTGGGGGTGGGGAGTAGAGTTAAGAGCCGGCACGAGAAAGAGGATGCTTTTGTTGGGGGGCGGGAATTTAATGGAAGGTGACGGAGGAGGCAGGGGTGTATCCAGAGTATCTCTGCGGGACGGGAGGCGGGACGGGAGGCGGGACGGACGAGTGTGGAAAACTACGTGTGCCCGATGGCGTGGGGAAATTCCACTAATGCAGGTAATGCAGGGGGCTGGGTTTAATGCTGGAGCAGTTACAGGGGAACAAATACATATAAAGCCCCAGTTCGTATCAAGAGTTGGCAAAGTTGTTTATACAAGCTCGGTGTGACTTCTCCTTCTATACGGGTAATGTAGACGGCAACTCCATCTTCTTTTTGCCGGTAGACATTTGTACTTCCGTCCGTGTATGTAGCCGATGTAAGTAGGCCATTAAGGCCGCTCAGATTGGAGCAGGATCGCGACGTGGTAATGTGCAATGCCCCCGGGTAAAGCATGAGCGCCAAGGAATCCTGGCTAAATACTAAGGCCGGGCCAAGGCCGGGCCAAGGCCGTAGAATGGAACGCCAGCCTACGGATACAGCTGTTTGAACACTCGCTCTCGTTAGCGTAAGCAGCCGTATGGTTGAAAGTGACTCTGACCTTACAAATTGTATAAGTACCACCGACCATCACAACTTGTTCTTCCAAGTTGGAAAGCATTTTCCGTCTAACGACAAACAACAACGACAATCATAAACGACAACATCGACATGCCTCTCGCCGAGTCCTGTGTTTCGGGGACATTCTCCACCCCTACCCTTCTAGGCGCGGAGATCCTCACACTCGAAGCAAGTCTAGTAACCGACTACGCCGTGAATGCTACCGCACAAGACAGGCTCACCCAACCAGCAGTAGAGGCGGAGGGAGTCGATTTCTGCAACATCACCGTCTCGTACACCCACCCCGGCCAAAACGACAATATCATCGTCGAGACCTGGTTGCCTGTTGACACCTGGAATGACCGGCTACAGGCCGTCGGTGGCGGGGGCTATGTTACCGGTCGTACTGAGCTTTCGTACAGAAATATGAACGGGGCGATAGCCGATGGGTATGCGACTGTTACGACGGATGCAGGGCTCGTGGGAGACGTTTCGGAGTGGGCGATGGTCAGTCCTGGGAATGTGAATTTGTATAATGTGCAGAATTATGCTTCTGTTTCATTGAATGATGAGGTATGTCGTGAGACCTGGAGTGGAGGTGAGGTGGGCGGCGGCGGGACCGTGGACAGGGAGTTGGGTTGGGGGTAGAAGGAGTGAGTGGATCTAACACGATGATAGGCAATCATCGCAAAGTCCCTCATGAAGAGCTTCTACGGGAAAGGTCCGGACTACTCCTACTGGAACGGCTGCTCCGGCGGGGGGCGACAGGGCCTCATGCTCGCACAGCGGTACCCGGACGCCTACGACGGCATCGCAGCTGGAGCCCCCGCCCTCTACACTAACGAACTCACCTCGTCAATGCAATGGCCCCAGCAGGTCATGAGCATGTACGGATATCCCCACGGCTGCGAGCTCGACGCTATCGTCGCCGCTTCCGTTACAGAATGTGACCCGTTAGACGGCGTCACGGACGGCATTATCGGCGATACCGAGGCATGCTTGGAGGCTTTCGATCCGTTTTCCCTGGTCGGGTCGTCAGTCGACTGCGACGACGCTGGGGCCGAGGGGAAGGTTGAGATTAGCGAAGCGGCGGCGACGGTCGTCCGCAAGGCTTGGGATGGGATCCGGAGCGCAGACGGGACGTTCTCGTGGTTCGGATTCACTCCTGGCACGGGCCTGACGGCGAATGCGGACGGCGTTGCGGGGACGGATTGCTCGTCTGGTACGTGTGTAGGTGCACCTTACCCGCTTGGAGCACAGTGGGTGCTGTACTTCGTCGCGAAGGACCCCGAGTTCGACTTCACCAACCTTACGCACGAGGAGTTCGATGAGCTTGTACATCAGGGGAGTATTTACGACTCTTTGATCTCCACCAGCGACCCCGACCTCTCACGGTTCCGGGATGCGGGCGGGAAGATGGTGACTTACCATGGACTTGTACGTGCTGCGTTTGTCCAGTCAGAAGCCTCCTGCATAGTTTGGCGTCTTGAGAACTAATAATGGCCTGTGCAGGTTGATAATCTCATCTCGTCACACGGCACGGAAAAATACTATAACTCCGTCTCGGACTTCCTCCCCGACACCCCCGACTTCTACCGGCACTTCCAGGTCCCCGGTCTGGAACACTGCACGGGCGGCAAAAGCGGGCAGCCAGAGAGCCTGTTCTCGCAACTAAGAGAATGGGTCGAGAGCGGCACCACCCCTGAAGACATACATGTAAAGGTCACTGATCTCGAGGGGGAGGAGCAGGAGCGTGTTTTGTGTCCGTACCCGGCGAAGTCTAAGTTTGATGAAGAGTGTGGGGAGGTGGCTGTTGCGAAGTGTTGGGGGTGTGTTTGAGATGCATCACGGGGAGGGGCCACAGCTAAAGCGTGTAGCTGAGCTGTCAAATGTCTGTAGGCCGGACAGGTTCGCAGTATTAATTTAGGCATCTTGCCCGAATGGGCTGGTTGCTGGTTGAAACAGAAAACAATCGAGAAGGTGGAGATTGAGTTTCTTGTATCACGCCGCCGCGTCGGTCTCAAGCAGGCGGTTGACCTCGGATGGGTTGCGCAATGGTATTTGCGGCATGACGGGCCATGGCTGGTGTATGAGCAGTGACAAGGTGTATGAAGAAGGCGCAGGACCTTCTGAAATCAGCCAGGGGCCAGAAAGAGCTCCCGGACCGGCTTCCCCGGGCCTTGTGCAGTAGTATTCCGCGCAGGATGCAGAATGCTTCATGCTGCACTACCTCATGAGCTAAGACAGGTAACTGAATTACAAGTAGTATACTGCTATTAGAATTGTCTATGTATATAGAGCTATAATCGGTGTACTGGTCACCCTTTCCTGGGCTGCAATCTAGTCGTTCTGCGGCCGAGCATTAGGAAGCTCGGATCCCCCGTTCGCCAAAGCATACTGTCGACCAGGACGCCGGGTTTCGAGCTGGTCCGCTGCGGTAAGTTAACCCACCCTACACACTATGTATTGACATGTTCTAACTCAAAAGGAGTGAATACTGAGAACTCGAAGGCTGCTTACAGCAGGCACGAGCGTGTTTCTATATATGAGGGAAACACTCTTTACTGTTGCCGAGACTCAGAAAAGGTCGAAACGGCACAGAGCGCGTCCGAAAAATCCGAGAAATCATGAAAATATCCAGTCGTTCTCTTTCAGAAGAGGGCAGTCTAGGTGATCCGGAAATTACGGGCTGGGGCGTCAGTTATGCCGGAACTCGTCTTCAGGTCTATCCACACGTATCCTAACGCGACTGTAGAGCAACAGAGCAACCACAACCCGGCGGGGAGGGGCGTAGTTCAATCTGGGCGGAGCGGCTGGCTAGCAGGCCGGATATTATGTATGCCCAAACTCAATATAAGCTGTGGTGTTTGGATCTGTGTAATGGAATGGGAACCAGGCGCAAGACTGTGCCTCAGTCACGAGGAGGATAAAGTAGGTATAGGGCCTCACCGCACAGGACGGACACAAGGTCGTCCCGGTAAAGCAGGTACAGTCACATTAGAAAATCAAATATTCTCATAGGTTCATTTCCAAGGATAACGTTGAAAGCAGTCGGTCAACAAGAGAGCTCAGGGCAATAAATACACTGCCTAAACGCCAAGGGGGGCCGTCGTCTCGTCCCCCCCCAAACTTAACCTAACCGCCTCAGGCTTCGGCCTCTGCTTCGAGGTCATTGGGATGCACAACAGCGGCACATCGCCCGAGATCCTGTCATCGAATATCTCCAGGATTAAGCTGTCTCCCCCTGGCCGGACCCTCAGCCGCAGCCCAAGGTCTGCTGTGGGATCCCCTTTACCCGACGTCTTATGTCGGTCCAAAGCGTCCCTCATCACCTTTTCCCAGAGCGAAAGAGCCGGGCGGCATTCCGACTGCCACGTGGCCATGTTGTCCCAGACGAGCACCACTTCGTTCCTCCAGTATGTGTTGAGGCGCCCATTCTCGAAGGGCCGCGTCTGCATGAAGTCGTGCCACAGCTTGACGACTTCTATCGCCCTCGGCTTTTCGACTTTAAACCACTCCTTGTGCTTCTTCCTGCAGGGGTTCCCCTTCTTCTTCGGGGTCTCCTCTCCTCTCTCGAGCATGCCCTTTTGCTTCTCCTCGTATTTCCTATCACAGCGCTTGTCCCATTGGCGACATTCATCCAGGTGGCTGTGAACGCAGGTCTCCATCGCATTGACCCCCACGTCCATGTGGTACTCTTTCACCGGCGTGACCTCGTAGCCACACCTGCTCCCGATCAGGTGTGGGCGACGATAAAAGGCCTCCTTTGACCGGCCAATCTTCAGGAACCCTTCGGCGCGCTTCCTTTGGAATATGTAGATGTAGCCTGCACGCCTCTGCTCAAGGTGCATCGGCCTCTCCAAGACGTTTAGGATGTGCTTGAGAGCCTTGAATTCCATCGTGTCACCTTTCGCCGCCTTGTCACCTTTCGCCGTTGTGACCTCTTCCTTTTGTCGGTAGGGCTCAAAGTCGGAGTCGTGGCTGGATAAGTCTGTCAATTCCTCCTCGTTCTCTAACTCCCCGTGTTGTACCTCCTCGCCCTCTCCATATTCCCCATCCTCCTCTTCGCTCGCTTCACCTTCGCTCTCTATCTCTCTGGTCACCTCATCTTCGCTCTCGTCCTCTTCGCTCCCTTCCTCGCCTATATCCGAGTGTCTGGAGGCTGAAAAAATAGCTGGCGATTTGGACTTCGTGGGAGAGTCGTGCGCGGCGGCGGCACCCCTGCGGGCCCGCCGCTTAAGGCCGGGTCTGGACTCGAGGGCCGAGGACTCTCCGGCTGGACATGGGTCCATACGGCTCAGGGGAACAAACTCGCGTGTGCGGGGAGCAGTGCTTTGACGCGGTCGGTTGAACATATGGGGATCGTGGGACGATGATGCTAGGGACTCTTGGACGTGTGGTGTCGGCGCCGGTCTCGCAACGGTTGCGCTCTTCTGGTCGGGCCAACTCATCTCAGATCTCGAAGTGAGCTTCCCTGCCGCGCTCATGGGGTCGGAGTGGGAGTAGAGGGTGTCCGGTGTCTCCTTGTGGTTGCTTTCACCCACAGAGAATGTCGCGCTGGGGGCAATGGACAGGAAAGATTCGCCCGGGCTGGCGGCGACCGGGCCTACAGGAAGCCTCAGGATGCCGTTATTGATGCCGCCGGTCGAGCTCGGGGACTTCGCCGGGGCTGTGAGCCTGAGCTCGATCTGCGCTGGAGCATCCATGACAGCAGACTTATCGCCGTCCCCGTTCTGGGTCCTGCGGTGGGCGGGGTGTTCTCGACTGTCCGTCTCTCCAGGCTCTTCCACAGCGTCATTAAAAACGGCCTCCTCATAGTCATTGCTATCAGGCTCGCACTGGACCGGGCATTGCTGAAGGGGTCCCTCCGCGGAACCTCTCCCAGTGCTAGGGTCCCGCGGTAGAACGTGATGGTTCTTGCTTGTACTGGGAGCTGGGCCGGCGGAGCGAGACAGGAGACTTGACATGCGGCCAATGGTGCGGCTGCGGGAGGCGAGCAACCTCTTTAAGCCGGTCCCCGTTCTTTTCAGCGGCTCCGGCGCCCAGGAACCGGTCCGGGTTGCTTTCAGGCTTGACCCGACGGACGGGCCAAACGTCGGGCTTGGATTGTCGTCGCTGGCTGCCAGGCCCGAAGTGAGGAGGTTGAGCCGCTCGCGCCATTTCACCACGTCGTCCAAGGCAGGGGGAGGCGTGTCCGCGTGATTGCGAACATTATTCGCAAGGAGGCATTCGGCCCACAGGCTGCGACCCCAGTCGTCGTACTTGTCGTCCTTCTGGGAACGGGATTTAGCGCCAGGCCAGGACCACCCGGTGGGGTGCGAGTCGCAGATGCACTTTTCAGCGAGCGCCCGGAGGCTGACCGCGGCCTTGGCAGAGGGGAAGCCGGCCTGGTGGACTCTGTCGAGATCCCCGCCTATGTTTTTCAGGGACAGTTTCCGCTCCAGAGACTGTTTGCACCGGGTCTTCTTCGTTGTGGTTCCGAGACATTGGCGGTCGATTGAGAGGAAGGCCTTGAGCGTTTCTGTGTTATCGAATGCGTATGTGTCGTTGTCTTTTTTACAGAGTTTCGACATTGTTGCGGGACTGCTGGGCAGTTTGACTTGAGCCCCGAGAAAGCTGGCGGAAGAGCTGGGGGACGAGGTATTTGTACAAACATGCCGAGGCGGCGGGGGATGGGCCGCGAGGTAGGCTGGGAGGCCACCTAGCCGCCTGGTCACACGGGCATTCCCAACTGAGGGACACCTTACCCCCCCCCCCCCGTCTGCAGCATCCTGCTGCTTGGCTATGCAGTGTGACACATCCAGACTCCAAGAGCGGTCACTGTGCGGCAGCCGGCCAGTAGCGGGCTGGGTAAAGCCATCCTACAGTTGCAGATCCGTTTAAACGAACCAGGCCGTGTCGTCTTCATTCTGACCAAGTCATGTCCTCTGCATACATGCATCAGCGAGCACCCCCAGCCTAGATCACATCACCACCACCACGCAATGACCTCAGGTGCCAAAAGCAAAAGCAAAAAAGCACAAAAAACGCACGGTCAAGAATGTGGCCTCCTTCGTCTTCCGAGGTCATGAGCAGCGAGTCATTTCCTGACAGCTCGAGCTACCAACCCCGGTTGTGACGCCGCCAGGGATTTTGTGTGACCCTGTGTGACAGGATAGAACCAACTGTAACATCGAAGCCAGGGTGGGCCGGGGATGATGCCGGGTTTCCCGGGCCAATGGCGGGCCGCCACCGCCCTCCAAATCGCATGGGTCAGGGCGCAACATCCCGCATGGGGTGGGATTAAAAGGAAGGCGTGGCTTACGATGTCGGCCTGCGTTGGCCGCAACGGTGTGGCTGGGAGATTAAACCAACGCGGGAGGTGCTGTGGCCGGCTCTGTTTTGCAGGTCCTTTGGGGGGCAAGAGTGCCAGGGGCATTAGGCGAACCTTTATCCCTATTAATCCAAACTACGCTTCCATATATCTCGGTCCAACACCATCTTTTCTATCGTCTTGCGCTCGCCACCAGAGGTCAACATATCCATGTCGAACACCACCTGTGTGAGGCCAACGGAGCGCGCCCCCCTCGGCGAATCCGCCCGTCTCATTTCACCAGAACAGGAGACGCTCTGAACTGTTACGAAGATCCCGCTGGGCGTATCTGTCGTAGGAAGCGCTTTAACGTCAAGCATGCGTGGATCCAACTCGTACTCAGGTAACCATTGGCCTATTAACTTGCGGCGTGGCTCGTACCGGGGCGGCGCGGAATCCTCGATAGCCACGTTCGCGGGGTAGATAATGGAGAATAGCGGCGGCTCCGGTGAACGATATCTATGCGTAATAACGATGAAATCACAACATACCCGATCCATCGCTAGTCCGTCGCCTTCGCAATAGTTGTCTGAGACACGGCCACTTGCCTCCGTCTGTACGTCCACACTGTCCTCATACCAGCGGTCACTCCACTCCGCCGGAAACACCAGCGGCAGTGTCGTCTCACCCTGTGGGTTGGTCACCTTGCCGGACGCGTCCATGTGAGGGAAGATGCGATGGATCCAGAATTTCTCACCGAGCCGGTCCTTACTAGCGCGCGGAAAACACTAGAAAGGGGCTCCCTGCCGGGTTGTCCGCCCACCGCGGGTGTCACGGGCGACGCAAACGGCTTCCGCATAAGTAGTTCGCTGTAGGTTGAGGGCGTAAGGAAATCCACGATATCCCCCTTCGTAGTGACATTGCGTCCCAGTTTGGTCCCGGTTCTATCCTTTTTCTCATCCGGGAATACCTCGTCTCTAGTTAGCAGCCTGAGGGGCATGAAGATGGCTGGCCACATGAGGCGGCCATAGTGCCTAATCCCAGCCTGGCTGCACGGCCGGTGTGGGATCCACATGCGCGAGATCTCCCTGCGCTTACGCGTAGTCCTGGTCTTGACGTCCCAGCAGGCCACCACGCCGAACACAAAGTCACAGCTGACAGTCCTTACAACCAGCATTGTCATCTGGAGGCCCGTGTTCGTTATATGGAAAGGGTACGGATCATGGCCCCGGCGGTAGCAGCGCGCCCGTATCAGCCTGCTCCAGCCTATGACGTTCTGCAAGTAGGGAAGTCTACTGGCGACTGCAGGAGAAAGTTGACGAGCTGCAGCTAGGACACCAGGAAGGTCTAGTCTGTGTACTTCCAGATAATCTCCTCTAGCAGCCATATAAAGGCTGCATAGTCCTTGCTGTAGAGGAGCAGCATACTAATGCTGAACAGGCTGAGGAGGGAGCAGGCCCTGTCCTCTATGCAGGTTGTCTAGCAGCAGACTTCGTGAAATGTACTACGGCGAGGGCGTATTCGTCGGCTACAGGTACTACGACAAGCTCTAGAACGATCCGCTCCTCTACTTCGGATACGGGCTGTCGTACACGACATACGAGTACTCGAACTTACGGGCTGCCGAGATTGTCGCACTGGGCCGCCAGGGGGGGAAATCGTTCGCGGTGTCGGTTGATATCGCCAACACCGATGACAGGGATGTCCACGAGAGCGTCCAGGTATACATCTCGGATGTCGAGTGTACCGCCTTACAACCTCGCAAGGAGCTGGAGGGTCTGGCGCTGGACCTGTCGGTGATAGTACGGAGGCCGCAGGATAGGGGGCATATGTTTACAGCGGAGGAAGATTAGCTACTTGCTAATCCTAAGATGGCCTAACCTGGCAAGATATGCACAGTAATGTGAACCTGTATCCCTTAACGGCATGTTAAACTTCTGCTTCCTAACATACTGCTCAACCCAACGCCCCAAAGAAAACCACTCTAATGTCAAAGGGGAGGGCGCGGAGGACAGCTCCTAAGGGTATCGGTGGAGTGATCTCATTGCCCCGTTAATCGCCGGAAAGCTCGGATATACGGGGCGATGAACATCGGGATTACCGTAGGCGTCGCGACGGGACATCAACGCAGGTTAAGATGGAGAGGCGGTACGTCGCTGGGTTTTGTTTTACTTCATGTTAGCGCCGAAGTAAATCAAACCCCCATGCCGGTGTTTAACCTATTTTAACCAGGCTACTAGCAATATCGTCCCAACCCAGTGCCCAATCTACGGCAGACTGAATATCTCAGTCAGGTGGATATCGCGGCTACTAGCCCCGACGAATACAGCATACTCTCCCACTTGAACAACCCATTGCTGTTTGACTACGTCCCAAACAGCAAAGTCTCTCCAGGCCAGTTCAAATTCCACTGTCATTTCTTCTCCGCGACCTAGAAGGTGCGTCTTCTGGAATCCTCGGAGCTGGCGTGGAGGGCTGTTCGGTATTTGTAGGTAGAGCTGGGCAACCTCCTGGCCTTGGCGCGCCCCAGTGTTAGAAATTGTTGAAGTTGCCACGGCCACCACATCCCAGACACTCTCGGGATCCTGTGGCAACCCAGGACGCAGGGCATTGTGCCTAAGGTAGGTAAGAAGCTATATAGTACAGTCTTAGACGTCCCAACTAGCCCTATCAAATTGAATCCTTGATCACTAACGAGCATCTTTTGCATAGATCTACATTCGGATGACTTTGCGTCTAGCAGGGTCTTTGGGAATAGGACCCCAGTCGCGGGGTTTAGTGTGGGCAGCGGCTTCAATGAGGAGGGCGATTCCGAAGCGTATATAAATTCAGGCTGGAGGAAGGTGCTCGTGGCGACTATCTGGGGCTACAATATCAACGACACAAGTCTGGCGGGGCAATCACCTGGGCCGCCCGCTGTCAGCCTCAGCTGTGTGAGTGGGAGGAGAGGTGTTGCTGAGGGTAGTAGAGATCCAGCGACGAAGACAACGGGGGATCATTCTCCAGACCGTCGTGGACCTTGTTAGGTCTTTCGATCGCCTTTGTCGCCATATTTTAAGGGAGGCAAATATGCGCGAAAGCAATGTATGCTAGGATCACTGTTATATGTTCAAGATTTGCTTAAGAGGCCGGATGATGATGTATTCGTCTGTCGATCAGGAGTGTGGGCCACGGCGCCGGACGTAATTGGGTTCTTCATGAACGATGAAGACTGATTTTGACGGCAATGAGGATAAGGCCGTGCCGTGGGTTAAAGAGCTACGCCAGGTCTAGGTGGTTGTTGGAAGATGTGTGGGAATACTTGCTGTTTATTTCTCACTAGAAACTCCACGCGAAATACTAATCCAAGGCGGGCATCGCCCACGAATCCTACATGCAGCCCCTGGCTAACACTTCTCTTATGCGACCAATAGCATCCTGGTATCTGCGCAAAACAGGCCCGAAGATAAGATCGGGGCAATTTCTGCTTTGGGATCGCCCCTGCTCAGCATCCATCCCCCCGCACTCGCTTATCAGCCGTGATCATCATTGGATGTGGCCCTGTGCCATGGCCATGGGTGAGATTCCCGAACACCGGATAGGGAGACGTTAAATAAGATTTCCCGAATGCCGAGCTCTTCTTTGGGCGGTGTTGCCAGCAAACCCTTATCACCGCTCCCTTTGCGAGTGCCTACGCCAAGCAAAGCCTACGCGTAGCAACCTTGGCAATAAACCTAGTCGGGCTAGTGGATAGATAAGCTTCGCGGGGGGGTCAAATACCAAGCTTCTTTTGAATGCTTTTCAGAATAAGACGCTGATACGGCGGGTCTTGCTCTGATACAGAGATGAAGGATTTAAAGGACATAATGTAGGGCACCCGGCGCCGCAGCATGTTTATCCCCACCCCGAGTTTAACTCGACGGAACAAACCACGCGATACTTGTGGAGTCGCGTCTGGCGTCGTGTATTCCTGCTCTCCGCCACTATGTCTGAAAAACTGCCGCCCGTGACGGAATGGCCCGACTACAACACCCAGCGGCTGGGCGCGAACCCCCTCGAGCAGGACATCAACGCCCCTTATAACAAAGTCAGAACTCCCACAGCCCTCCCTTCCGTCCGTCGGCTAACCAGTGTTATGAAAAGGGCGACCTCTGCTTCCTCGTGATATGCACGGCGCTGTGCTGGCAGATCACCCCGGCCATCGGCTTCCTCTACGCCGGCATGCACCGCCGCAAGTCCGCCCTGACCATGGTCTTCCAGTCCCTCTTCTGCGCCAGCGCCGTCGGCATCCAGTACTGGCTGTACGGCTACTCGCTCTACCAATCGCACACTACCAACCCCTTCATCGGGAACCTGTCCAAGGGCGTGCTATACAGCGCGCTCGCGTACCCGAGCCTCGCCAACCCTGACATCCCGGACATCGTCTACGCGTGCTTCGGGGTGACATTTGTCACGGCCACGGCGATGATCCTGGCCGGGGCCATGTTGGAGCGGGGGAGGCTCCTGCCGAGCATGATCTTTTTACTGTTCTGGACGACCTTTGTCTACTATTTGTACGTGATGGTCTGCTAGGGCGTTGAAAGCATCTAGTCTTTGTGGTGTGCTGATACTTTGGGTGCAGTCTAGCTCACTGGGAGTGGAACCCGTCCGGCTGGCTCGCGCAGCTCGGCGTCCTCGACTACGCCGGATCGGGCCCCGTGCACATCTCGAGCGGCTTCGGGGCCCTCGCGTGGTCGCTGATGCTCGGCAGGCGGAAGGACCCCTACCGGGAGAGCCATCACCCGAGGCTACCCCACTTCAAGCCGCACAGCCCCTTCCTGACCGCCATCGGGACCATCTTCATCTGGTTCGGGTGGCTCGCGTTCAACGGTACGTCAGCCCAGTGTAGTTCTGGCAATCGGCAGCACTAACGCGTCTACTTAGGAGGCAGCACCGCCAATCTTAGTATCCGCAGCGTGTACGCTGTCCTCAACACGAACCTCTCTGCCTGCGGTGGTGGCATGTCGTGGGCCATCCTGGAGTACGTACATACCCGGAGGTTCAGCATCGTGGGCTTCTGCTCCGGCATCATCAGCGGCCTCGTCGGAATCACCCCCGCGGCCGGGTTCGGTAAGTCAACCCTCACCTTACGCCATTTGACGTGTTGTTAACATCTTGAAAGTGCCCGTGTATACGTCCACTTTGATCGGGTGGGTGACAGCGGCGGGATGCTTCTACGTAAACAAGTACAAGTACCTCATCGCCATCGACGAGGGCCTCGACATCTTCGCCATCCACGGCATGGGCGGCGTCTTCGGCGACATCTTGACGGGCTTCTTCGCGGCGCCCTTCGTCCCGGCTCTTGACGGCGTCACCGCGGACAACGAGGGCGGGTGGTACGCGCGGAACTGGAAGCAGATGGGGTACCAGCTGGCTGCCGCGGTGACCTGCGCCGCCTGGAGCTTCTGCGTCACCTGCATCCTCCTCTTTGTCATCAACAAGATACCTGGGCTCCATATCCGGGCGAGCGAGGAGGAGGAGCTTCAGGGGCTGGACCAGAAGTACTTCTTTGACTGCGAGGATGACGGGTTTGGGCTCAGCCAGAGTAGCCAGGGCTCTATTACGGGACGGGTTCATGTTGAGGTGGCGGCGACTACTCCCCCGCCCGAGGTGGAGCAGAAGAAGGATTAAACCAGTAGACGAGTAGGCCTATATTCAGATCCAATTATACAAGACAAAGACTATTGTAGCTTTAATCCCATTCAACCCAGCCGGTAGGCCCCCGCCAAGGCGGGCCCCACGTGATCGGCTATTTCTGCGGCATTGTTCACTAAAGCGAAGGCAGTCGGCCGTGGCTGCCCAAAGCACCCCGCCGGCTGTAGTCGATATCGGACCTATCCGCCAGGCTTCCTGCAGACGAGTCGCAAGATGATTTCGTATAGCCACTGTGCTCATTGCGAGAATGTTGGAGACCCCGATATCTCCAGCGAGGACAGACACCGCCTCTTCCATCAAGAGTGTGACAGTTGCGCGCCTGGCGACTCCGCAGGCCAGGAGGAACCGCTGTGCTCTTTCTGCGAGCATCTCCGACTCCGCCATGTGCTCTTCTGTCCGGGGGAGGTAAGCCGGTGCGAGATCAGGCTGGGCTCGCTGCGGGACGTGGAGGCGCGGCTTGGCCCAGCCTGCGTGCTGTGCGGGATAATTCACGCCGCCTGCAAGATGGTGTTCGAGCTCGAGAAGCACAAGGCTCACCCCTTGTCCTCTCTGACGTTCGGGATGGATCTTCTCAAGGCGGATGTCGACGTCGCCGAGTTTGCGCCCATCCACCTCTGGGTGTACGACGAGGGTGGCGATCCTAGCCACGCGGTTGAGGTGTGCCGGGTCTACGCTCGGCAGGACGAGGAGCTACACTTTTCGAGCTGGCCCCTTATGGGCAGCAACACGGGAACTGTCGGGCCGCTTGCTGATTGGGATAGAGCCAGGGGCTGGTTCGCTAGGTGTTGTGCGGAGCATGAGAAGTGCAACCACGTCCAACTCGCCACCCCACCGCCGGGTTTTCGTGTTATCGACGTGGAGAGTAGGAAGTTAGTGCGCCCACAGGGTGAATGTCATTTCATCGCGCTGAGCTACGTATGGGGCGCCAACCCCGATCCCTCGAAACTGCAAATAACCATGTCCAACGTGGACCGCCTCGAGAAGGACGGGGCTCTCAAGTCGCCAGAGCTCCCCGCCGCCATCGACGAGGCTATGCAGGTGTGCAGGGAGCTCGGGGAGAGGTACCTGTGGGCCGACCGCCTATGCATCGTCCAGGACGACCCCGTCAACAAAAAGGAGCAAATCCTCTCCATGGTCGACATCTACTCCTCCGCCGTCCTCGTCGTCTCCCTCTGCGCCGGCGCCAGCACCGACGACAGTATCCCCGGCGTCGGGACCCCGCGTCCACCCTTCAAAAAGACCCTCGAGCTAGACGGCCTGCTCCTCACGACTGTCCTTCCCACCTTCGGCCGGTCCGTCACGCAGTCCACGTGGGCCTCCCGCGGGTGGACGTACCAGGAGGCCGCGCTCCCCACGCGCATCCTCTACCTCACGCCATTTCAGCTACTGTACGAGTGCAGGGTGGGCCACGTCTACGAGGACAACTTCCTCAATGAGAGCCCTTGGACCAGCGTGGACGTGCCCTGTGGTGGCGGGTACCAGAATAGGATGCCCACCCTACGTCGCACGCACAAAGAGGATGCGGGCAGGTTCGAGTCGTACAGGGGCCACATCCGGAACTACAATCGCCGCCGCCTGAAATACTCCTCAGATATATACAACGCGTTTGCCGGTGCGATGAGCGCGCTGTACGGTAAGGGGGCCGCGACGCACCACGGGCTCCCGCTCCTCCACATCGACCAGGCACCTCTATGGTATCCCGAGGTCGAGCCCGGTGATGACCCCCCACTCTACAGAACATGTGCGGACCTGCGTCTCCCTAGCTGGTCGTGGTCGTCCGTATCAGGGGCCGTAACCCATTTCGACGTCACCCTAGGCTTCAAGGGCTCGATCGTCCGCTGGGAGCGCATCTGCGACGATGGGGCTAAGAAGACCTTCGAGCCCATCTCGGAGAGCGACGACCCGACGCCGGAGGAGTGGGAAGCCGAGTCCATCCTGTCGAGGTTCCGGCGGCCGCAGTTGTACCTGGATCTCGCGGCAGCAGAGGGATGCGTCGAGGCGATCGGCGGCATGCGGGTGGATCCTCACGGGGTCGCGTCGTTCGATGAGGCCGCGATCTCTGCGGCGGAGAGCTGGCCGCAGTACCGTGACTTTCGACGCGCTGCCTTTGGAGACAGCGTCTCGTGTGCTAAGTTCCCGGACGCCGCGTCCGTTGACGGGCCGGCGATTGCCACGCGCGCCCAAGTGGCCAAGCTAGGCCTTGGCAGACACGTTCATCACCGCAGCAGCATAGGGCGGTGTGATAGAGAGGATGTCTGGTTGGAGATTAGAGGACCGGACGGTGCGTGCATTGGGATGCTAGCGCCCTCCCCTTCGGTGT
The DNA here is from genome assembly GCA_023628835.1 of Sordariomycetes sp. S4602. Taxonomy (NCBI): domain Eukaryota; kingdom Fungi; phylum Ascomycota; class Sordariomycetes; species Sordariomycetes sp. S4602. Next base: position 159,798 of record JAMAJV010000009.1, read on the forward strand.
CTGGATCGGCGACCCCGTCGCCGGGCTCCCAATTCGAGTTCATCGGCGTCTCGATATCCTCACTGCCCGCCTCGAGTCTCGGCAACACGCTGGGATGCCTCTACTCCTCCACAAACCATGACTTTGACTCCATTCCCTCGTCCAAGGTGAAGAATAAGCTGGGGGAGGTCAGGCCTCTCGGTTTCACGTATTGGGACGCTGGGGGGGTACCGCTAAACCCTATTCCTGTTATGAATGTCATGTTGATTGAGAGGAAAGGACTGGTTGGAACTCGTGTTAGCGTCGGCTGGGTGCTGCTTATGCAATGGGCGTGCTTGGAGAGACTGTATGAATTTGTTGTTCTGGTATAGAGCGCACTCTTGGATAAGGGTTCACCCACTCTGATCGCTCCAAGGGCCCTATGGTGCGGAGGGGAGTGCCAAGGGAATGCCGCGTCGATAGCACCTCTTGGCCAGCCCAAGACACCTTTCGGGTATGCCACTGAAACGCATACATCCCCTTCCGGAAGATAAAACCCATCCGGCGGGGCTGAGGTGTGACAACTACGAACCTTGCCCTCTCAATCGATTATCCCACCCGACCACTCTCTCAAGTGTGGATCGACATAAGCATGCAATGCAGATGGGTGGGCCAATTTTACTGGCCACATCCGAAAGCCCACAACCGAATCGGGAAATACGAAGTGCTCTGGTATCGCTAACATGGGCCCGTCCACAGACACAGCCCGCCCGCGCAGGGAGGATCGACAGAATCCTTCCGGAAGAGGCAATAAAGCAGGATCCGCGAATACGGCCATGTCGTCATTGACCCCCAACCAAGAGGCCCTTCGATACACGGAGAAGTAACCGTGAGAATAAAATGGCGCCAAGTGCCCACGAGGGGCCTCAAGATTCTGCCAAGCAAAGCATTTGGCCTCACAGCATTGACTCAATTATTCCTACCTCAGGCCCGTCCCCACGTCTAAACATGAGCCATCGACTATCACAACTATCACAGCTGCTCGGCGGCCTTCAGTCTAAACTAGACGCTGCAGCACAATCGCATGGCGGCTCGAATTCATACGGCTCTCAGCCAGCCGGCGCGCACCCTCCCTATGGAGCCCCGAATACCCACAACCCGCCGGCTCCGTACGGCCCTCCTCCGCCACAAGCTGCACCTGGGCCGTATGGTGTTCCCCCCGGCCACGCGCCGCCGGCACAATATGCACCCCCGAGCCAGCAGCCAGCATATGGAGCGCCGTACCCTGACGAGTCGCCCTTCCCGCAGGCGCCGCCAACGCCGCACGATCCACCCTCTCACTCTAGCCACGGGCACTCTGGTGCACACGACGCGTTTGGCCTCGACTTAGATCCCGACACGTTGGAGCCCTATGCGCCTCCGCCAGGTCCGCCGCCCCAGTCCGGTTCTTCGAACCACGGTGCGACACCATACGGCCAACCGCATCAGCACGCAGCCCCTTCGGCTTACGGGCCTCCTGCACACGCGCCAGCTCCCTATGGTGCATCGAATGAATACCCCCCGCCCCCACCGGCCGGGGCACAGCATCCACCCTACGACCATAACCCCAGCGGACCTCCAGCTTCCTACAGCGCACCAGATTCCCATGCACCACAGTCCCAACCAGCTCCCGCTCCTTCCGCCTTCCCCTCGCGCGTCGCCATCCGCTCCGGCGGCCTCGCCGGCGGCTCCACGACCATCCACGACGCCTCCAAGCCCACCGCCCCGCCCCTCTACACCATCCACACGTCGAAGTCGAAGCCTCAGGTCGTCATGCTCCGCGCCTCAGGCCCCACCGAGGTCGGGCGCGTGGGCATCAGCTCCACCAACCTGAGCGCGGAGCTCTCCCTCCGCGGCCGCTCGCTGCCGATGAAGCAGAACGAGATGGGCGACACCTTCACGGTGCAGTCCCACAGAGGCAGGTTCAGCTGGGGCGTGGACCAGATGAAGGGGTGCCTGGGGGATATGACGGATGAGGCGGGGACGGTGGTGGCGAGGTATGGGGGCGGGGATCTGCCCGGCATGGGGGAGAGGGGGGTGGATATTTGCGTGCCGTGCGATGAGGAGATGTTTGAGCTGGTTTTGTTGTCGATGATGGCGGGGAGGGCGATCAACAAGAAGAACATCAAGATTGGGATGAAGTTTCTGAAGTTGGCTATATAGAGTTAGTGGCGCTTATAGGGCGGAGGTGTTAGGTCAGGTAGTTACAATTGCTGGCGTTTCGTTCCTAGAATAATGTTATGTCATGAGCAGCCTATCTAATCGATTGCCGTTCCTTGCGTAGCTCGTCATTCCCCGACCACGTCTCGTCACGACGACTGTAACGCAGGTTATTCTGTGAGTGGCCTGTCCGGTGTGGGAAGAGAGTTGTAGTTGGCTCCCATGGTCTTCACAAAACACATTTGGTCATTACACGTTAAGTAGTCATCCATCTAATACAATCCCAGCCGACCGTGATCAAACCATCGCCCTCGGCGTCTCCAGGCTTTCCAGGCTTCGATAATCCCCCACCTCCAAGTTCTGCCCCTTCGGCTTGCTTTCCGCACTTCCTATCGTCTGTGTCGTGCGGGACTTCCAGTCGCTCATCCGCGGCATCGCGCTGCAGTGACTGGGGTGGGCCTTGGGCCAGTACCTCTTCCTGAGGCGGGTGTAGATGGGCTTCAGCGTCGGGACGCAGGCGAAGATGATGCTGGAGGAGAACTCTGCGCTGGACCATATCACGATGTTGGTGGTGTCCCCTGGTTCTGGTCAGTAGGGTATTATGGGGGCTTCAGGGGGACTGGGCTCCACGCACAGGTAGGGTCCTTGGACTGATTTAGATTGTGGAGGTATGGTAGCCGGAGGATGCTGGAGACGAGCGTGCTACGGCTGCGTTAGTCGACAGAAGCTCTGGCGGTGCGGTTTGAATCGGACTTACAACACGCCCACCGAGCACAATGCTATCACACCCCACTTTTGCTTCCTTGGAACCTTTAGATCTGTCTTATGGTCAGCTCTAAGCAATCACGTCACGTATCGCAAGACCTACTCCGGAACAGAAGCGTCGGGATGATCAGGATGCACAGGTCAAAGGCGATATTGAATGACGCGTCGATGTAGTAGAACAGCGGCTGGTTGAAACACTTGCGCCCGGGCATGGCGCGCTCCCAGTAGGCGTGCACAGGCGAGCACTGGAAGACGAGGCAGAAGACAAAGACGGTCTCGGTCACGCCGATGAAGGCGGCGAAGAGGCGCAGGCGGAGGCGGGCCGGGTGGGTCGCGGGGAGGACGCGGACGAGGAAGAGGAGGATGGAGATCTTGACGAGGGCCATCTCGGCGGGGTAGGTGACCTGCGAGGCGAAGCCGCACTGCTGTGTGTTAGTCGGGGGGGAGGGCGGGAGGGGAGTGGGTAGGCGGTGGGAGCGGACCTTTTCCATGATGACGCCGTTCTCTGGTGGTACGGTGGTGATGTGGCTTGTCATTCCATGCTGGATGCCTGCGGATTGTTAGGTGCGTTGTTTGAGGGCGGGTCTCCAAGGGCCGAGACACACCTATTTCTGTTATAGCGACGAACCCGGCCAGCATAATCTATCGGGTGGATATAATATTAGCCACAGATCCTATTGCCCGAGACGGCGTAGCGTAGTTCGGCAGGGGCAGCTTTGGGCGTACAAATGCCAAGAGGATCAGGATGTCGTCAACGCCGACGTGCGAGAACGTGAGCCGGGTGTAAAAGCGCAGCGAAACAGCGATGAAGGCAACGGGGAAGAAGACACCGATCGCGGCGTACACATCCCCCGCCCTCGACTCTTGCTCCCCGGCGTGCTCCATTGCATTCTCCCCGTCCAATCCTCAGTCGTTCCTAGCAGTTTTGGTTCCGGGCTTCGTCGTCATGGTTTTCCGAGTCGTCCGTCGAGGTCGAAGCGATATAACGGTAGGCTAGTGAATGCCTTCAGCTGGAAAAGGGTTGTGGAAGGAACGATTAGGGGAGGCCGAGGATCGAAGAAATGGACGAGTCGCCGTTGCACCAGGGCAAGACTGTGGAGAAGCGCGCACGGTTCGCGCGTGAGGATGGCATGCGGATCAGCGCCGGGAGAGCGTGAGAGCGTCTGTGCGTGGGCGGGGCGGAGGTGGTTGAGCCGATACCCCGAATTGGCTCGTCCGAGTCGCGGATGGAAGATTGGGCTCTGCTTTGACGCACGGGTTGGGAGGCTGGCGGGTCGGAGGCAATTCCGCCCCAAGAGACGCGTCGATCCTCCAGGATAGAACCGCACTTACTGTTTGTTACCTTGTTTACGGGTTCTCGGGAACCAGGTCTGTGTCTGGAGTCAAGCTGCGTGACAGGGGTAAGCGACCCGATAGCTGTCATCTGCGCTCGGACGATGCTCGGACGGGCGGGGACGAACGCCTGCGCGTGAGCGGATGCCGAACCAGGCCTCGCCCATCCGTTTCCGCGGATCGCGCCAAGTTTGGAGAGCGACCCTGTCTCGCACGTCTTCCTAGATCAGTGAAAGCATCTCGAGCGAAGCCAACCGCAAACAAAAGGTTATTAATCACTAAACTTGTCGTGTACCAAGCTCAAAACCCTATAAAAAAGAGAGAGAAAACAGCATAAAAACATACAAACACGAACAGGGCAGAATAGCACAACACCGACAGAACAGAACACTCCACCCAATTTGACCCTCCATGTGCCAGGTCCCAAGTTCAATGGAACGCCGGTTCCTTAGCACACGTCGTCGGGGATCTTGTCGCTGTTCGTCCTCCCGGTCAGCCAGCTGAGGTCCACCCACGACCACGCCGACTTCGCTTCCACCCCGAGCCCCCTCTTCGCGAAGCCCTTCCAGATCTCGCACGCGTTATCCCCGCCCGTGAGCGCCCTGTCCGCGTCCAGAATGGCGTCCCTCGCCTGCGAGAAGTCCGGGTTGCAAGGTTGCCTGTCTTCGTCAGCACCCACTCCCCCAACTCAAAAGTAACGCCCGGGGAAACTTACAGCGCCATGGCGTCAATGAGGAGCTTCATGGTCAGGAACTTCCCGTCCGTCGGCACCGCGCCCTCAAACTCGGGCGTCTCCCCCACATTCTTGCCGTGCTTGTCGACGTGGTTCCACATCACCTCGTTGAGCATCGACGCCCAGACGGTGCCGATGTCGTGCACGCCCGTCATGCGGTCCAGGTCCTCGTAGGTCAGCGGGTTAGTGTCGAGCGAGGTCGAGTAGGGGTACTTCCGGATGCCGCGCGGGTTGCCCGTCACCCAGGAGCCGGCGACAAAGTCCGTCGAGCGGGTGTCGCCCTCCTGCAGGCGGATGGCCACGCCCATGAAGTCGCCCCAGCCCTCGCCCATGCCGCCGGCCTCGAGGGCGCTGAGGCAGTTGGAGTTGGCGGGGCCGCCCGTGAGGCGGGTGGATACTGTTCACACTCAGCACTGCCCGCTTGCAAAAGGTAAAGACCTGAGGGTGGATGGGGAAGGGTGGACTCACCGCCGTGGGTATACTCGTGGATCACGACGCCCGCGTCAAACGACGCATCTCTCTGCGGAGTGATCATGTCCCACATGTACATCCTCATCCGCGGCGTCTGCCCGTCAGGGGGCGTCGCAAAGTTGGCGTTGTTCATCCCGCTCCCGTCCTGCGCGTTCAGCACCACAAAGTCCTGCCCCTTCCCGCCCTGCCCGTTATTATCGATCTCGAAGTTTCCCGCCGCCTCGTCGAAGCCCAGAAGGTGGAACACGTCGTGGCACTTGTTGGCCGTGTAGAAGAGCTGCGTGATGGCGGCGTCGGCGTAGGAGGACGGGTTGGACATGGACGGGTCGTAGTCGTACTCGAACATGAGGTCCGGGCTGTTCGGGCGGTGGTTGTGGAGATACTCGGTCCCGCCGCTGGGGTTGGTCTGGGCTATGCCGTTGTTGCCGCGGGTGGTGGTGTAGTCGGTGCTGCCGTCGTTGATCCAGGTGAACTCGGAGGCCTCGTCGTCCCAGGGGTCGGTGAGGACCTGTCGGTCTCCCGCGTCGGGGCTGTCAATACCCCAGGGGCTGCAGAGCGTCAGTAGAGTCCGAGTAAAGGTACGGTGGGTGCCATACTAGACCTGGTACGTCGCATCGGAGACCCAGTCGACGACGCCAAAGAGGCTTCTGTTCTCCTTGTCCACATAGGACTGGAGCCAGTTATCCTTGGTGTCGGTCTGGACCCTCCACGCCAGCTTCAGCTCGTTCTTCTGGGTGACGAAGTAGACGGGCTTGGCTAGAGGGTCCGCGTTGACGCCCTTGGCCCCGGTGATGACGAAGCTCTGGATGTTCGCGTCGCCGACGATGGCCGCGACCGCGGACTTGAGGTCCAGCGCCAGGCTGAGGACGTCGGAGGCGATCTTGAGTGCCTCGAGCGCGTCCTTGAGGTCGCGCTCCCCGAGGGAAGGCTTGGCGGGAGCTTCGCCACTGTAGAAGTTTCCGCCGTACGAGAAGACATTGCCGTCTTCATCGATCTAATGTTGCGTCAGCACACCGTGGCAGTAAATGGGATGGGGGTTTATGAGCTCACGTTAACGTTGTAGTCGGCATTGTCGACGTCGATGTCATGGAAGGTCTGCTTGAAGCGGACGTGCGTGATCCCGTTGCTCCCCTTGTAGTGGTCGTCCACGAGCCGGAACGCGGCGCCTCCGCTCTTGTCCTTGAGGTGGGCCTTGGCTACCTCGACGGGGTCGGAGGACGATGCAGCGTCACGCTTTAAAATGTCCCCTTCAGCGCTGGTGTAGTTTGCCAGCATGGGGAGGCGGAAGGTGTCGAGGTTGGCGACGGCGCGGGAGGAGAGGGCCTTTTCCTGCTTGGCGGGGTGGGAGGTTCCCACGGCGCTGAGGCCGATGGCGGCTAGGATTGCGGGAATCTGCATCTTGTCCTGTCCGGATTGGAGATGTTCAGGCTTGTAAGTGAGGGGCGAGGCTATTGTTCACGGCAAGAACATTCCGATATCAGAGGCGGACATCTTCATCCCTAAATAGTCACCTCATGAACGGCGATCCTTCTCCGGCCCTCGGTTGGATCCTTCCGCCTGAGCATCCCGACCATGGTGGTCGGCTGGAGAATGGGTCTACCATCGTCATCGGATAAGGAGGAGTCTCGGGGATCTCCCCGTATGCGTCTAGCTCGGCGAACGACATCCCGGAACCGTCGTCCGGGAGTTTGCGATTACAGAAGCTGATCTTCTCCAATGTCTCTCGGCCATTGCCTTGAGTCCACATACCTCGGAGTACGCTATATCCGATAACCCGGCTCCATCAAAGAAGCCGGTGTAACGTGAAGAGCTCATGGGTACCTGGTATGCACCGAGCTCGGATGCGTCTCTTCGTGCGCGTGTCTTGACATGATCGCGAAGCACTCTCGGAGTGCCTGTCTATGTAACCCATATCATCTTTACCTTTGCTCCGCTGCACTGCGGTTTGTTTCAATTGGTGGGTCTCGCAAATATGCCAATTCGCCCCAGACGGCAACATTCCAGGGCAGGATAGTCCTCGCCACGCTGATGAGAGACACTCCAAAGTAATATCAAACCAGCATTTGCAATCCTGCACAGTAGCGTTGGTGAGCCCTCCGATCTCGGAAAAGGTTAGACAACCACTCAATACGCCCATAGTAAGATTCACCGCTCTGTACTCCGTGCTGCTGTATGGGAATCCCCGGTCAGCCGGCCCTCGTCGTACCTCTAGCCCAGGGCAAGGTTCCCCTGGGGATGGGTCTTCCTCACAGCGCCTGTCACACAGCATGCGCGGTGGCACCGAAGCCACGTGCGTCAGAATATCCCGCCATGTCTTTGTATCACAGGTGTCTCGATAGGTGCCAGGTACCAGGAGCGTCCGGGCGCCTTTGACATCATTTATCGGTACGGCCCGTAGGGGTGGTTATGCTTAAGCGAGATGTGCCCTGTCTCGCGGTTGTTTCCGGTTTCGGGGGCCCCGGCGGGTACTTGCGCTGAAGGAGAGACGCTGAGACTTTATTTGTTAGGCTATTCTTGTTGGCTGGGTTGCAAGTGGACATGGGAAGGGTCTAAGCCGTTCACCGCCCTACCGAGGGTGCTCCAAGTTTCATTATTTTGAGTGTTAGAGGGCCTTTTTCGTGTGGTTGCGTCATTCTGCTAAGAATAGGTGTAGGGCCAAAGTTCAGTCGTCCCTGGCTTGACAGGGAGTGCCGGTGCCTTTGCCGACGGCCCCCATCCCAGCAATTCGCTGGGTAACAGGGGAGGGAGTCCCTTGGGTACGGTCTGCCCTATGCCCCACCCGGGCCGCCGTTGCAACAGTAACCGTGGATCCTCGCCGCGGGCCTGAATTCCTGACCACGGACATTAGCATGGGCGGGAAGACCAAACATGCAGGCCAGCGCAGAGCCTGGTCAGCCGCTGTGATAAATAAGCATATCCCGACTGCAGCTGAAAGATCAACCTCAGCTTTAGGCGAGCTGAGCGGCGAGCGGCACAGATCTGCCCGAAGGCGCACCTGGGGCGTCAATCGGTAGGTAAGCGAGTTGGAAATATGGGAGACAGGCCTTGTTCTACAGCTCGATATCTTGAGCCCGCAACTTGAAATTGTGGACCTCTAGAGGCCTAACCCGTTCCTACAAGGCAGTGACTTCCGGGTCTGGACGTAGGGACATGACGTGCGGAGTGCTGTGACGCCCCGGACACCAAACGTCCGTGGCCTAGGAAGAAGGCCTAGTCAGATATCTCCCAGGTATTGAGCCACGGGTCCTCCAGAAGCTCCCGCGCTGTCTTGCGGTCCTCGGGCCGCCACGCCAGCATGCCCCTTACAAAGTCGAGAAACATGGCCTTGTTCCTCCCCGCGAGCACGCGCTCAGCCTTCTCAAGGCTATTCCCCTGGGGTATTGGGACGTCCGCGATCCACTGGCCTTCATCACCGTCAGTTAAAGCCCCTTGATAAGCGCGGTAGCTAACCACAAAAGGAAAAGACAATGTTACCGTCTTCCGAAAAGAACTCCTTGCTCCGGACCCCGCGTCTGAGCAGGTCCAGAGGCGGCGGACCTAGGAGACCCACGACCTCAGCGACGTGTGCGCGCGTCAAGTATTCTTTCCTGCTAGGGTCCTGCCCGTAGAAAAGATGGCCCCCCTCGAAGACATCCCATATCATAGCCCCAACGTTCCATATGTCGGTTGGGTAGCTCCACGGGGCGCTCAGCATGACTTCAGGTGAGCGATAAATATTAGGTTGTGCGTCGTGGTTCCGCTTCAACCTGCCGTCCACAACTGTGCCAAAGTCGCTAAGTATGATCCTGCCAAAGTCGTCCGGAAGACCGAAGCGTCGAGATCTGTAGATAAGGCTGCTGTCGATGTATTTTCGGGGAGAAGGGGCTTTCATTTCGTCTTTGACAAAGGCATCGAGGATGCCTTCGTCAACGATGGCGTGCAAGATGTTGTCTGCCTTGATATCTGCATTCTTGCGTCAGATGTGGGGCAGGCCTCGTGTTGGCAACATTTCTAACGCACCGGTGTGGACGAGCTTGCATTCTGTATGCAGGTAATCAAGGGCAAGGAGGAGATGCTTCAGGCCTCCTTTCAGGAGCTGGTCCGTGAACCGCCCCGTGGGGTTCCTGAAAAGGAGGTCCCTCCAGCTATCCCACATTGGCCGCTGAACAAGGCAATGATGCCCGTCGATCTCGAAGGTACGCAGAGCTGTTCTCAGGTGCCTATGGCCAGGGTGGGAAGGGTTCGCCTTTTCGATGGCCTTGTATGTTTGGAATTCATCTCCGCAAGTGTCTCCATGGTCACTGGTGAATACCTTCAGAGTGACATAATTTCGCTCCCTGCCCACGTGTCAGTCAACAAGTATCTTCCCCCCGGATGCGCGTTCTAGATAAAGGAGTCGAGGCGTACTGGAGGTCACGGGCGAGCCAGACCGTTGAGGTAGAGCCAAACCCCAGCTTTCCAGCGACCTGATACTTGTTCGAGTCATATAGGTCTCCGATGGCGACAGGGTAGTAGCTGCCTGTTTTGAACTCGTCGAGCCGCTCCTCTTCCAGTGCCTCTGCGGCGGAAATGAGGTCAAAACCAGACGTCGGAAACTGTAGAGGCGTCCATGGGCCTCTGCGGACAAGTCCCCTGGCCCATTTCAGAAGTGGCGCCATGAGAGGCTCAGTTTGGGGGCGCTGGGCTGGGCTTGGCCTGGCCTGGAGGCGGGAGATTGTCGCTACCTCGCGCGAAACGATGCTCGGCGCGTGCGTGACATACCCGTGGCCCACTGATGATGACTCATCAGTCCCACTGTGATTCGCTTCAAGAGGACAAGAAGTGGGTAATTAGTGTCAGGATCGAAGGATCGAAGGACAAGAAGACGTACCATATTTACTCAAACGGGACGGGAACCACCAAGAAACCCAGCACTCGAGAGTTAGGGGCGACGGTTAAACGTGATAGGAACGAATCCTCCATAGTATCTGAGTGGTGTGTTTCGGCCCCGGATTTGGCTGGGTAGATTCAACACGGCCGGCCAAGTGCCCGGGAGATCGAAAGCAGAGTCTAAGGGGGAGAATAGATACAACCTCTCCCTTTCTAGGAAGCTACAAATAAATCGGGATATACTTTGTTTATTTCTAAGCTTTCATCAACTAAAAGGCTCGCGTTGCGTCCTTATCAGAGGCAGTAGGTGGGCTTGCCGCTTCGAACTCCTAGGAAGGCGTGCGACGGATTTGTCGAGCTCATCGCGGTGGGGCAAGTGAGGTCGACACGCACTGAGATTGGATAGAGGTGTGAAGATAGACTACTACGTACTTATTCCTGGAGCAGCCCCTTGAGTTCCGCAAAGGCCTGCAGCACCTGCTCCTTGGGCTCACCCTGCGCCCACGCGTCTCTCGACTCCTGGCCAAGCTTCCCCTCATTCATGGCCGGATACAAGTCCGGGCCCTTATTGTTCCCGGCAAACGACAAGCGGGGCCGTGTCTCCACGACCCGCAACTTCATCCCCGTCAGCACGGTCTTCGCCTGCTCCGACGCGTTCTCCGCGCCGAAGATGCCATAGCTGACGATGGCGACCGGCCGGCCGATCCACTCGTTGTACAGGTAGTCGATGGCGTTCTTGGTAGAGGCGGCGATGCCGAAGTTGTACTCGGGCTGGACGATGATGTAGGCGTCGTGGCGCGCGATCGCCGCGCTCCAGTCTATGCTGTGCTGGTGGGCGAACTTCCCGGAGGCGGGCACCATGGCGGGTAAGATGGTCTCGTCGAACAGGGGGAGGTTGAAGCTCGCGACGTCGAGGATGGAGAGCTCGATGTTTGCGGCGGAGGCGGGGGCGTCGAGTAGGTCTTTGAGTACGGCGGCGACGGAGGGGCCGACACGTGGGGTGCGTGTCGAGGTGGCAATGATGGCGACTTTCTTCGCGATAGACATGACGGCGGTTTTCGTGCGAGAAGTAGAAAGGGCGAGGATAGGGCCAACAGTTCTTGGGTTATATTTCAACGGCTACAGACCACACGCTGAGCAGAAACACGGCATCCGCTATTTATATTACAAATAGGCGACGTATGGTGTAATTGTCAAGTCCTTGTCCGCCGTCGCGGACGGACGACTTGCTTACTCCTATTATTCATTTCGTCCGGTTCTGCGGACGAACCTGCAATGTGATTGGGAGATTCGACACGGGGTCGAGGAGAGGGGCACCACCCCGTTGAGATACTATGTTCTCCCAATTTTGGTACCACCCACCCTACTGCGCCTGGTGGTTGGCCTAAGGCGGGCGGAACATCACGAGGCTAGTAGGCACAGAGCCGAACCCTGTAAGCGAAGGGGTACCAGACATCCGGGAGCTCCGGTAGAGATAATTATGGAAACCACATACTATCTGGCCACAGCTATAACCATACATCTGAATATTCAATGTGTTGTACCAACTTCACATTGCATAAGGCAATAGCTGTACATGGCAAAATGAATTCTTGACCTCTGGTTGACATAACGACTAATTAACTTTGTGAATCATGCGGTCGGAATCGGTAAACTGGAGAGAAAATATTGTATCTTTACGCCCTGCTCTCGCAGTCCCAACCAATCTCAGGTGCTGGCTAGAACTCCTGCCAGACTCCGTATCATTGTCGTTGGAGAAAAGGTAAGGGCGTAAGCCTTCTACACGGGAGCACAGGGGAGATCCAGTAGAAGGCGACTCGGGTATATTGGGACATTTGCTTCGTGGCCACACTCATGTAGACGAGAATGGCGAAAGAATATGACGGCGGACTAATACACATACAAGATAGCCCACAACCACTCCACCCGTGGCAGACTGTCATGAGGGTTTTACGAAGAGGGGCAATCGAGTCTCTAGGCGACGCCACCGCAAATAAGTGCCGAGGATCGCGAACGAGACCCAACGCGCGGTCCAGTATATCGGCTTGTCCTCTATCTCCATCCTGGAGGCTGCTGCGTCTAGTTTGTTGACGAAGGTGGTTGCTCTGGAAGCTACCAGGGAGAAGAGCAAGAAGAAGAGCGAGAAAGCTAAAAGTTGGGATATGCAGGTCTGATTGACGGTAACCAGCAGCTGCATTGGTAAGCCCCCGGGTCATTGGAGCCGTTTTAGGCCAGCAGGTGTCCTCCAATTACAGTCCATCACCAGCATTCAGCTCACATCCAATGGCGCGTCACAAACTCTGTCAGATTCCTGGCGCGTCCTCCCTCGATCGGGGGCGATGGTTTTCCCGTTTCGTGCGACATTGAGCTTGTCCGGGGAGCGGCCGACGCGGCCTTCACTCGTTTTAGTACTGCCGCCTGCCCCGTCTGGCCTCAACCAGCCGGCTCTGTCCCTCAATCGAACGACATCGGGCCCGTTTGTGGTCCCTCCCTACCCTGAGTGTGAGGCCCGAGATCTAGTAATGGTGCTGGGTCCAGGAAGGCCAGGCCGCACACACTTCGTAAGCACGGGCCAAATCGGGTATAGGCCCATGCATGACTTGGAATGGAACCGCTCAAGTGAAAGTCACAGGCGTACCCCGCTCGGCCCCATGGATGCATTCCTTGGATCCAACCAAACATGGAGCTGGCAGCCCGCGTGGGGGTTTTGTCTCTGAGCATCCCCAACCGATTCCAGGCCAGCTGCCCCTCGCCGCAATCGAACATGACAGAGCCCAATGTTGGCTAGGTTGGCCCAGTCCGCCTCCGTCCCACATTCCCCGCGCGCTCGCGCCTCCCATTCATAACTTATAATGGATCAACAGTACTCGAAAGACGCAGGGTCCGACGAGGATGACGTCCTCACAGAGGCTGGGGTGGCTAAGATTGTCCAAAAGATCTGGGCACTCTATGACTCCGGGACACCCCTCTGGACCAAGTCGATGTTGGAAGACCTCGAAGAGCAGATCTCGCAGAATTTCACGAAAGTGACGATCCTAGGCATCGACGGCAATCGGGTGAATTTCAACCTAGACTGGATGCGTAAATTCATCAGGGACGGAAAGGGGTTAGTGTCTGAAAACTGACCCCCCCCCCTTCCGGCTCACGAATGGGAACCTAATAGCGACATAGTCATCCTGGTATTGATTTCAAACCCATCCAGAAAATGGTGAATGGATGGAACCCAGGTGACACCGTGGGGCACAAGGGCCGGTTCTGCTCCCTCGGCGTGGTCTTGAAATTAGAGAGGCAAATGGGAGGGGCCAAACGCATCAGGAGCGCATCAGAAGCGCTCGCTTACTTTGACCAGCAGCGGCAGAGGTGGGAGGGCAGTGACGCCTGCCACGAGCTGCGAGCGACGCTCGCTTCGGCCACCCTCCCCACGGGAATAACGAAGATCGTATGTTTCGGCCTCGGGAACCTGCACCACAGGAACACTGGCCCCTGCGCGCAGCATGCCGCGGCCCTGACCATGGCCGAGGCCCTAAGGGAGAAGACTGGCTCTGGCGTGTCGTGCTACGTCCAAGACCCTGCCTATAACGACATCTGCAAGCAGGTCCTCAGGCATCACGAATTCATCGTGCTAGGCGGCGAACGCGGCTTTACCGAGGTTGACGGGGACACGCTCGTCTTCACTGTCTCGCCCAACGTGCCCGTGAAGCAAATTGTCACAGAGCTAGCGAGGCCCGCGGCTGTTGTATGGAATAAGGTCCGTCCTGCGGAGGATGAAATCACCAAGTGGGAGAGGAGAAAAGTTGGTGATGAAGTCACAGAAGCTTGGGTGGCGTAAGTAGCTTCATCCCTGCACTGCTGTAAGTGTCCAACCCCTGCTAACACCAAGGGTGTGTAACAGACCGCACTCTACAGATCCCGACTCGCCCCGAGTTCGGAACATGGTTCATGAGCATTACCACAAGTTTCCTTTCCCTAAGGACGGAAATAACTTCTCGGAATTAGAGATATACATACGGAGGACGTAGAGGATACGTCCCCTATCTGGAGTTTGAATTAGGAACTAGCAAAACAATAGGAATCGAGCAAACTACATAGCCCTCTCCAAGTCCTTTACACTCTTGCAACCAGGCTTGTGCGACCACACCCGCGAATAAGCAGAGTCCGCCTCCGCCCACCACTGCAGCTGGCCCATAACGCCCAACCACGCCTCAATCCGCCTTACATTTGGCCTTGCTGCCTAAAATGCATATTTTGCTTTCCCCTTTCTCCTCTTCCATGCAGCCATTCTCCAAATCTCGCTGAGACTTCATACTCCCCAAGGATCCCTCCCAGCAGGCCAACCCGAAGGCGAAAATGGCCGCCCCCGTGAGCGCGGCCCAGCCGGTCTTCAACATGGTCATGCGCGACTTCCGCGCCCGCCTCAATAACCGATCCGTCTACGCGGAGATCCTCAAGACCACCTCTGTCAACGAGGTGTACGATCTCACCCAAGAGCTCGAGTCCCGGCGGAGCGCGCACCTCGTGAACCTCGCCAGGCTCAAGCCGTACCTCACCCGCCTCCAGGCCTACACCGGCGCCATCGACACCTTTGTGCAGGCCAAGCCGGAGATCCTGGCCCTGATCTGGGGGCCTATAAAGCTGGTCCTACAGTGTAGTAGCAGTGTGAGCAATTCGCTCGATTCGCTGGCACGCACGATCGAGGAGATTGGGGTTCTTCTGCCGGAGTTTGAACAGGCGGCGAAGCTTTTTGGGGGGCACGTTGACGAGGTGCTGGCTCTGCTCTTCCAGGATATCCTGGACTTTCACCTCATCGCTCTCGAGTTCTATGCCATGAAAAGTAAGACAAATCCCCCGCCCCTATACTCGCCATAAGAGTCAGGGGGAAACATACGAAGTCTAATACTATTCCCCGCCCCGAAACAGAAAGAGCCTCGATATTCGAGGGAATGTGGTCAGAGAGGAAGGACGAGATCGAGGCCGTCATGGGCCGGATACAACGGCACACGGCCCACCTGCGTAACGACGTGCGCAGGGCGGACATCGAGGAGGCGCACGATGCGCGAAAGCGCGAGCTTGAGGGCCTGGACAGGGCGAAGGACGCCGACAGGCGCCGCAAGTTCGACGCGGTGGAGACGGCCGTGGACCCGAGGTACTACAGGGATCGGCTGAGCCACCTGTGCAGCCGAGTGTGCGAGGGGACTGGGGGCTGGCTGGTGCAAGACTCGGAGGTGGACGGGTGGCTGAAGGGGGCAAAGGATGCCGCAAAGGTCTTGTGGCTCCGGGGTATGCCTGGAGCAGGTATGTTTAGCGCCCTTTGCCTTTGGTGCAAGTAAAGCTTGCTGACGGGAAGCTAGGCAAAACCTACGCTGCCGCGTGTGTCGTACAGGCGTCGAAAAATCTCGGCAGGAACACTCTCTTCGCGTTCCTCTCCCACGAGGACCAAGTCAGGACGGCGCTGTCGATCATTCACTCTCTGATCTTCCAGGCTGCGGAGAAGGACCCGAATCTCCAGGACAAGGTCTGCTTTGTTGGGCGAGACGTTATCGAGTCCAGCATCCCGGACGCTGTGAGTCTCCTCGTGAGCCTCGTCGACGCCTGTGGACCGCTCCGCATTGTCGTCGACGGGCTTGACGAGTTTGAAGAGTTCGAACGGGCTCTTTTGCTTCGGCAGATCTTGAAGGTAACGCGTGAGTGCGAAAATGCTCGCGTTTTGATATCCAGTCGGCCCGAGGACAACATCGAGTCTTTGCTTAGGAACACGTCGACATGGCTTCATGCTGAGACGCGGAACCGGTCTAGCATCAGAGTGTTTTTCAAGAGCCGCTTTCACGAGTGGCTCGAAGGCCGCACGTTCAGCACCGCCGAGTTGGAGGAGATGACTTCCCTAATGGATGACATCGCTGGTCAAGCTCAAGGTATGCAGCACTTTCCTCCTGATGGTACGTAGGTGGTCCAATCACTCACCTCTTCTAGCCATGTTCCTTTACGCTTATCTCATAATGAGATGCCTCGAATATCTCCACTCGATAACCGAAATACGCCGTCATCTCAAAGTCCCACCAAAGAATCTCAACGCTGCGTACGGGAGGATCTTCGAGCGGATCAACGAGAGTCTTCCTGACGACGCTACCCGAGAGAAGGCACGGAAGACACTAGGTTGGATCGGGTGCACGCCGCAGCCATTGACGATCCGCGAGCTTGAGCAGGCTTTGATAGTGGAAGCGGGGAACGTCGACCAGACACCGACTGGCATGTCGACCTTGAACCTAGTCCGCCTGTGCGGCCCGGTGGTGGAGATAGTGGACGACGAGATTCACTTCGTGCACTTCACCGCGAAGGAGTGAGTATATTCCAACATATCTGTTAGTGCTACGTACTTACACGTTATAGGTACTTCTTCAGCCCCGATATAGAGCGCTCCCTCAGTCCTGCGCAATCCCTGATTAGTCTGGCAAAGTGCTGCATCACCTACCTCTGCCAGAGCCATCACGACGAAAACCTCGACGGGGAGGTATTTGAGGAGGGTGTCAAGAACGGCGTTTACCGCCTGCATCATTTCGCAGCGGACATGTGGGCACGACTCGTAGAGTCGTCCTTCACATTGACGCCCGCGGAAGGCCACTCGCAGGAAACCGCAAAGCTTGCTATTCTCCTCGATATCTTGGCGGGCAGACGCACCAACGAAGACTACCTTCCACCCGAGGGGACACTCGGCGTGATTGTCCCAGCCCTCGGGATTCTTCGAGAGGACGCCGAGGATGCTTACGAGCTTGTCTGTGACGAGTTGGAGTTTCGTCGGGAGGCTCGTACGCGGCTATTCGAGTTAGGGAAGGGTAAAAAACCACTGGCCTTGTACCCCCAGTATATGGGCCACGCTCTAGTGGATCTCTTCGGAGGCTGACTTTTCCTTTAGGCGAATGGCGAACCTCGGACCACCTAACACTACGGCGCACGACCGCTTCGCTCCACAAGGCTCTTGAGAGACTAAGCTGTCCGCCTCACAACCATAAGGATCCATGCTACTGCGGAACCGTCATCGATCACTACGGCACAAGGCTCTTCAAGTGCAGCTTCGTCGGCTGCGACTACCAGCGCCAGGGCTTCGAAACCAGCAGTGAGTTGCAGAAGCATTCCCGGACCCATGACCGCCCGTGGATCTGCGACGTTCCTGACTGCGAGTACTACGAAATTGGATTCGTCTCTCGCCAGATGAGGAACCGCCATTTGGACAACGCCCATCGGGTCGTCGAGCCGCCCGCTTCAGTCTCATACGATGCAACGAGTGAGGACGAAGTGCTTGCTCTCCTCAAGACATTGGTCCGGGAGAACAAACTCGTTGATAACAGTGCGACAAGGAAGCTTATGGAGAACGCATCGGAAGACATCCGGTACTGTTTACTTCAAGAAGCTGTGTCTTCTGGTACACACGATCAGACGAAATGCCTGTGGTCCATGAGTACCACCGAACCTCGCTGCAAATGGTTCACAGACTCACCATATATTGAACTCCTTGGTGTCTTATTGTCACTTTCATTGGAACATGGTAATTACGAAGCGCTCAAATGGATTCAGGCCGAGACTCAACAGCTCAAGACGCGAAGATGGAGAGGAAATATACTACATGTCTGGGAAGCGTTGATGCAATCCGAGGAACCGGAAATGCTATACCGGGATTACGCAGAACCCTGGATTCTCAAGGTAATTGAAAAAACATTACGGCCAAGAAGGGCAGCACGCGGAGTTGCCCCCAACGCAGACATCATCAGGCCAACCCGCGGCGAACCTCGGAGGGAAGCCATCCTTCTGTCCCTATGGAACAGCCTCAACGATAGGATGTACGGTCCGGTAAAACGGTGGAAGGTATGGACGAAATATCTACGCTATACGGCAGAGTCAACATGCTCACCTAGGCTGGCTAAATGGCTCTTGGAGCACGGCGCCACGGTTGAGCAGTACCACAATAGACGCCTCATGTCAGCACTCGATCGCGCAGCGAAGAAGGATTCGCCCGAGGCCGCGAGGTTCATGCGATACTTGCTCTACCATGGAGACATTGACCAGACGGTTGGCAAAGCCGAATCGATTTCATCCATGAAGGGACCACAAGGCATTCACCAATGGCTGGGCGTAACATGGAATGAGCTTATTGAGCAAGCGAAAGAGGCACGGAAGGAGGAGGTTAAACCAGCACTATCTCATAGATGATTCAAACAGAACGACCTCTCCTCAATGAACCGTATCGAACGAAAGGCAATCCCGGAGCTCCTGCTGCGTAGTCAGCATCTGCGTTTTGGTAGAACATGTTTCGATAACCCACCTCCCATCGTTTTGCATCGACCTCCCTCTGAGAGACTTGCTCACTCTCAATCGACTGGCGGATGAGGCGGAGTTTGTCCCTCTGAATCCACTGGACATACTGGAAACGGTTAGATGATTAAGAACACCTGGTGCAGGCATAGGAGATACAGCGGGGACAGGAAGCTCAAGATGGGAACAGGGACCTACAGTCTCTATGGATTTTCTGGCGATATACCTCGTTACAGTCACTCTTCCGTTTTGTCCAAACCTGTGCACTCGGCCTATGGCCTGTGCCTCCGTCGTTGGATTCCACTGCGGCTCCAAGATGTGGACATGGCAGGCTGATATGAGGTCAACTCTAGTTATCCCGGATTGTCAGCATCCTAAGACGGAAATTGGAGAGGTTAGTCGTAACATACCCTTCGCCAACACTTCCAATACTAGCTAGCATCACCGTGCAGGAGGGGTCCTCTTTGAACTGCGCCATGGCTGTCCAACGCTGGTTTAGTGACGCCCGTCCGTCAATCCGGACCAGGTTGAACCCCTCGTCTCTCAGGTCCTGTTGCACGAGGTCGAGCATCTTGGTCCAGCAGCTAAAGACCACGCTATATGACGTATCAGTTATAGGACAAACCCTTACAGATCCATTGGAACTTGAACTCACCTCTTCTGCACTCCGCCGTCGTGCGGCTGCTGCTCACTCCGAAGGTTTCGGATCAACGCACTTACTTTGGCAGAACGACCCGGAGATGCTCCTGATAAGGGGGTTCCAAGCTCCGACTGCGTTGGAATTTGACAAGAACGGCATTCATCTGTGCCGGGCGTCTTATCATCAGCCTCGTCCCTAATCCGCAAGCAGGCCGAACAGATCTCATGGCCGCATGGCAAACTGTCAGCAACGGTGGCACTCGGCTGCAGCAAAGCCTCGCACACTGCGCAATTTCGGCGGGGAGGCTGTCGCATCTGAAGCCCAGCAGCGTCCGCATCCCTCGCTCTCCAGGCGTCGAGTGCCGGAACGGACAACATCCTCTCCCCGTAGTTGCAGATCCGGCGGAGGAAATTGATAAGAGAGAGGATGTTGTCGTCCCCCTTTCCAACCCCAGCTCCCGAACCTTTGCCTTCCTTCCCTTTCCCCTTCACTTTCCTCTTGACGCTGTCGCTGGCGATACTAGAAGACAGCTGCTGGAAGAACCGGTAAAGTTCGCCGTCCTCGTGGGATAGATCCACCAGCTCCACCTCCTCAACTCGGGCCTGGAGGCCGAGCGTCTTTGAGCTGTGCGCTATAGTCCGGCGCAGGCTCGTCCCGAGAACCAAATCCCGAAGACGCTCCAGGCTGCCCCGCTGGTTCTTCTGAACAGGGGTAGTGATGAGTCTGTCGAAAGCCCGTTTGTCACGCAGGCCCCCGACGTGGAGGAAGGATAGGAGGGCGCCGTAATCATCGAGGGAGTTCTGGACGGGAGTCCCCGTGAGGCACCATCTTGTGCGCGAGATGTCTGAGACTGCGAGAGCGGCTTGGTGGAGCTGTGAGGAGCGGGACCGTATTCGGTGGGCTGCCATCTTGTTTAGCACGTTGCGCCAAGGTTGGTACCTTTAGAGGTTGTCATGTCACACACCTTCGTCAAGGACGACTCTACGCCATGTATGAGAGTAGAGAGTGCCCGTGGTTTCGCTCGAGCTGAAATCTTGGCGGAGGGTTTCATACGTCGTGAGAACTACGTCGGCCTTTGGGAGCTCGTTGATATGGCAGTGTCTCGACGGGCCGTGGTAGGTGACGGCTTGGAGCAATCCCGCGTGAATGTGGCTTTAATGCAGATGATGTTAATGGCCAATCCAGCGTATTCTGCATGGAAGACATGACTTACCTCTTGATCTGAGCTTCCCAGCTAATGAGTGCTGCAGATAGTTAGCCAGACGTGTCGGCCTAAATCTGCCAACTAAGTTGCGCCCAACCTACTCGACTTAGGTGCCACAACGAGAGTCGTCCGACTCTCCTCTGGAGCCCCAGCCCCCGCGTTCGTCATGGCGTCGAGATCGCAGCAGATCAGAGCGAGGGTGCTCAGCGTTTTCCCCAGTCCCATTTCCTTTTGCCTTAGTTAGCCCCTCCTGCAGACACCTAGCCGAAAAGAAGGAAGCTTACATCGGCCAAGATGCCGCCGTGTAGTCCATCCGGCTCTCTCTCAGGGTGTCCTTCGGTAACTTTGTTTTTGAACCTACTAATCGTCAGATACTACGGGCTCAAGCAAGCCCAACGCCGCCAACGTTAAGCAGGGAAAGGGAAGCCTGGATCTCGCGAAGACGCTACCCACTTTGGAGATCTCGGGTTCACAGGGGGCTTCCACAACGTGGGAAACTTTGCACCGTTCACGACGCCGGACTCCCTCTCCACCATCATCTCCAGTGCCACTCTCTGATGCCTGTTCCCAAACCAGTTAGCCTTATCCACGCGGAATTGTGATGCCCCATTCCTTCACACACATCCCTATAACACAGTTCCGGGGGACTTACTCTTTCAAGGTGGATTTCAACCTCGGACTGGGCACAACATCAGGGACCACCGCCCTTCCATCCGCCTGATCGATGATCCCCCAAATCCTCCCCATCTTGACTTCATCCAGAGCCGTCTGGGCAGGAACCGGATCCTCCTCCTCGTCGCCCCGCAAATCTTCGATCCTCGGCATCTTCGCCCCCGGCCGCAACAGGAGGTGCGGGTTGAAGTATACCATATCCCGGTCGCACTCGGTCAGGCTCGGGTGCTGCAGATAAAGCCCAGCCTTCGACAGGTGCCGCCCGATTTCGTCCTTGTCGACCATCAGGCCATAGACAACCAGGCGGGTCAGTCCCTTGGTGGTCGGCGGTCCCGGTTTCCGGGCTTCCTTAGACGAGTGTACACCCATTTTGGTGCTGTCCTCTGTTGGTTCGGGAGCGAACGAGGCCGTCAGGTGGACCGAGAACCTATCAACCAGCGAGAGGAGACCGGCGGAAAGCAGGAGGCCAGCGACTTTGTCTTTTGGACCGCAGAGACGGATGATGTTGCCGGCCGCGCGAACGACGAGCGGCGGATCATCGGGCTTTAGCGGCAGAGAGCTATATTTCGACAGCGTCGCTCGGACGAGGACCTATGAGGTGGTTAGTCTTGATCCGATGGTCCCGGGGGGTGGTGTCGACACCCACCACTCCGAAGCACGTGTCGTAACCCTGTTCGGAGGGATCACCGTCTTTTCCCCACCCGTCGACTTCCATGGGAGACGTCCCATCGTCGCCGGAGACCCCGTCGGTGGAATCGTGGCCGCTCGTGCGCGCGGCGTCGGATTCGCTGGCCTCGCCCGGGAACGGCGACCGCGACAACACTCTCGAGTGCACGCCAGAAAACGCAGCGACGCTCGTGTTTCCCGACTCGACCTTACCATCTGCTCGCGCGAGATCATCTTGCCGCATGTCGTCCCAGTCCGTCGGCGGCCACGGCGCGTCATCCATGCAATCGTCCATGCACGCCTCGGCAGCCACGCGCTTGGTCTCCCGCCCGCTCGCCGAATCCCCGAACGGAAACACCCTCTTCCCCGCCCCACCGTCGCGCTCGAACTTCTCGTCGCTGTCGCAATCCATGGCGCATAATCAAGACGAAGGAATCCCACAGCTGACGCAGAGGGTGACGGAAACTGCCTCGCCGAAGGGGTCATTGGGGAAGCCCTGCGGAACACCGTCTCTGTGTGGCGCCCATCCATGCCTGCCCCCGGCTGCCCAATTGGAAGGGGAGGGTGCGTTGGCCCAATCAGGCCTCGCCAGTGATGAAAAATGCTGGCCGCACCGCCACCCGAGCCTGCCGCTCGTCTCTACTAGAACAGTCGGCGCATGCCAGGCCCAGCCGGAGGCCTACAGGGTTGACCCGACAATATATCGCATTGGAGGCGTCTGGTCCCTATGGGTTACCGGGAAAGGGCTGAAATAAAAGCATGGCTATTGGCATGTACAACAGTATTAGCTAGGCGTTTGGTCACCGGCAGCAAGAGACTACGAAGGTGGGAAGACTAGACGTTTAATCCAGTCCTGACATGTTAGGGGCACTGACCGCTCACTAATAGTTACATAATTAAAATTGAGAGCAGAATTATGCAAGTAACGGCGGAGTGCCAGAGTGGTTAATGGGTCAGACTCGAAATCTGATGGCTTCGGCCGCGCAAGTTCGAGTCTTGTCTCCGTCGATTTTTTTGGTTTAATTTTGCCCGAACTCCGATCCATGAATAGGGATTCCGATAAACCCTTTTGGCTGAACACATACTCTGCCCAGGGTTTTACCACCATCTAGTACCCGCTCACTCAAGGATCCAGGAACGCCACGCGACGCAGTGAGCATTTTCTTCGAGCACTCCGTCCCCCAACGGAGTAAGCCGTGCAACGATTTGCACCAGGCCACCCCTGTACGGGGGAACGCACCTCTTGGCATACCCCGGATCTGGCCCATAAACTGTCGCGCCCTGGAAACACGGGTCGCGAGGGTGCATGCTTTTATTCCTTTTTTCTCAGCCCCGGACGCTAATCTGAGCCTAAACAGATGTTGGGGCCCGGAAGGTTACACTGGATTGAGAACTCAGCGGTCCG
The DNA here is from genome assembly GCA_023628835.1 of Sordariomycetes sp. S4602. Classification (NCBI taxonomy): domain Eukaryota; kingdom Fungi; phylum Ascomycota; class Sordariomycetes; species Sordariomycetes sp. S4602. The sequence goes on from JAMAJV010000009.1 coordinate 182,992, forward strand.
AGCACATGCACGGAGGGTCCTCGCGCTCGGACTATCACGCCGCATGTGCAAGCCACACAAGCCGATCTTCTGGTGAGTGAGGTGTAGTGGAGGGTCGCGAATTGAGGTGTGCGCAAGCCTGAGGAAAGCAGGGGGGCAGGGTCGGGGATATTAACGTGGCGATTCGCCCCCAAGCTTGTGCAACCCGTTCCCGTTCCATGGCGCGGGAATTCACCATGGCCGCAAGGGGTCTCTGTGATTGCTCGTGATTGAACCATGGATCACGAACTAGGCGAACACACGCCCGGAGGCGACCGCGGGGGAACCCGCGGCCCCAACGTGGTCGGGGCCTTTGCGACCATGTTCGTGGCGGCCAGCATCGCGGTGGGGCTCCGGCTGTACACGCGGATCAAGCTCCTCCACGGGCTCAAGGTGGAGGACTGGCTCATTCTGGGGGCGTGGGTACGGCGATTCCCCCATCCCATTGACGACGGCACAGGACTAACGCAATGAAGGTCTTCTCGCTGGGCGCTACAATAGGGTTCATCCGACGTGGGTCAATTCGCCAACGGGTTATTCCGTGAACTTGGGTTTCGCTGACGCGGCACAGAGACGACCCTAGCGCTGGGCCAGCACGCCTGGACCCTTTCGCCCGAGATAATCAGAGCTTCCGCGAAGGTAATCCCTCTCCCCCTACCCCTGAGCAACCCTAGACCTCTGCTAACACCCCCCCAGGAAGAGTGGTACTCCTTCCTCCTCTACGTCCTCAGCCTCTGCCTCACAAAGACCTCCATCATCCTCCTCTACCGCCGCATCCTCCCCCCCGGCCCCTCCCGCACCGCCAACTACGTCCTCCTCGCCGTCGTCACCGCCTGCAACGTCTTCGCCGTGGTGGTGTCCGTGGTGAACTGCGTGCCCATCGAGGCGGCGTGGGATAAGAGGGTGGAGGGGAGCTGCCTGGGGCAGGTGGTGCACCTGGGGAACTCGACGCTGAACATCCTCACGGACTTTGCCATCTTCTTGCTGCCGCTACCGAGCGTCGTGGGGCTGAGGATGCATTGGAGGAAGAAGGTCGGGCTGCTGGTTGTTTTCGGGCTTGGGTTTGTGTATGTTACCCCCTTCCTTCCCGTCCCACCTCCCATGAAAAGAAAAGGAGACGTGAAAAGCGGGAGACTAATTAATTGGGGCAGGGTCTGTCTGGTCTCCATGATAAGGCTCATCACCATCTCGAAGCTCGCGCTGACCGACCCGACGTATAACCTCGCCGTGGTCGCCTACTGGGGCGCTGTGGAGGTCAACCTACCCATAATCTGCGCCTGCCTGGCCACCATCCGACCGCTGCTCAACCGGCTCCGCCCGGGGCTTCTGGGCCCGCGCTCGTCGCAGGGCGGGGCTACGGCCTCCCACGCTGTGTTGTCCCGGCGGCGGTATGCTGGCGAATCGGTTGTGGTTGAGGGGCGTGGAGGTAGGGCGGGAGAGATGGAGGGTTCGACGTCTGGGGAGTCCCTGATTTTTATGCTGAATGATGCCGAGGGGGGTGGCTTAAAGGCGCCGGGGAAGGCGTACGGGGGATCAGCGAGGGCTGGTGTATACGGATAGCTTGGTTTGAGCTGGCGCATAAGTTGAACACTGAAGAAATTCGGGGGGCGACAAAAGAGTTCGTTCGTGTTTCACACCTGAGCAAGTCGGCAGTAGACCTCCCGCGGCAATGACTTGCAGGGCAACAGAGCGGACCCCGGCCGGAGACGGCTGGCCCAGCCCCGCGCCGGCCGGATCCTATCCCTTCGGTGGCCCGATATCCCTCGCAATTTCCCTGGAATTCCCAGCTTAGGAACGAGGACCCCTTTGTCTAATTCGTCCGGAGATTCTCAGACTCTAGACAGGGTAAGACTGGCAAATCCTGACATCTGCGCCACAGTTGAATATGTGAATATCGTCGCCGGCTCATGTACTTCGTAAGCTGAGCCCCGCTTGTAACAACTAGACACGAACAAAACCCCCTCGCTTCTCCGATCCTTCCCAGAACCGCATCAGACCCCTTCCACACCCGCGACTCTCCACCACGCCTGGCCGCGGCGCGCAATGGACCGCTTACCCCCTGAGTTATGCGACCGCATTGTCTCCTACGTCGTCCACACCGCGCGGCCACGCGACGAACCTCCGCCGCGCCTGTCGACCCTCTCCGCCCTCTCCCGCAGGTGGCAGTCCTCAATCGAGCGACACGTCTTCCGGACCCTCTCCATCACCAACGACGACCTTGACAGCCTTGACCGCACGGTGACGCCCTGGCGCCGCGACTATGTTCGTGAGCTCCACCTGACGGTCAATTTTCCTGACTATGACGACGAGCTCAGCAAGGAATACGAGACCAACGATGAGCGGGCTGCTAACAACGCGATTGCAACGAGTGCCGTGAGACGCCTGTTTGCCACCCTCGGCGCATGGGGCGCCGACGAGAATCGCGGGCTCAAGCTACACCTGGGCTTTACGTCACCGGGCGACAAGGTTAGGGGCGAAGGCGGGCTGCGGAGGCACCGGGGGATCGACGAGAAGCGCTACGAGTACTCGTTCGTCAGGCTGGACGGCATGGAAGAGTTCGCCGAGGTCCCGCGGGTGACAATGCTCCAGCCGCACGGCACCCGCCCCGTCGAACTCTGCAGCCTGTACGGCCTCACGTCGCGGCTCCCGAGGGCTGCGTGCGCGGTGTGGGATACAGTGGAGGCGGGGCCTTTTGCGCGTCTGCGGTGCGAGCAGCGTGACCGGTTCGTGCTTGCGGTCGAGTCGAGCCCCTGCCGCGTCCCCCCTGTGCTACAGGTTACAGTCGAGCAGTCGGCAAGGAACCTCGGAGAGGCCCTGCCGAACCTGGCTGCGCCCTATGCGTATGACAGGGTCGGCAGCGCTTTTCGACGGCTGTCGCTTGGCCTCACCGAGTTCCGTTTCGTGGGCATTGCGGACGAGACGCTGCTGTGGCCTTCACAGGCCCAGGTAGCGGAGCCCTACTGGGAGAACCTCACGTCCCTCGACATCGAGCTATCCCTGCAATCGCCGTCAGGCAAATGGTATTTTCTGTCCGAGGATGGCAGCGTCCCGAGTGACGTGCCCATCCCGGACGATGTCCCCGGGTTCCTCCCCCCTGGACACTACGACACCGAAGAGGAGAGCATGGAGGCGGTAGAGTACGCAGAATCCCTCCAAGAGCCAGTCTACGAGGACGGCCTCGGCGACTCCAAAGACGACTTCCGCACCCGGCCCAACGACGAACTCATGGTACCCCTGCTGGCGGCGTTCGCCCGGGCCATCGGCGCCATGCCCTCGCTCCGCTCCGCGCAGCTCCAGTTCTGGAACGCTGGGCGGCACAGCCCGTTCTACGTCGCCTTTGCGCCACCCGGCGGGATGGCGGGTGACGAGGACCAGCTGCCTGAGGAGGAGAGGCCGCCCGGGACCGCGCCGCGGGTGGTGGCGCATACGTGGGAGTGGAGGATGGGTGCCGAGGTCGAGGGCTTGTTCCGGAGGGCTGGGGCGGGGCTCTATGGCGTGGAGACCGCCGTGAGGTATTTACCAGAGCTTTACGGCCCTTGAAGCCTTTCTGAGACCGTGGCCAGCCGGACTATTCCTAGAATTTTGTTTTCTATCTGTCGACAGGGCCCTGTGGGTTGAATACACTAATTCCTGACGGTATGCGGCTTGTAAGTGGCAGCATGAACAGCTCATCGAGTGGCCAGGGATACTTCTCAGTCCGGAGACTCCAAGTAGCCTCCTTCTGATCCCGCCGGGCTCATGTCGACGCTACTGTCCCGACGTCGGTTGCCTTCGCCGACTCCTTAAGTGGTTGGCGCGCTCCACTTGTCTCTTTGCTGCCTTGGAGGGCTATGAGGCGAGGAGCATAACACACACGCGTTGTCCTCTGTATTTTCGTCAAGTTTGACCTTGCTTTCTCAGATAAATGAAGGATAATTTATCGGTTCCTTTCCACTTTCCACTGCGGCAGCCGAGCGGACCCACGATCGGGCGCGGGGCCGGCCCGGCGCCGACCGGATCCGATACATTCGTTGGGTGGCCCAATACCCCGGCCCGTTCGCCGAGTCTGCCCAGCACGCACAAAGAACCATCATCGTTGTACCTCATGTAGTTCGTCCAGAATTCTCATGATCAGAATGCCAAGGCGCAGCTATCCTTTTAACCTTTTCCAGCGACGATTGTCGAGGACGTGGCCCATGCAGGCGTCGTCCCGTTTGGGAAGTTCGATGTATTTATTCTTATCAGCGGGGTGCATTAGCCCGACGCCGAAGAGATCGGTGTGGGGCCTCGGATTGGCGAATCCGGGAAACCAGAACGTTCAGGAATACGTCGGTTCCCCAGATGAGGATCCGCGGTCCCTCATCTTCGGACCGATGGGTCAGTCAACGTCTCTTTCGGGAGCGAGGGTGCCATCGGCAGTTGTAGCACGGTCGTATGCTGCTGGGCGTTCTGAGCCTTGAATGGGCCGCCTAATGGAGCTGCGGGTGGGCTTCTCCAACTTGGGTTTGGCGGGCACCTTGCCGAGCGTTTTCCCCACAGGATTCCCCGCACATCGTGGGCCCGCCCAATGGAGGATGTGGGGTGAGATGCTCCTCGTAGCAGAGGTCCAAGGAATGCAAGGACTTCCCGTTACCATCCCCACATTGCCAAGCATCAACCACAGACTGCCGGCTTGAAATGGAACGTTGTACGGCCCCCTCCCGTCTTCTTACAAAGTAGTATATATCCCGGCCGCAGCCCAGACTCCGCATCCCAACTTCACCCCGGCACCTCGCAACCTCGCCCCAACCGCCACGATGCTCCCCCTCCTCGCTCTGGCGGGCCTCTCCCTCGCGGGCTCCCTGCCCCCCAACGCCCAGCAGCTCCTCGACCAGTCCATGTCCTTCATGGACACCTTCTACGACCCGCGCGCCGCCTACCTGTATGACCTCGACCGCGAGTCCGCCCTCCGGCACAACACGCGCTCATCCGCGTGGTACGCCCTCGGCCTCCTGGCCCGAGGCGAGGACTCCGACCTCACGGAAGCTGATAAGATCATCCGGAATGTGATCGGGGGACAGTTTAAGGACCCGGAGCAGCAGTGGTACGGGACGTACCAGAAGTACCCCGAGGAGCCGGAGGTGGGGAGCGAGGATTACGAGGCGGTGATCTACAGCTCGTGGGACCCGAACTGGAGGGGGTTTGTGGGGACGACTTTTATAGTTATGCTGGAGGAGTATGAGGAGAGCTTGAGCGAGGAGACGCGCGGGCTGATGATGGAGTCGCTGCACCATGCGACGGTCGGGGACACCTACAGGGTCGGAGGAGTGGACAACGACAACCTGTACCCCGCCTACAGCAACCCCGTAAGCCCCGCCCCCCTTACACTTGAGAGCAAGGACTAACGCCAGCAGGCAATCATGCGCGCCTTCGTCTCCGGCTGGATGGGCCGCCGCACCTCGGACGCAAACATGACCACCTCGGGCGAGGCCTACGCCGGCGAGATCATCGCCCTCTTCAACCAGACGGGCACGCTCTCCGAGTTCAACAGCGGCACCTACACCGGCGTCTCCATCTTCGGCCTCCTCCTCTGGAGCCTGTACCTGCCGCAGGACTCGGTCATGACGAGAATGGGGCCCGAGATGCTGCGCAAGACGTGGGAGGCGGTGGCCGAGCTATGGCATCCGGGCATGAAGAACATGGCGGGGCCGTGGGATCGGGCGTATGGGTATGATATGAATCGGTACTTGAGCGTCATGGCGCTCTGGTTCTGGGCGTACCTAGGCAAGGAGAACTCCTCCGTCATCAAGCATGTGAGTCCCCCCATACACGCCCCATTCTTTAGCTAGCCAGCACTAACGGCACAGCCCCAAATAATGTCCCACGCAGCAGACTACGCCTGGGCCCCCCTAATCGCCATCCTCTCCCCCTCCACAGAGTCCCTCCTCCCCGAGAGCTTCTTCGACGACATGCAGGCCTTCGAGGAGCACACCTTCGAGGCGCAGGCGTGGTACCCGCCCTACGACCTCGCCACGCGGAACATCACCACCTGGCTGGGCGAGGACATCACCATCGGCGCCATGTCGTTCGAGCAGAACCAGCTGGGGGGCGCGACGGGGGATAGGGTTTCTTATACGCCGGCTGCTGTGCAGTGGGTTGCGGGGGATGAGATTGGCTTCCTGACTGTACGTCCCTTCCCTGCCCCTTAATAACCCGCGGTCGGTATGACGGTAGAGAGGCGGTGACTAACTGAAGGATAGCTCCGCCCCTCCGAAAAAGCCCTCCAGTCCTCTGTCTCCCCCAACAAGCTCTCCCTATCCTACCCCCAAGGCAACGCCTCCTCAACCTTCACCCTCGCCGTCTCCACCTTCTCCTCCAAGCCCACCCTCGCCAGCCTCGAGGACATCCCCGGGCTCAAGGTCTCGGTGTCCGGGAACGTGGATAAGGAGTACGAGCTTAGCTTCGCGGGGAAGAATGGGGGGGAGGGGGGGACGGCGCAGACGTTTGAGGTGTGGGAGTTTGGGTTTGGGATGGGGGAGGGTTTTGAGGGGGTGCCGGAGCTGGTGCTTGAGTTTGAGGTTGACTGAGGGGGCTGGCCGGGTTTACGGACGTGCCCGTCGCGCATAAAGCTTAATGTGTATGTAGAGGAGCCACTTGGATCAATAAGGTGGTCTCCCTAGCATACCTTTCGTCCCTGCGCCCAATTGCTTCGTCATGGGGCGGCCCACGACGGGGAGCTAATGTCGGGCTCATAATCCTAGACTCGATGGCTGCAGGTCCTTGTAAACCGGCTCTCCTGGTTGCCTGACTCAACACGTTGTTGTGTAAGACTCCCGATCATGAGTTCCTGTTATCCGTCACATCAACTGGTTCAAGCAGAAGTCCGGGCTTAGCATAATAATATAAAACTCAATTAACAAAAGAAAGCCGAGGTCTACAAGTATCTCCCTCCAACGAACAGAAATGCCCCAAAATACAAGATACGCCAGCCAAACGCACAACGCAAGCCCATCCTCAAGGGGAACCCTAAAGACTCTCCAGCACCCCCTTGATCCCCGAAACCACCTCAGAAGCCCCCTCCCCACCAAGCAAAAACCGCGGCGCAAACACCCCAATATTCAAGTCATCCCCGGTGACAGACGCCTCGACATCAACAGCAGCCTGTAGCCCGTTAGCACCAAGTCCATTTCTAATACCCGGGGTGAGATCAGGTTGACTTACCGGGAAGAACTCCCTAACTCTGTTCCCCTCCATCCAGCCCGGGACGTGCTCCTCGACACGCCCACCCTTACCCCCCACCGCCTCAAGCCTAACCCCATCCCCCTGAGCACCCTCCCCAGAGATAACAAAGTTGAAAAAGGAGTGGATCCTAACACCAGTCCACTCCTCCGCCTCCCAAAGCCCCACACGCGCATTCCCCCCCTCCGATATGGCGTGTATATCTCCCTGCACCCTCCTCGCCACCTCCCCCAGGTCCCCAGATAGCCTAACTCTCAACGGCGCAAGATTCAGTGTGGGGCACGCGTCCGAGACCGGAGCATCAGACCTGTTGGCGAGGTAGATCCCGAAAACGACGCTCTCTCCAGGGTGCGACCCGCCGAGAACCCTCGCGTAGGCCGCGAAGAGGAGGGCCTGGAAGCTGACACCCGCGTGCGCGCACCACCGCTTCGCCCCAGCGACGTCTAGGACGCCCTCGACAAAGTGGGATGTCCTCTCCGTGGATGACCACTCTGCGGTTCCACCCTCCGTCTTGACGCCGGAGAGGTACTCTGTCCAGAAATTCCGTCGGGAGTCAATGGCGTCTGGCGAGATGTGTGCCTTCGTAAACTCCCTCCAAGCTCCATTATCCATCTCCTGGGTAGGCGCCCCTCTACACAGCTCCGCGAACCGGCTCAGCATAGACTCCATCGATACAGCGTCGTAGAGCGCATGGTGGATGCTAATCCCCAACAACCACCCTCCCTCCGCCCGCCGCGCCCTCAGGCCAACAAGATCGCACTCTTCCACCTCCTCATCCCACATCACCGTCCCCCGGCGCTGTACCAAAGCCCCGCTCTTAAGCACAACCTGTACAAAAGGCCAGTCCTCGCCAACAGCAAAGCACGTCCGCAGGAGGGGCATCTCCGCCACTAGCGACGCCCACGCTCCCTGCAGCGCCTCCCGCGAGACATCGCCCACGAGGCGGTGGTGGAAAGTCGGGTGGAAGACCGTCCCGCGGGAGTTCTGCCCCGTGGAGAGCATGTAGACCTGCATCGGCAGCGCGGGGAGGACTTCCTCGACTTCGTTTGTGGACAGGTCGATCCCCGCCGCGAGGCAAGCCCGCTCTATCAGCTGTGTGTCTACCACTTTGTCTTGCTCGGGGGGCTGAAGGGCTGTCGTGGGCTCTTGCTTCTTCTCAAGGGAGGTGGCCATGTCCTTGATAGACCCCACCAAGAGCTCCCGCACCGAGATGTAGACCCCTCGGCGCTTCAGGTTGGCCGCGACCTTGATGGCGCTGATAGAGTCGAGCCCCACGCTGTAGAGGGTAGTCGACCTATTGATCTCCCCCGCCGGCGTCCCCGAGACCTCGGCTACAACGTCCCGAATAACGCCCTCCGCCTCCGTCCACTCCCCGCCCACCTCTTCGGACACCTCTCCTTCACCCTCCTCCACCTCCGCCAGTCGCACAGGAGCCAACCCGCAAATCGAGACAAGCGGGTGCTCAAACGAAAGTACCTCCCTCTCCGGATACTGTACCAGGTACCCCAGCACCCGATCAAGTTGATACAGAAGCATCTCCGCACCCTTCGCGTCAAAAGATCCCTGGCACGCAGTCCTCCATACCAGCTCCTCACCCACCACCTCCAGCTCAACGCAGACGGGGTACTCCACCGCCGAGTCACCCCCAACAGACTCCATAATCGGTTCTCCCCCCTTCTCAAAAGGTGCCTTCTGGAACAAGAACAGGGTATTAAATAAAGCCCTCCCCCTTAGCGCCTTTCTCAGCGGATACGCCTGGTGCCCCCGCACGCCCGCCATGCCCTCCTCCATGTACCGTAGGAACTGCGCGACCGTCCCGTGGAGGAGATACCGCACGGCGACGGTGTTCATGGTCGGGAACATCAGCTCCCCCGCCCCCTCAAAGTCCCGCCCGGAGAGCACCACGCCAAAGGCGAGGTCGAGAGAGGATGTCAGGGAGCCCAGGACGGCGGCCCAGCAGGCTTGGCCGAGGACCTGCAGCGACACGCCGTGGGTCTTGCCAAAGGAGGATGCCGCTTGGGCGGTGGTGTTTGAGACCGCCTCCGCGCGGTGTAGGGGCTCCTCCCCGCTGGCCGGCACCGTCGTCGGTGGTGCCCCAAGGAGATACTGATGCCAGAAGTCCTCGCTGTCCGCGGACACGGTGTGTATCTTGTGCAGGTAAAGCTCTGGCGCCGGACGATCGCCGACTTGTCCGCGATAGGCCTCTCCCACGTCCCGGTGAAGAAGCGCGAGCGACCACCCGTCGTAAAGCGCGTGGGCAATGCTCAGAAGCACGTAGCTCTTCCCTCCGACCGACAACAGCTGCAGTTGGAAAAGCTTGCCTCGCCCCATTGCCCGAGTGGCCTCGTCCCTGGTCCCTTGGATGACCCCCTGCACCTGGGCGAGATCATCCAACGTCTTCCTCCCAACCTCTAGCTCCTTCGGTAATAGCACAACCTGGCAGAACGACAGGTCCGTCCCAGGATCCGCGACCTCGACAAAGACCGTCCGTAGAATAGGTGACTTTCCCCAAACCGTAGTCCATGCCTCGATAAGTTTGTCCACGTCAACACCAGACCCCACCTCGAGAAGATCGTGGTTGAAATACTGTTGACACCCCGTCTGGAGCATCTGCGCCATCATGGTCTCCTGCAGGGGCGTCGGCGGAAGCACATCCTCGATATCATCCCCCTCAAACCCAGTGTCGCCAATTGCCTGTCTCAACCCATCCTTCAGCCGCTCATACCCCCCCTCATCACCCACACTCGACGCCACCCCCCGCCCAAGCAACGAGACCACCCCTCCAATATCCGCACATCCCGCAATCTCCGACGTCGTCAGGCAGAGCCCCCGAGCCCGCAGCCGCGCAGACAGCTTCACGGTGTCGATACTGTCGAGGCCGAGGTTGGCGAGTGTCTGGTCGCCGAACACCTCGCTTGTTTCCAGACCGCAGAGCGTGGACAGCTCCTGGATGAAGAGACGCGCGTCTTCGGTCAGATCTGGGGAATCACAAAGCGGAAGGCTGTTGGTCGTTTCCGGCACCTCGTTTGTAGTCTCCGGCTCGTGGGCTAGACCGTTCGTCGTCGCCAGCCCAACACGCGCCTCAGAATCCTCCAGAACCTCCCTAACACACCCACAGAAAGTCCCCAGAAGCCCCTCCACCTCCTCCTGCCCCATCAAGCCCCCACTCGCAAGTAGAGAAACCACAAGCTCCCCACCCCTGACCGTCCCCTCAAATGCCAGCGGATAATCCGCCGTCGGCTCCTCCTCTTCCACCCTCCAGGGGAAGCCTTCCTCTCCGCCCTCCTCGATCTGGAAGGCAAAGAGGTTGTCGAAAAGCGCCTTTCCGTTAGAGCACCACTTCTGTACGTCCCTGAGAGAAACGTGCTGGAAGGCGGAGACCGACGCCGCGAAGTCGTGGCATTTCCGTATAAGTGAGCTCCACGTCTCGCCTTGGTTCGTTTGAGCAAAGAAAGGGAGCGTGTTGAACAGCGGCCCTATGCAGTCCTCAATGTTCTCCACATCCAGTGACCTTCCAGAGACGATTATCCCGGTCGTAATACTGTCCGAGACGTACCGCTGAAGCGTCGACACCCAAAGGCCCAGGACAACCGACTGCAGCGTCACACCAAGTCGCCGCCCAAGCCTCTCCAGATCCTCGGTCTGCATGACATGACTGACAAGGACATCACGCCCACGGTCAGACGAGCCTCCTTGACCATTGGCCACGACACCGTCTTCTGTACGGCCAAGGCGCATCGGTAGTTCTGCCGGCCGCCACCCCTTCAAATGCTCAACCCAGAACTCCCGGCTGAAGTCATACCTCCACAGAGGCCCCAGCGGCAAGACGTCCTCAAACGCCGGTCCCGCCAACGGTTTCTCCCCGTGGTATAAACCCGAGACGTATCGCAGAATGTTGTCGAAGCTGTTCCCGTCGTACAGCCCGTGGAAAACATGGATGACGAGCCGGGCACCCTCGCCGTCCTCGTTGAGTATGAACTCGAGTGGGCGGACGACGTGGATGGAATTCTCTTCGACCCAAGAATCCCGCAACCTTTTCTCCTCTTGCGGCCAGCTTTCATGATCCGAGGCAATGTCCGTCCATTCGATGCCTCCCTTCCGCAGCGCAACCTGGACAAAGCCCTCCGGCGTAGCCACGAATCTCGTCCTCAGTATGGCGTGTTCCGCGACGATCGTCTCCCAGGTTTCCCGCAGCTTCTTCACCGAAACTCCCCGGTTGAGAGACAGGCGGAAGCTGTTAAAGTATGCAGAGCCCCCCTGTCCACCAGCGAGGGCCCTGGATAGCATCCCCTGCTGAATAGATGTGCAGGGAACGATGTACTCGATCTCCTCATGCGAAACCCCAAGCTCGCGACAGGCGAGCCCTCGGTAACGATGCCCGCACGCCTTCATCAGCTGTCTCGCCTCCGTAATTTTGCTCGGTGCTGAGTGGGAGGGGACTTCCTCCAGCGCCTGTACCAAATCGGCGAGGACGGGGTTCTTGAGGATCGCCTCCGGAGAAGCAGGTATGCCATTCTGCTTCAACCTCCTCGACAGCCGTGGGATAGAGATGGAATCAAGCCCCAGCTCAAAGACGCTAGCCTCCTCATCCAAGGTGCCTACCTCCTCGCCAATAAACTCCTCAATCAACTTGATTAGTCTCGCCCCCATCTCAGTCCCAGCCCTCCTCTGCGTGGCCGGCGCAAACAGCCTCGACAGCTCCTCCGAGGACAACCCCTTGAAGAAAGCCCTAAGCTCCTTAAACTCCGTCTTGTTGTTCCGAGAGAGCGGTACAAACGGGAGGGGCACCACGTAGGTCGGTACCATGTATCCTGGAACCTTGGCCTTGCACGCCTCCCTCGCCTCGCGGCAGAGGCTGAGCGCTTCCGGGGACGTGACCATCTCGAGAGGGCCAGTGTCCTTCCTGTCGGGTGTCGAAGGGACGATGAATGAGACGAGGAGGTCCTTCCCGGACTTGCCATGCTTCGCAACAAGCGTGACCACGTCCCGCACACCGGACACCCCAGCCGGGATCGCGTGGTCAATCTCTCCGAGCTGCAACCGCTGGCCACGCAGCTTCACCTGGTCATCTGCACGCCCCAGGAAGTCAAACGACCCGTCGTATAAGAGCCTGACGAGGTCGCCCGTGCGGTAGACCCTCTCGCCCCACGGCTGGACAACCGGGAAGCGCTCGGCCGTCAGGTCCTCGCGCCCGAGGTAGCCTTTGCCGACGAGCTTCCCAGAGACGCAGAGCTCTCCGACCCCTCCTTTCGGCACTAGGGTGTCTGCCCCCTGGCGGAAGACATACGTTCCGACGTTGGGGAACTGCTGTCCAATATTCGCAGGCCGGCCGTTCGAGGGGACCTGTCGTCTCACCGTCACCCCGATTGTCGCCTCCGTCGGCCCATAGAAGTTCCAAATCGTCCCCTTTGGACCCCACGAGTCGAGAATCTCCTGCTTCAACTGCTCACCTCCAGTGATAAAGACCCCCCTCTGCAAAGAGGGGACTTTCTCCGGTCGAACGAGGCTCGCAAGGCTGGGCGTGAGGTCAATATGTGTGATCCCAAGCCTGCTGATCGTCCCCTCCAGGTCATCCAGGACGAGGTCGCGCGGCGCGGACATGAGCCTCACGCCGACGGACCAGCTCCAGTACTGCTCCAAAACCGACACGTCGAAATGAAGAGACGCGAACTGGAGACACCTAGAGTCCTCGTCCCAATGCCCAGTGAATAGCTCCTGGAAGGCAAGCATCGCCTGGACCGCGTTCTCGTGCGTTATCTCGCATCCCTTGGGTGTTCCGGTGGTCCCAGACGTGTAAAGACAGTAGCACGTACTCTGAGGCGACACATCGGGCCTCGAAACGTAACCATTCGTGCTTGCAGCGGGCATCTCGCTCACCTCAATCACCGGCGCCGGTGAAGAGAAGTCAACATCCCCCGAGCCCGCAACAAGCACCGCCGCAGCCCCCGAGTCCTCGAGTATAAACTCCTTCCTCGCCTTTGGCGCCGCCGGGTCCAGCGCAAGGAACGAGCAGCCCGCCTTCAAAATCCCAAGGATGGAGAAGTAGGCATCAGGGCACTTGTCAAAGTGGACGGCCACGATGGACCCTGGCGCTAGTCGCGGGGACAGCATCGCGGCCACCCTGTCGCCCATGTCATCGAGTTCGGAGTACGTCCAGGTCCGCGACACGGGGTCATCTCCGTCGAACGCCTCGACGAATTCAAGCGCTACCTTCTGAGATTGGTGACGCGCTTGGAGCTCGACGAACTGATGGAGGAGCGTCACCTCGGAAGGAAGCTCTGCCACCGGTGGCGGTATCATGGCCGCTAGCTCGGGCTTCCCTTCCCACAGGGCGTCCACTGTTCCATGCGGCTCCAACACCAGGTGTCGAAGCGCAGCATCGAACTGAGCCATCATCAAAGACGCTTGTTCTTGAGGTAGGACATCGCTCTGGAAGGTCATGCGGAACTGCACAGCTCCGCTCTTCTGGGGCTCAACCTCAAGAGAGACCGGATAGTCGACAACCCCTTCATCCTCGATAACCTGCCAAGGGAGCGCCGTCTCCTCCGCCTCGGAAAGGCGCTGGTAGACAAGCAGCGTGTCGAAAAGGCGACGACCGGAGTGCCCAAGCCAGCGCTGGATGTCGTTCAGCCGCGAGTGCTGGTGCTTGTAGAGGCCCGTGTTGAAGTCCATCATGGACTGCAGAAGCTCTCCATTGGCGTCCGCGTTCTTTGCAATGACGGGGACGGTGGAGATGCAAGGGAAAACAGCACCCTGTAGAGCCTCCGACACGCGACCGGACATGACGGTGCCAAAGATAACAGAGTCCTCTCCTTGATACGAGGACAAAACCCTTGTCCACGCCCCCTGGAGCGCTGCTTGGATGGAGATGTTCGCCTTCCGCGTGGCATGGAGCAGGTCGTCAGATTCCAGCACTGAGGTATGGTAGCTTGAAAGTAACTCTCCGCGCTCAACACGCAGCGGCGTCATGACCGGGAAATCATTAACGACAGCATCCTCGGCAAAGGATGTCCAGAACTCCTTCGCACCACCCCGGTCACTCTGCTCCACAAGGCTCAGTATGTCCGTTACAGCCCTCTCTATTGGGGTGGTCTCGGGTATTGTCTGCCCTTGAATACACCCTGCAAAGACCGCAAGAATCCGACGCAGGGAAGAAGCGTCGTATAGCGCGTGGTGGATGGCGATGTGTATCGACACCCGCTCTCCGTCCTGAACGAGAGCCACCCGCCACGGAGTGCCATGTAGAGACGCGAGGATATCCTGGGCCACGTCTCGCTTCCACTTTTGAGCACTGAACCCCTTGGATGTTTGGAAGACAGAGACGGGCACCGGGTCTCGCCCATCGCGCTTGACCATGACGTAGGACATGTCGCGGTAATCCAGACTGTCCAAGGGCACGAACCCAGTCCGAAGCATCTCATGAGCAGCCGACACCGCTTGCCACGCGTCAACCATACTTTGGACGGGTATCCCCACATCCAGATCCAGATGGAGGTAGTTCAAGTAATCCTTCCCCTGCGACCGGACAAACTGGGTCAGCATGGCGACCTGGACCGGGGTGCACGGCAGGACGTCCTCGACTGTAGCCCCCGGCGGCAACCCATCTCGCACAAGAGGGCCCACCCGCTCCCGAAATTCCTCAACTTGGAACCCGCCATCCTCTCTCGAGGAGTCGCCCCCAGTTGGTAAGCCGTTCGGTTTCTGATCGAGTTTCTCGGCCAAGGCCTCGCAGGTCGGGCAGGTCAGGACGTCCGTGGTGGTGACTTGGAGGCCCGTCTTCCTCAGCATCCCCGCCACCTGAACAGCGTTGATGCTGTCCAGGCCAAGCTGGAAGATCGTGGTACGCTTGCCGATGGCCTTTGGTGCCACGGAAGATAGCTGGGCGAGGGCATCCTGGATAATCAGTTCGGTCTCCGACCAGGTGCCGGACTCCTGCTCGGCCGCCGAAAGCTTCGCCTCCGGTTCGGTGTAGGTGACTTCGACCGAGCGGATTTCCCTTTGGATCTTCTCCGGGAGGTCCTTCAGCTTTCGTAGCGCGGAGGACGGGAACTGGGTGAGGAACGACATGAGGTGGTTGACGGCATCAGCAGCCGCCACGACAAATTGGCGCGAGAAGTAGGCCCTGGCTGATTGTTAGAGCGAGTGAAGACAAGATTCCAACAGAAAACTCACTCATCGTAAACCAAGTTGACTCGGACATTATTTCCAACAGGGTCCGGACAAATCTCACAGACCAAGGGGACATCCATCCCCCCATCATCCGACACAAGCTCCCAAATCTCGGTATTTAAGGGCGTCTTCGGGGGTTGCAAGAGAAGGAGCGTGTCAAACAGTCCATGCGGCTGCCCCACAACTTTCTGTACCCGGCGCAAGGGCGTGAACTGATACCTGATGACCTCCGGGTTAAGACGGTGGAGGTGCTTGAGAAGGGTAGTCCCCTGCTGGTGCTCGGAAAGGTCCACCCTCAGCGGAACGGTGTTGAAGCACGGGGCTACCAGACGGTCGACGTCCTCCACGGGGACACTCCTGCCGTTCATGACGTTCCCGAAGCAGACGTCGCTGGTCCCGGTCGCGATGGAGAGGACGTTCGCCCAGACGGCTTGCGATATGGAGGAGAGAGAGAGACCGAGAGAATGCGTGCGCGCCTCGAGCTCTTCAAGGGGCACATCCAGCTGGACCGTATGCGTATTAGAGGTAAAGTCGTCGCCGGAAGCCGGGAAGCGCGAGAATCTCGCTGGTCGGAAGTCGTGAAACTGGTCTTTCCAGAACTTGTCGGTCGACTCCGGCAGTGTGAGCGCCTCATGAAGGAACGTCTCGTAGAGAACAGGAGGGGAAAGGCTGCTCCCAGCAGTCATGCTTTCAACCTCCGACAGGAGCGTCGAGATCGCGACACCGTCGTACATGGCGTGGTGGCAAACAAAACACAGGTACGTGCACCCGTCTTCGACTACCGTCCCGAGAGCGAAAGGGGGGCGCATGGAATTCTTGGCGGCACCCATAGTGCTCCATAGATATTCCACGTGTGTTTTTCTGGTGCTATCAGGAAGCTCCGAATGCCACGGAAACTCAGATTTCTCCAAAACGACCTGGACGAAGGGCTTGTCGCGATCATCCGTAGACATGAACGCCGTCCTGAGGATCTCGTGTCGCTTGCACATGGCTTCCCAGCTGCTCCGGATGAGTTCGGGTGCAGTGTTGAGTCGGAGGACCATGCTGTTGTAGTACGTCCCGTCGTCCTTGGCCGCCAGCATGGCCTCTTGGAGGGGGGTACAAGGTAGTATAGCCTCGATTCCCAGCCCAGTTTGTTCGAAATGGGGTCGAATGGCATCAGCAATCCCGTCGCTGACGATAATCCCATTTCTATGAAGCCCATTCGGTTTTCCCGCCGCGCTGTCCTCGAGAGCGGATGCCAGCTGAGCAACATACGGGTTCTGAAGGACGGTAGAAATAGCAGCCTTCTTGCCAAGCTTCTCGTAAAGGCTCTTGGCCACTGAAATAGCCGTGATGGAGTCTAGGCCTACAGACGCAAGCGGCGTCCATCTTCCGATCAGGCTCTTGTCTACCTTCAGCGCGGTGGATATAGCCTCAACCACGAGTGTTTCCTCGGTAGACAAGGTGGCGGTGTCTCCCTGGGCGGCCCTTGCAGATTGGGATGATTCCTCGAGGTACTCCTGGCTCAACTCGGTAAAGGTCGCGGATAATAGCTTCTTCTCAATCTTGCCACTCGAGGTCATGGGTATGCAAGAGATGGGTATCAGGTAGGACGGGACCATGTACGACGGGAGAAGCGATTCAAGTGAGGCGAAGAGGCCCGACTGCGTCTCCTTCTCCGAGTTCCCCAGCTCTGTGACCCGGAAATGTGATTCTGTGCTGGTGGACGTGGTGTAAAACACTGCGAGCTGTTTCGGAGATCCCTTCCCCCGCGAAACAGAGAGGACAACCGAAGATGCCGCGAGGCCCGAGCGAGTGACGATGCTGGAAATCTCGCCCACATCAATCCGCTGCCCGCGAAGCTTCACCTGGTCATCCAGTCTCCCCATTATGAGCAGCGAACCATCGGGAAGCATCCTCCCCAGATCTCCCGATCGGTAGAGTGGGCCGTAGGTAGGGTGGGTGATAAACTTGGACTCTGTGAGGCCCGGCTCGTTCAGATACCCCTGGGCGACCTGGTCGCCCCCGAAGCAGAACTCGCCAACGCAGCCAATCGGTGTCGGGGTAAGGCTATTCGGGTAGAAGACGAAGGCTGAAGTGTTGTCAAATGTGAAGCCGAGGTGTTCGATGTGGTCCCCGTCCACCATCTTCTTGACTGTGCAGATGTTGGTTGTCTCGCTGGGGCCGTATCCTGGTCTTGTCAGCACTATGATATTCCGTTTAAGTTTTATCCAACTCACCTTGGTACAGGACATCCTTCCACTCCTCAAAAACGGCCTGGGTCATCGGCTCGCCCGCCGTGACTAGGAATCGAACCCCTGGAACTACCTTTCTCCGCACAATAGACGCGACAGTGGGCGTCATGCTCAGGTGCGTAACCCTCAGCGAGCGAATGGCCCTCTCCAGATCATCGAACAGGGCGTCGTTAGTCGCAGAGCACACGCACATCCCGGTCTTCCAAGCAAAGAAGATCTCAAAGACCGACACGTCGAAGGCCTGAGAGCAGGACTGGAGGAGCCGCCCATCCTCGCCGATGGGGTAGATCTTCTCGAGGGTATCCAAGTGGCTGACAATGTTCCTGTGGGTGATGACGACCCCTTTCGGGTTTCCAGTAGTGCCCGATGTGTAGATAACGTAGGCGGCCTGATCGAGGGCAACAGGGACGCGCAGATTGGTGTCCTCGAAACGGCCAAGGTCGGCCTTCTCCACATCCATGATCAATCCAAGACCGGCTTCGCTCAGGACAGCACCAGAATAGCTGTCGGTCAGGCAGATAGACGCCCCAGACTGGTTGATGATGGCTTGAACCCGAGCAACCGGCGTTGATGGCAGGATGGGAAGATACGCATAACCGGCCTTCAAAACTCCAAGAATGGAAGCATAAAGAAGGGCGCTCTTCTCCATGATTACGGTGATAATCCCACTCGGGATGCTCGGGCTCGCCTCCCGTATCCGCCTCGCGATGCGGTTCGCAAGTTTGTTGAGCTCCACAAACGAGAGTGTGCGAGCCGAAACTGCATCGCCCGAGATGGAGCGGGCGAAGTGAACGGCGGAATTGTGGGGGAAGCAGCAGGCTGCGGATTCAACCACGGCCGCAAGGTCCTCGCTCCCGTCATAGTGCCTGACGTCTGGGCTGTAGATTGACTGAATTTCGCCTGGGAACCCGTCCCGGATAGAGGCCAGAGGCTCATTCGGGTGCTGCAGGATGACGTTAAGGATGCAGTCGAACTGCTTCAACAGCACATCGACAAATGATTCTTGGATTAGATGAGTGTGGTAGGTGACCCGGCAGGAGAACCCGTCCTCTCTGGGCTCAACCTCGAACAGGATAGGCGTCTCCAGGGCATCCAAATGCGAGACCTCCGAGATCTCGCTCCCTCGTTGGCTTGCGTCCACCAGCGACTCTTGATACACAAAGAGCAGGTCGTAAATACTCTGGCTGCCCGAGAGCGTGGTTAGTTTGCGGATGTCTGCCAGAGGAAGGGTGGCGTGCTCGATGATGGCGCGGTTGTTACTCTGCACCAAGTTGATGAGATCTGTGATGGTCGCGACGCTTGACAGGTTGGCACGAAGAGGCATTGACGCAATGCAAGGGCCGATAATGCGCTCGATTTCTTCTACGGGAATCGTCCTTCCTGAGGTGACGGAGCCAATCACCACATCCTCCGCCCCCAAGATAGAGGACCAGAGCCAGAGGAGTGCCGCTTGGAACGGAACCTGAGAGCTGCAAGCATGGATCCTGGAGAAATCGGCGACGGCTTGTCTGTTTGCCTTGAGGTCCCGCGACCGCAGTGATGCCGGGTGCTCCGATTGCCCCAAACGCCCAGAAAGCTTGGGCAACGGCGTCTTCTCCCATCCCAAGAGGTGCTCGGCCCAGAACCGTCTTGAGTCTTCGAGGGTCTTCTGGTGAATGGTCTTGTAAAATGACACGACGGTAGAGAAAGGAGGCCGCGGTTCAACCTCCCTTCCACGGAGCAGCGTGGCCCAGTCTGCCAGAATCATATCCATGGACCAGCCATCATACAAGCTATGATGAATCTGGAGGAGTGTTCTCGGCTCATTACCATCCAGGATCTGTAGCCGGAGCGGGTAGAGAAACGAGTCGCCCGACAGCTGGAACGCCTCATCTAACGCCTGTACAACGGAGACTTGGTCTTTGCGTAATGATCGGAAGACGACCTGTCGGAACTCTCCCTCGTGGTGGACGAAGCCCGTCCGTAGAATGTCGGCTGAGTTTGCGATCCCATGGAATGTCTCCCTGATATGCTCGGTGCCATACTCAGGAGAGAACGCCAGCTCGATACCGTTGCAGTACGCCGCGGGATTCCGAATCGTCTCGAACAGCATGGACGACTGGCGAGGGGTGCAAGGTAGGACCGACACCACTTCATCTCGGTACTCATGCAACAGTGGGGAGCTGTTGACGACGGACTCGACGGAGTCCGGTGCTGATTCGGAATAGCCGTTAAGCATGGGCTGTTGGGGATGTGGCTCGGACAGGTGGAGACAGAGGTCGTGGAAGGTCCTCGCTTTTAGGACTTCCAAAGCCGACACCTTGTATCCCTCGCTGCGGAGTCGGGACGCAAACCGAATCGCACCGAGCGAGTCAAGCCCGGCTGAAGCGAGGACTGACCGCGGGCCAACCCCCACCCCCAGCGTCTCGAAGATGCACTTCGCAATGAGGTTTGACGTGGGATGTTGGCCATCCTCAGACTCAATATTTCCATTGGCCGTGGCCGCCTTCTCATAGTTCGCCTTCATAAGCTTCCGGTCCACCTTTCCAGATGGCAGTCTTGGGAACTGGTCCAAGACGACAATGTCTCCCGGGACCATGAAAGCGGGTAGCCATTCCGAGCACTTCTGGGCGACGTCCTCCATAAACGAGTTCCCGTCGTCTTGGGAGTCCACGGCGCAGAACACGACTAGGATGTTGTTGATGACCGCCGCGACTGCGCTGTGGCATCCGGGCGTCCGCAGCACGGCGTGCTCCACCTCTCCGAGCTCCATCCGCTGCCCTCTCAGCTTCACCTGGCCGTCTCCCATGCGACCAAGGCATTCCAGAGTCCCATCCTCTAGAAGGCGACCCAGGTCTCCCGTTCGGTACATCGGACCGAAAGGCGTGTTGATGAATGCGGATGCTGTCTGTTCAGGGCGGTTCAAATAGCCGACTGCGTTTTGGTGCCCGCCAACGGCCAGCTCGCCAATTTCACCGGCCTCGAGTAACCTGAAAGACTTGGGATCGTCGGGGTTGTAGTCGGAGGATATTACGAAACCGGAGACTGTGTCAAGCGGGACACCGATATTGCTTGCCGAAGAGTCCGCCGCCTTTCCCGGAGCGAGGATGCTAAAAGTCGTGTTAGCAGAGACTCCCCCTCATGTCAGAAGCACAACTGATGGTCCTTACCAGTGTATTGACGCTTCCGTCGGGCCGTACATGGCCCAAAGCATGCTCGGCCTCTCGTCCGTCCCGCCGAACTCCCTAATTACCGGCTCGCTGAGCATCTCCCCGATCGTCAGGAGAAGCTTCAGCCCTGGAGCGTTCTCCCGCTTCCGGAGCAGGCTACCAGCGACGCTTGGTGTCAACTCGCAGGCGTCGGCCTCTAGATGCCGGAGAACGCCTGGGAGGTCGTCGAGCATCTGGCCTCGGTTACAGCAGACCAGCGTGGCCCCCCGAAAGAAGGGAAAGAAGATTTCAAATACAGATACGTCGAAGGTTGGAGCGGCGAACTGGAAGAATCGCCTGAACATGGGAATGTGTCTTTCATGGGCAAGCAAGCTCTGCGTTGCTGCCCTGTGTGATACACCGACGCCCTTCGGGGTTCCTGTCGAGCCAGATGTGTACATGACATAGGCGAGCCCGGAGGGGCGGATTGGAACTGGTGCATCGTCTTGAGATACGTGTGATTGGGCTAATGCTGATGATCCACCGTTGACTTCGTTCCTGACTGGTTTGAGCTCATCCAGCACCAACACCTTCACACCAGTAAGGTCGGTCGGGAGTGCAGACTCAAGGTCCTTGGTTGTGACGAGGACCCTGGCCCCAACATCACTCAATATGAACCGCACTCTTTCCGGGGGGGCGTCGAGGTTCAACGGGCAGAATGCAGCGCCCGCTTTCAGAACCGCCAACTGAGAAACGTACAGGTCCGGAGACTGGCGAAGCAGGATCGGTACTATGTGGTCTGCTTTCGTTAAAGGCGGGCCAAGATACTGCTGTATCGTGGCCGCCAGGTTATCGGATGCAAAGTGAAATTCCGAATAAGATAGTGTAGCTCGGGATCCATCCGCCAAAAGTCCGTCAATAGCAGGCTCCTCGAACGCTGATGTCCGAGAGACAAGCTCGTGAAGAAGCCCCGGGCCAGGGAGCTCTCTCGGCTCCGTGTTAACGGCGGAAAGCGGCATCTCGACACGGACGGGTGGTGGTTGGTTGCACAGAGCGAATGAACCGATGACAGGCGTCCCAGAAGGATGCTGCGTGTCACTGAAGCGATTGCTTATGGGGATCAGAGATCGGCAGAAGGGACCATAGCTATTAATGCGGTTCGGCGGAGTCTGCAGTTCGGCGGCAGAGGATTCGGTGGGTATCGGGAGCAGCCGTCCGCGTCGTACAGCCCGTGTTCCCAGCGACCCGGTGCAGAGCGGGCGTCAAATAAAGATGAGCAGGCCAGAACGTGTAACCCGGTTCCTGCCTGGGATCGGGCGAATCAGATCGGGGGTAAATGTAATACCGTCGTGGGGCCAAGCCGGGAGGCGTCTCCGCACTGCAAGGAAGGAATATGGAGCGGCAGGAGTTCCGCTCGTCCTTCTGGTTGGTCAAGACCAGCTGTCTGGGGGTCTATGTGTGTCAAGTTCAGCAGACGATGTCCGGAGATACCTACGGATCCGTCCTGTCCCGCGAGGGTCTTGCTGAGTTAGGAAAGCCCCCGTACGAGTGGGTGTGATGGGAGGGGAGACAGCCCACAGCCGGCCTCTCAGAGCTCTGATATTACACAGCAGAGGGAAATGAAGGACTCGAGATAGGAGTGGGGGTGTAGGGGCTATACCAGAGCGTGGGAGGGTTGCATGATCACCGGCGTGGGCGCGGCGTGGGCTGAGCGAGAACACCAAGGTGCTCGCGGGCAAAGAGCTATATACGTTACGCATGTGATATGTGCGCGGGCGGGGGCGGGGTCGCATCGGGCGCTCCTGCCTACCACGATGGTGTGGAGCACCGAGAGCGGGAAGGAGCAAAGGCCACTTCTTGGAAGGAGTCATCCAAAGGAGACCAGGGGTGCTGAGGGCATATTGGGGAAGGAGCTGGCGGCTACGGGAGGGGCGGGGAAGGTGCCGGGCGAGGCGATAGCAGGCCCGGAACGCGCTGAAAGGGAAAGAATGAGAGGTGCGAGATGAACCTCCAACTTGATGAGTCCCGTTCCGCTCTCTCCAAGACGAACTTTGGCGTTGCGGATGTGTTCCATTCCGCTCATGCAAATCGCCATTATTGGTAAGAAGTGAGGGGATGGCAGTGGGGGCTTCGTTGCTGTGACGTGATACGCAAGCCCTGGTGGCGGGGTGGTTGGTGTCTTAGCGTCGCTGCTGGTGGTGGGGGCTGACAGTAAGAGGCCGATGTCCATAAGCACAGAATTCAGGGTGTCGAGATGGATGGATGAAGAACACGGCAGACCAAAGATCGACGGTGTTACAGAGGGCTTCCATTGCAGGATTCTATGTTCTGCAGATGGCGCTCGCCACCTGTGGCTCTGTATCTATTGCATACATGCATGATGGTGGGGGATCTGCGTGCTTTATGTACTTGAGGTTCCAGGGCAGATGCTGCGTGCTCCAGAGGCACACAGGCTGGGGAACAGTGCAGTCGCAGTACCCCGCTCGGACAGAGATACATTAAGTGTTAGAGATGAATGCAGTAGCATTTCCAGGCCGAGCGTCCTTTTGCCTAAGGGGGCATTCCTCTTGACAGGTACCTTGAGCTCACACGGTCGCGAGGTGGCAAAGCCCCGAGTGAACCTGAGCCGCGTCGAAGGACGACTCCCTATTGTTATGTAAAGGAGAGGAAACAAGGTCCACGGCTAGCTTTCTTCGAACAAGCCAGCTCGAGATCGACAGCCGTCGGGGGATATCGGCCCCCCAGCGCCGACAGCCCAACCTTTCCCTCCAAGCCCGGGACACAGGGGCGGATCTACGGCTCGGGACCACGAAATACGGCGGATGTTCCGATGCTCCGGGACCACGCTCTCACTGCCATATGCAGGACACGTCCTCTCCTCTCCCAATTCCTCATATCCACGTGTACTGAGAACTCAACGACGCAGGCGGGCTCCGATGCCGGGTCCCCCCTCCTGCGAGTCTGCCGATCGGGAAGACTGTTTTTGGGCCGGTGGGGCTTTCAACAGATTAGATTATCTATGGGATCTATAACGTGCCCGCCCCTCCCCGACGTGGTCTGGAGGCTTTTACGAAAAATCGTCTGATTTGGGGCGGTGTGCAGTATGGAATCGGACCAGAGGGGCAGGTGCGTGTGTGCGTGTGCGTCATTGGGGATGAGGACGTGTCTGGGATCAGGGCATGACTGCCGTATTCGTACCTTCGCCGAAGCGGGAGTCAAGAGGGAGAGTGTGCGAGTCTAGCCGGTTGGAGCCTGGAGGGGCGACCTGTGGAGCTCTCCCCTTCGCAGGTGTATCTCCGAGGTGCCCGACCCCCATCACCGAGGAGAGAAGCGAAGGGGGGGACAGGGGACAGGTACAGTACAACCGCTTCGAAACGCAAACGTGCAGAAGACAAAGCGGGGCCACGAGGAAGGGCAGGGCCACACTGATTCCGAACGACCCAAAAAGGGCGCCAAAAAATTCGAACCCGCGTCGGCTTGCCGCGTCCCCCACCTTTTTCAAACAATACTTTATCAGATCATCAGATAAACCCCTCTCTTCCGAAGACCCCTGTCGTCGCGCCCTCTTAGCGCCTCAACCCTTGCAGCCCGCGCAGAATTTGTACCTCGTACAACGCCGAGCACTCGGCCCCCCCACCCAGGAAAGCCACTCCATCCCGAAAAGATATTTTTTCTCTCACGGGATGAGCATGGGTGTTTCCTAACGGGGACTAGGAGACGAGCTTTTAGTGCATTTTATTTCTGCAGCATGCAGCCTGCCAGGTTTAATGGCGCGCCAGCCTCGGCTTAAGATTCCTTGGAAGCGGGCCGGCCTGGGTCTTTTTGGGGTCGCTGGGGCGAATAAGAGGTTTGCTCTGGGTAGCCGGCATCGGAAGCTGGCGGATCTTATCTGATCCCGAGATAATCTCTTTTCGCAAGTGGACAGGGGTTCCCACGGGCGGCCACTGGAGGAGGCCCGCGTGTCGAAGCGAGGTGGGACCCCCTCCCCTCGGGAAGCCTCCATTTCTTGTTTAATTTCTGGGTACGCTTACCCGGAAATTCTCTGTACCGTGACTTGAGCCCGAGGTACAATGGAGGGCCGGTAGCACCGGGCCCAGCGCCACGGACACATGGATCGAACCCTGTGAAGGCCTGGCAAGAAAGGGGACCTGGAAGGGTCTTGGACGTCTCAGCCCAGTGAGACCATCCACGCCAGTTCCGGTTAGCCCAGGTGCATTGCCGGTGATTCTTCACGGGCCTGCCTTTATTTCCCGCCTTGGCCCAACCTACCCCTCACGGCCATGAGACAGGAGAAAAGAAGACGAGTTCGAGTTTGAGTACCGGCGGGGGAGCCAGGGATGGGGATAGCTGACGCAACAGGGTCAGGGTTTATTCATCCCGCACCGGCCCATTATCAATCGCCCCGCCCGCTTTGGGAAGGACTGCTGTTGTACCCTGACCGCCCCCGACCTGTCGCTGCACCGGCGCGCAAGACAGGCGTTTCGTGGGCTCGGGGAGACATTTAAACTGGGGCGATCTGTGGGGCGCTGCCGAGACCGCAGTGATGTCCAGCCCAGTCGGCCGAGCTGGAGCTCGTTTCCTTGATGTAACGGAGGGGCCCTCGTCGAGGTAGCTACATCTGCTAACGGGGAGCTGGAGGAAGGAGGAATCTTTGACGTGAATGGGACGAGGGTGCTGATTCGGAACCCCTCGTCGAGCGTCGAGCTGGGAGGCTGTCTGGCTCGCCTCCAGCTTTGATGGTTTGCGGGACACTAAAAACTTGGAATCTTCAGTGGCAGGGCGATCCCACCCAAGTCCAGGTACAACCGTCCTGGCCCCGAGTCGAATACGCTCCCGGTACAAGGCCGGCCAGGGCCCTTGGTACATCAAGCTCGCGTGCTAGACAGGGGCCTTCTCCGAAGGAACCCCATCCATCCGTGGCTAATGCAGCGCGGGAGAAAGTACACCCCAAGGTGGATATTAACGTGCAGGGTGCTGTCGAGAGGACGCCGGAAACCGGTAGGGTTGCTCCAGTCGCCAGCAGAGATGTAACTCCTTCCCTCCTCGGGGTTACGGGAGCCGTGGTATATTAATTCCCCCCGTCCACCTTCCGCTCCGGGAAGCCTGCTGCTTCCCTTTCTCCTTGAACGCAGGACGAAATACGAAATCGTGCGAACGGACTTTGACGCCTCGCTTTAGCACCTCATTATAGCCCTCGTGGACCCCGAGACCAGACGATCCCAAAGCTCATTGTCACGTATCTCCCTGCAGCCTTCCATCACGACTTTTACGGTCTTGCGTCGAGCGACTTGCCCCGCCAGACACAAGGAGCTCCTTTGAGCCCTCTGGACAGCCTCCCCTCGCACCTTCCGCGGACCGAACGCAGTGTCGTCATAGCCCCATCGCGGTCCATAGCTCCTTCCGCCCCACCCGGCTTACCCCTCCACACCATGTCTCCCCATCGGAGCGACGACCCGGGAAGCTCCGACGCCCAGGTGAACGGGCATTCCCACACCAACGGCGTCAACGGCATCAGCGACACGAACGGCCACGCCCTGACCAACGGCAACGGCGTCGCGGAACCCTACCAGAACGGCGACCAGGCCGCCGCCGGCGCCGCGCCCACGCAGTACGCCGAGCGATCCCCCCGCTGGAACCCGATCGAGAAGTCGCGGTTCCTCCTCCCCACCGACTCGGCCGATGTGCACGACCTCCTCTGCGTGGGCTTCGGCCCCGCGAGCCTGGCCATCGCCATCGCCATGCACGACAAGCTGGCCGCCGGCGCCAAGTGCGGCGCCGCGAGCCCGAGCCCGCGCGTGCTCTTCCTCGAGAAGCAGGCGCGCTTCGCGTGGCACGCCGGCATGCTGCTGCGCGGCGCCAAGATGCAGATCTCTTTTCTGAAGGACCTGGCCACGCTGCGGGACCCGCGGTCCAAGTTCACGTTCCTGAACTACGTCCACGAGAACGGGCGCCTGATTGACTTTATCAACCTGGATACCTTCCTGCCCGCGCGGGTGGAGTACGAGGACTACCTGAGGTGGTGCGCGGCGCACTTTGAGGACCTGGTGCAGTATAACCAGCAGGTGCTGTCCGTGTCGCCCGAGGAGGGGAATGCGGAGGGCGTGAAGATCTTCAAGGTCGCGTGCCGGAACGCAAACACGGGGACGGTCTCGACGTACAGGGCTAAGAACGTCGTCATGGCGGTCGGCGGGCAGGCGAGGATACCGCAGGAGCTGTCGCCGGGCCACCCGCGGATAATCCACTCGTCGCAGTACGCGCAGCTGCTGCCCAAGATCCTGACGGACCCGTCGAGGGCGTACCGCGTGGCGGTCGTGGGCGCGGGGCAGAGCGCGGCGGAGATCTTCAGCAATGTGCAGAGCCTGTACCCCAACTCGCGGACGAACCTGGTCATGCGCTCCGAGTTCCTGCGGCCGAGCGATGACTCTCCCTTGTGAGTATCCCATGCGCTTATTCGGATGAAACCCGAAGCTAACGAATCCTAGCATCAACGCCATCTTCAACCCCTCGTTCATAGACTACCTCCACCCCAAGCCGCACGCCTACCGCACGCGCTTCCTCACCGACGCCAAGGCCACCAACTACAGCGTAGTCCGCCTCGAGCTTATCGAGGCCATCTACGAGCGGATGTACGAGCAGCGGCGCGAGCTCGGGCCGGACGAGACGGCCTGGCCCCACCGGATCAGGGGGTGCACGTCGGTCTTGTCGGCCCAGGCTAGCGGCGACGGCCTTCAGCTCAAGATCGCGCCGATCTACGGCGGGGACGAGGAGACGCTAGATGTCGACCTCGTGGTCTCGGCGACGGGATACAGGCGGGACGCGCACGTCGAGATGCTGAGAGATACGTGGGGACTGCTGCCCGTCGCCGGGAAAGAGGCCGGCGGCGAGGGGTGGGAGGTTGACGGGAAGGACGGCGAGAAGAGGCGGATGGGCGCGGGGAGGGACTACGGGGTGAGGTTCGCGGAGGGGATGGTGCAGAAGGGGTCGGGCGTGTGGCTGCAGGGGTGCAACGAGCGCTCGCACGGGGTGAGTTTCCTTCCGAGTGTTGCCTGTGATATGAACGGAGATGCTAACGGTTTCGCAGCTGAGTGACAGCCTGCTGTCCGTCCTCTCGACGAGGTCTGGCGAGATGGTCGACGCCATCTTTGGCGGGAGGGTGTAAAAGGCGTGAACATGGCATACATGCGGTTTTTCTTCTTTGAGGGGGAGCGATTTGGGGATTGCATACCCGCCCCTTCATTGTTTGACTCGGACAATATAAACAAGTGGTTTTCTTTGGTTTATTGGATGGGCTGTTGGGATGGTGTAGATAGGATAGTTTCTGTACATTCTGGAATATTCGACATGTCTTCCGTGACGAGTGCAGTGTGCCTCCTACTTTGAGCTGCAGGGTGAAGCAGCTGTAGCTTGGATTAGTGAGTGAATGTCGTGAGTTGTGAGTAGGGGAGAGGGAGGCTCAGGGATGTATGCGGTGTTCCGGTATCGGAAAGAGGTCGGGTTCTAGAAGGGAAGCGTGGGATTCGGTACGGGGCCGAGTACTTACGAGCCGTGTACCTTTTAGCTAATGTCCTCCTGTAAGAACCCAGGGGATCCCTACCAACCTTGCAGCGAGTAGGTGAATACGAGACATGTGTGTCGGAGGTTACGCTCGACCTGGACCCCCACGCCTGGAAGCGAGAGCCCCCGGAGGGTGCCGGGGTGCGGGGGATGTATCTGACGCTGAGGGGGAAGGCTGGGGAGGTGAGGTTGGTGCTTGCGGCTGGGGCGGGAAGAGAGGGCGGAGGGGTTCCGCGGATCTGCGGGCGAGGGCTGGTTGGAGATCTGCGGGAGGTGTGTGAAGAGCGATGCGGGTCCGCGGCAGGTATTTGCCTTGGGCTGAAGAAGGCGGCGGGAGGGAGGGCAATAATGTGGGGGATGGGGCCCGATGGGGTGCCTCCCCCGGGAGTGGAAGGCGGCTCGGTCCCCTTTTGGGTAGGTGAGCGATGTGGCGTGGGTGCTGAGGGTGGGATGGATGGAGGGTGCTTGGCCCTTTGTGTCACGGCTGTGACGGAAAGGTGAGTGTTGCGGGATGCGGTTGAATGCGCTGGAGTGCTCTGGCTGGTGCCCAGGGACTGCGGATTGTGTTCGGTGAGCGGATGCGTGAGAGGTTGTGGGGGAGGGTGGGCAGACGTGGAGATGCGGCTGTCTGTGCTGTCACTTTGTGGTTGTTGTCTGGCCTTGTTACCTATCCTCGTCCCCAAGCCTCTGGTGAAGGGGTGGTGCAGACTGTACATGGCACGGCGTACTTGATGAGTCTCTTGTGAGTACCAGCCCCTGTGTGATGATTCTCCCGGCACTCGGTCCTCGGCGTCACGTCGTGTCCGAGCCTGCGGCTGCTTCGTGGGTCTAGACCGTCCATCACCCGATGTCCACATAGAAGCTTATGGCAGTCATCGTAGACCTGGATCGGATGGCCCTCTACTTTCCAAGCTCTCGGAACCCCTTTTCACTAATAGCAATGGCGATGGGATGGAGGCGCCTGAGAAAGGGCGGTGCCCACGACGGGGAGACCTGCTCTGGTGGCGCTTGGTGGATTTGAGGGCATTAGAGTGAGTACAATGCTCGCGCGTGGGTGTTAAGATGAATGGCTTCCCATGGGCTGAGATCGTGAATCGAACTGGTTTGAAGCTCGAGGTCGTATGAGAGGCGCATCATAAAATGCGGGAGGCAGGCCCCGATATCCCCCGGGGAAAGCAGTCGTGGGTTCCGTTCCAGAGCTAATTATGACCGATAGGTATAGGTCCCGGTGCAGCAGGACACCTAATTGTTGACAAAATGGAAGAGGTTCACCGGATTATCGTGGTTGATGTTCGTCTGGAGGTCTCGTCTGGCGGCATGTGGCACCTGAGAATTTGGCGGGCCCAAGCGCTGGCCAATGGCAGCGACCCGCTATTACGAAGCCCGCCTAAGAGCAAGTCACATCATCTCATCGACGCGTCCACTCACCATCACTTCGTCGAGATTCATCCACCTCGAGCATCGCATTCTCACAACAGCAAGCCGTTTTCGTCATGGCCGCCAGGGACGCCTCGGCGCAGCTCACCCGGCGCACCATCGTCGGCAGCTTCATCTTCAAGAGCCTCTCGCCGGGGAGCATCAAGCCTCCGCGCGTCGCGCTCTTCCGCCGCAGCGGCGACGTCAACACTTACCCGTGCGTACCTCCTCAACCCGATTCACTCGGCCCACCTTCCATGCGTTTCTGACCCCCCCAGGCACAAGCTGGCCCCCATATCCGGCTCGCTGGAGGCCTCGGACGCCTCGCCGCTCAGGGCCGCCTGGCGCGAGATCCGCGAGGAGACGAAGCTGACCAGCAAGTCGCTGCGCCTCCGCCGCCAGGGCAAGCCGTACACGTTCGTCGACGCCGCCCTGGGCCGCGAGTGGACCATCCACCCCTTCGCCTTCCACTACGTGGCCGCCCAGCGCGTCGGCACCGGCGAGGAGATCACCACGGACTGGGAGCACGAGGGCTGGGACTGGTTCGACCCGCGCGACGTGAAGGACGACGAGGCGTTCGGCGGGGTCCCGAACCTGGCCAAGAGCCTGCGGCGCACGTGGTTCGAGTACGACCTGGGCGACGGGCCCGGCGGGGTGCTGGCGCGCGGGCTGGAGGCGCTGCAGAACGACCACATCAACGGCGCCGCGATCATGGCGCTGAGGGCCATGGGCGTGCTGGCGGACGTGATGGTCGCGCTGGACGGGGAGAAGGAGGAGTGGTGGCGGAACTCGAGGATGGCGGCGTGGCACCTGGTGAAGAACGGGCGCGAGAGCATGGGCGCCGCCGTGCTGAACGCCACCATGGGCTTCCTGCGCGACGTGGAGGCGGAGATCCTCCCCAAGTGGGACCAGCTGAAGAGGTACCAGCGCGAGGACGCCATCTTCGACATACTCGGCAGGCAGGGCAGGGGGCGGCAGCCGCTCGGCGACGAGGTGTCGCGCAACTTCAGCCTGTTCCTCGAGGCGCACTTCAAGCCGGACCGGCCCGTGCGCATCCTGACGCTGTCGTCCAGCTCGACGCTGTCCAAGTGCTTCACCGACGCGCTGCACTTCTCGGGCTTCACGCTCGACCTGCGCGTGCTGGAGTCGCGCCCGCTGTTCGAGGGCGCGGCCATGGCGGCCGAGGTGGCCGGGACCATGGACGGGCTGGCCAGCGCGGAGGGCCCCGATGACAACAGCATCAAGGTGTACACGGACGCGCAGGCGGCGATCGCGGCCGAGGGCGTCGACCTGGTGGTCTTAGGTGCTGACCTCATCTCGGCCGAGGGCGCCGTGTGCAACAAGGTCGGGTCGCTGCCGGCCGTGCTGGCCGCCAGGCACGTGGCCCCCGACGCCAAGGTGGTGGTGGTGTCGCACAGGGACAAGGTGTGGCACTACCCGCCGCCCGAGCAGGAGGAGAACAGCCGCGACGAGGTGGTCGGGGCGTGGGAGGGGGAGACGAGCGCGGCGAGGACGGCGGGGGAGAGCATCCTGGTCGCCCAGCCGCGGGCGGGCGAGGTGCGGAACGTCTACTTTGAGTGGGTTGAGGGGGGGATGGTGGACTATTATGTTACGGAGGATGAGGGGGGGATGCAGAAGGAGGGGATCAAGAAGCTGGCGGCTGAGGTGGAGGAGAAGGAGAAGCACTTCTTTGACGATATTTAGGGTGCTGAGGGTGTAAGATAGGAGGTTTGAGTGTGGAACTTGTAAGACTGTATTTATATCCTGTTGGTACTGCACCACTACTCGAAGAAATTCGCGTTCATATCAAGCGGTTCCGCCCCTATTCACTCCCGTTCCAGCTCAGCTCCCACGCCTCGACCGCGGCCTGTCAGAAGACACGGTCGACACCGTCGGCACCCTCCCGGAGCCTCTCCTCGACCCCCTCCTCGACTCCCTCCTCGACTCCCTCGGGCTACTCCCAGCAGGGCTACTCACAACCGGGCTCACCTCCGCCGACGGCTCGCGCGAGCCCGCCTTCTCCCCGCCGCGCCAGCGGCCGCGCACCTCGTGCAGCACGGCGAAGGCCATCCACACGGCCCACACCAGGGCGGCCACGACGCTGTACGAGATGAGCACGGCGCCCGAGGCGCCGGAGCGCCAGAGCCCCAGCGCGCCGTTGACCATGCCCAGCGGGAGCACCAGCCGGCCCGTCCACAGGTGCAGGTCCGACCAGACCTGGCGGCGGCGGAGGGTCTTGAAGCGCTGGTGGTGGAGGACGCCCCAGAGGGGCTGGAGGAGGAGGAGGCCGAGGACGATGAGGCCTATTATTGGGTGGAAGCTGATGGAGGGCTCTTGGAACTGGGGGCGTGTTAGTGCGTGTCCTGATGCCCCGTTTACTCACGCAACTGCAAGACAGGGGGGTGGGGAAGGACAGGAGAGAAGGGGGAGAAGTGGATGTAAGACTAGAGAGGGACTCACCAAGTTGACGGTCCCGTCGTCGCGCGGAATCCGGATATACAGAGCAAGCCAGATCCCCAGCGCAGCAGCAGCGACGTACCCCCCCAGCGCAACGATCTGCACCCCCGCGTGCAGCCACACATGCCGCTTCGCCACGCGCATGAGTATCGCGCCGAGCGGGAACACGCCCACGAAGACCACCGCCGCCAGGATGCCGTGGATGTTGCGGACGTTGTTCGCCTTCTCAAAGTCGATGGCCAGGCCGCGCTGGGAGCCGAGGCCGCCGTCCCTGGAGCCGTCGCCGTCGCCGCCGCCGCCGCCGCCGCCGCCGAAGCCATCTCGAGAACCAGAGCCGGAGTCAGAGCCGGAGTCGGAGTCAGAGTCGGAGTCGGAGTCGGGGCCGCGCGGGGCGTAGCCGCGGAACGAGAAGCCGGCGTATTCGCCCTCCTCGTCGTCGTCGCTGGACCACCGCCACGGCGCGCGCGAGTGGCGCTTCGGCGTATGGACGCTCGGCCTGTCCTCCGCCAGGACGACGCACACTAGAACACAAGCCTGTCAGTCTCACCTCCTCCCGAACCAGATCGAAGTTCAAGACGGGTATGGTATACCTAGCGCGAGGGTGCAGAGCACCGCTGCCTTCCAGCTTATCGCCATCTTTCAAATATCGCGAATATTCTCAACTCGGTGACGGCTCAGGATGGAGTCAAGGGAAACAAGCTCGACGCGCGGGATGCGGCATCGCGGCGCATATAAACACCCCTCACGTCCCCGTACGACACTTTTCCGGTGGGGTTAATTCCCCAGGTCTCACACGCACGGGGAATAAGCAGCGCCGGTGTGTGAGACAGCACTCCATAGTCGTTCCCTTCCCCCCACCCAATCCAGAGCCCCGGAGGTGTTGTTGGGGATCTTCCGCGCCGCTGAGCACACCGCCAAGCCCCATCCCGACGGTTGTGCGGTTTCCCGCGTTACGGCTGGCGCATGGCTGCCGCGGGCGCTGGCGTAATCGCCCTGCGCCCTCGGGGATGGAGGAGCTGGGGGATGCCCGAGGTGGCGTCGCCTATACCACGGCTCCTATTGCATCCCCGGCAGATCTCTCCCCCCAATCGCGGGGTTGCGAACAGGCCGAGGCCGCGCCGGGCGTGTCACCAACTCACCACCTCACGACAACACCACACCACGCGAAGTAGAACATTTGCTGTCTCAGAAACCGGCGCCAATCCGCCACGCGTCCCCCGCAGTTCAATTCGCTACCTGCCAGACGCGCCTACGCCCCACCCCCCGCAGCCCTGACCTCCCTCTCCCCCTCCAGCAGCCGCCCCCTCGCAGCCTCCCTCTCCCGCCCCTCAGCCCTCCTCCTCTCCTCGACCGCCCTCTCCCTCTCCTCCAGCGCCCTCTCTCTCCTCCTCCTTGCCTCCTGCTCCCTCTTCGCCTCCTCGCTCCGCCGCGCCTCTTCTTCCCCCGGCGGCGGCGGCAATGTTTGGATGTAGGCTTCTGCGAGCGGGTCGCGCACGCCCGGCGGGAGGGCGGCGTACCGCGCGTCGCCCCTGATCTCCTTGGGCAGCGCGGCGGGGTCCGTGGCGCTGTTTAGCGTCGAGAGTGGCAGGCTCCTCAATAGCGCCGTGAGCTCCGACTTTTGTGTTGACTGCGGCTGCTTCAGCTTGGCCACGTACTCGCGGTACCACTTCTCCCGCTCCTTGTCGCTCAGCTCGAACCCCCGCATATTCGCATCCTTCCTGAACTTCCTCTTGAACTCGGGCCAGTAGAGCTTCGTACTCGCGTTCTTCTCCAGGAACGCCATGTACTCCACCCTCGGGTCCGGCTTCTCCTCCCTGCTCTTCGCCTCCTTCAGCTCCTGGATTTTATGTTTGGACCACTCCTCCCAGACGGCGCGCCGCGCCTTGGTGGTGGGGAGGACGGCGTAGCGCGGGTCCGAGACGAGCTTATCCTGCTCGATGAGGTTCTCCCACGGGCTGTAGGGGCTGATCTTGCTGTCGTTCAGCAGGTCCTTGAAGAGCTCGCGCGCGTCTTCTTCGGAGAAGTCGGGCATCTCGTCGTCGTAGTCTTCTTGGGGGTCCTGCTCCTGCTGCATGAGCTCGAGCTGCATGGCGAGCTCCTCCTCGGCGGTGAGTGCGGGCTCCTCCGGCTCGTCGGTGCGCTGGCGCTTGGCGCGGTGCTCGTCCCCGTTCTCGTCCTCGTCGTCCGTGACCTCCACCTCCTCGTACTCGGAGCTGTCCTCCTCTTCCGCCGGCGCCTTGGCCGGTGCCCTCGCAGGCGCCTCCTCCTTAGCCTCCGCCTCCTTGGGCGCGGCCTGTGCCTTTTCCTGGGCCTCCTGCCCCGCGCCCTCCCCCCTCGCCTTGGCCGCCACCCGCGCGCGGTCGAGCTCCAGCACCCCGGCCATCACCTTCTCTGGCATCCGCCAGTAGCTCGCCCCCTTGCCCGGGTGGAACGCGAAGCGCCGCCCGTACTTCGTGTACACCAGCACCCACGGCTCGCAGCCCGGTATCGCCTCTCTAGATTTGGGCTTATCGGTCGGCTGCGGCTTGGGGCGCTGGGGCCCCCGGTCGGGCGCGCGCGCGGGCGGCGGGTTGAGCTGCGCGAGGTAGGCGTTCGCGACGGCCGGGTTGGAGAGGTTGGGGAGCTGCGGCTGCGGCGGCGGGATGGGCACGGCGGGCGCCTCGGGGACTGCGGCGGGCCGCTTGTAGGTCGACTCCTTGGTGGAGGCATTGTAGTAGTAGGCGTGGCCCGAGGGCGCCTTGTGCTCTGTCCATCCCGGCGGCAGCGGCGCGAGGGCGGCCGCGGAGGGCTTGTAGGTTGATTTTAGGCGGCGGGGTTCGTCTGTCATGTTTGCAGCGGCCAGGGGCGCATGTCGGGTTGGATTGGGGGGAAAGTCGGGCGTTGGCGGCGTGAGATGTTGTGACGTTTTCGAGATGCGTTTGACGTAGAAGCTTCATTGAGGAAAGATCGAGGTGGGCCCAAGACAATGTTCGACGTACGGTGTGCTTGACACAGTGTCCAGTGGTATATACTGTACTAACTTGGAGCTGTCGCGCCCTCAGAATCCCCGCTCAGGACAGCCTCTCATTGGCCTCTCACAGCTTATCGGGCACACGACCCTTCCTCTCGCACTTCCATCCCGACTCAAAGCTTCTCTATCCCGTGTCTCAAGCCCCGTCCCCTGGCTCAACTCCCACGCCTCTTCCTCGGGGTTTCCAGTTGCTCGCCTCGACGCACGCGCCACACCGGAGTCTCGGCAGACCGCGGATTCACTCACCTCCGGAGCTCCTCAGATGAGACGGGCGTCGTAGGGACTTCCCCAGGGCGGCGAGACTCACGATGCCGCCGTCGCGGAGCCTGAACGGCTTGGACGGCCGGAGGGGGCCGAAGCTCTCGTCCGTCGCGGGGCTGTGGAAGGTGGGTTTGCCTTTGGGTTGAGGGATATTGGGGGGACTGGCTGACATTGAGTAGGGGACGTTTGCCCCCGAGTACACGGGCTTTCTGGTCCTGGTGTTTCTCTACCTCGTGGTAAGTTGAAGGTCTTGACTCCCCAACACGGCCACTTCCCGGTCTTGGGCCGCCGCTGACTCCTCCAGCTGGTATTCTTTGTTGAGCCGTTCCACCGCATGTTCGTCGTCAACGACCTCGCCATCTCATACCCGCACGCCGAGGTTGAGCGCGTCCCGGTCGGTGCGCACTCCCCTTCCCCCCCCTCACCCATCTCCCCTCTCAACCACACCCACTAACACTACTAACCCAGTCATGAACATCGTCTACGCCGCCTGCCTCCCCGCCGCCCTCCTCCTCCTCTACAACACCCTCACCCACGCAACCCCCCACCGCCACGAGTCAACCTACCTCCCCCTCGCCATCTCCCTAATCCTAACCTCCTTCCTAACCGACATCGTAAAAAATGCCGTCGGCCGCCCCCGCCCAGACCTCCTCGCCCGCTGCAAGCCCGCCCCCGGAACCCCCCCGGAGACCCTCGTCCCCCACACCGTCTGCACCGAGACCTCCCACCACGTCCTGCACGACGGCTGGCGCTCCTTCCCGTCGGGCCACTCGTCCTTCGCCTTCGCGGGGCTGGGCTTCCTGGCGCTGTTCATGGCCGGCCAGCTGCGCGTGTTCCGCCACAACCACGGCGGGCGGGACCTGGGCAGGTCGCTGCTGTGCCTGGCGCCGCTGGTGGGCGCCGCGCTGATCGCCATCAGCAGGTGCGAGGACTACAGGCACGACGTGTACGACGTGTGCTGCGGGTCGCTGCTGGGCATGGTGGTGGCGTACTGGAGCTACAGGCGGCACTGGCCGCACCTGGCGTCGACGGAGTGCGACGAGCCTTACCCGAAGCCGGGCGAGGGCGGCGGGTGGAGTCGCGTGAGGGACGAGGAGAGCGGGGTTGCGGGGCTGCATGATGTAGGCTTTGAGATGTCCGACTTTTGATGAGACTGGGTTTGCTGATGCGTGTTTTAGGATCAGGCGTAGGGGAGTTTGGTGTGGGAAGGACCCTGGGCATGGAACAGGGTTATGGGGCCCTCGGTATGAATTTGCATCATGGCAAGGGTGTTGGTATCGAAGCAACGAAGGATCATCAAGATGCAAAAGCAGGATAGGCATAGCTCGGCGTGAACACGGCGGTCATGGTTCAGTATCTTGTCATGTAGTACAGGGGATCACTGGCGCCCTCCCGCGGGGCAGGACCCCGGATTCATGCTAACAATTCCATAAACATCTCACTGTACACTGTAACGCCTACTTGTCCTCCGAGTCCTCGTCCTTGGCCAGGTCGTTCTCCTTCAGGAGCGTCATGATCTCGTCGGCCGACCAAAGTCGGTGGTAGATCTTGCCCTCGGCCGTCTTGCCCACCGTCGCAAACTCGACTATTCCGGCATGGTTAGCAAAAGATATTCAACTCCAAATCTTGTAGGGCCAGAAGGGCCAGGGGCACGCACTCTTCTCGGGGCTCAGCTTGGTCGAGTCCATCGTCTTGCTCAGCACCTTGACAGCCAGCGCGCACGCCTCCTTCAGCGAGCAGTCCTCCTTGTAGTCCTGCTTCAGCAGGCTCTGGGCGCTGGCGTGGTTGGCGCCCGCGCTGGTGGCCTTCCAGCCGCCGTAGTTGCCCGAGGGGTTGCTGTGGTACAGCTGGAACTGGGTGCGCGGGTCCCAGCCGGCGTAGATGAAGGACACGCCGAAGGGCCGCAGGCCGCCGTGCTGGGTGTAGCCCTGCTTGAGGTCGCAGAGCCGCCGCACCAGCTGCTCGCAGGGTATGTCTTCGTTGTAGGTGAGGAGGTAGCGCTGGGCCACCTCGCGCGCGTAGCTGATGAGGATGTTGGCGTCGGCGGTCATGCCGGCGACGGCGCAGATCATGTTGCTGGGGAGGTCAGCGTGGGCTCTGGGAGGGGATGTGGGGTTATCGGGGGGTTTGGGAGATGTCTGACGCACTCATTGAGAATGTAGAGCTTCTCCGCAGAGGTGTCCTGCTCGAGCAGCTTCGAGGTGAGTTTCCGCTCGGCGGCCAGCACGATGCCGTCCTGGGCCAGGATGCCGATGGCGGTGCCGGCGTGCGAGATGGCCTCCAGCGCGTACTCGACCTGGTAGAGGCGGCCCTCGGGCGAGAAGATGGTGGTCTGCGACGGATCACCTGTTAGACGAGCCAGACAAGAGACCGCAGAGGGCCGGAGGCGGCAGCTGCGAGCTTACCCGGGAATCGTATCTGCGGGCCATGGCGGCGGTGTGCTTCGAGCGGGCCTCGTGCCAAATCTATCCGATATTCAACTGGGTCAAGGGATTCGGATCTGCGTGTTAATTCGGCGTCGGGGGCGTCGAGGTCTCGCTCCAATGGTTGCGGGTGGTGAAGGGATGTCGGTGGTTGTTTGTCGCTGGGCACGGCGCGGCTGCAGCTTCGAAAGCTCCCCCAGCAAGGCAGCTGGCCAGGCACGCAAAGCCGCGTAGCTTGGCTGTGAGTGGGTGCTCGCCATCCCTCGCTGGTGGGACATGACTAAGCGATTCCGGTGCTGATATCCGGGGTTTAGCCGGGATATAGCAGCCTCGGGGCCTGACAAACAGGGCACCACCCCGCTCGGCGGCCGGGCACTTTCTCGTGGTTGCCCCATCATCGGCATTAATCACCACCCGTCCTGCCTGCCGCAAGAGACAGCCATTCTTCCCTCAACATCTCCCCACCGGCTTCCCGAGCTCTGGAGAGAAACCTGCACGACACAACGCGACTGCGCGATTCCAACTCTGGCACATCTCCAGCATTGCGACAGCTATTTTATCCTCGAATCCCCCGTCACGCCCTTCGACGCGGTCCCAGCTTCGCGAGCGCCACAAATCTGCCCGCCAAGCTTTTGAGTCACGCTTCTGGCTGTTCACCACCCTGACGTGCTCATACTCTTTTCTTGCCTGCGTCTCCCGGACTTGATTCGGTGATCTGATCTCTGCCTTTTGTCTTGGTTGTTTCCATCCCACCGGCCAACAGGCAGCTGGATTTTCGCGTCGGACTCGGCCCCTCTGCCCATAACAAAGGCGCGAACGCCCGCACTTCCCGCCTCTTTTGCCGGAAGCATCGAGAGGCTGCTCACCGGACCGCGCGCTACCCCCTCCGTGCACTGCGCGAAGGGGCCCCACGGGCTCAGATTAGTCTCTCGCGTAGGAATTGATCAAGGAGAGAGACCTGTCTAAACTCCACTGTGCCATCGCTTTTCATTCTACCCACGCCCCGCAACGACGAGGGCGGTTATCCCAGTGCTTTGCGCCTGGCCTGTAGACTTGTCCGCACAACCGGCGACGTAGTTCCCAGTCGTCCACACAACACACCATGTCTGGTAAGCATTCTGCGTTTCGTTGCCCCAGAGCGCGCGCCCACCCCACACGGCCAACGCCGCCGCCAACAGTGGGACCTCGGGCGCGTCGTGATGGATCCCCCCCCTTCCCCTCACTCCAAAGAACAAGGCCACTAACCCATCCCAGAATCAGAACCGCGACGCTCCGTCCGCGCCACAAAAGGCCAGCACACGAAGCCCTTCGACCAGCTCGACCAACCCGCCGAACCCCCGAAGAAGCGCCAGGGCAAGCGCGGCAAGAAGGCCACACCCGTCGAGGACGCGCCCGAGGAGCCCGAGGAGGACGAGGTCATCCGCTGCGTGTGCGGCGCCTCGGAGCAGGACGAGGACTCGGGCGAGGCCTGGATCGCCTGCGACACGTGCGGCGCCTGGCAGCACAACGTGTGCATGGGCATGAGCGTCTTCACCGAGGACGTGCCCAACCACTACTACTGCGAGCGCTGCAAGCCGAGCATGCACCAGGAGCTTCTGGAGGGCATCGAGAAGGGCGAGAAGCCGTGGGAGGCTAGGCGCGCGGCGCACGAGGCCGAGGCCGAGAAGAAGAAGAAGAGGGGGCGGAAGGGCGGGAGAGGGAAGCGCATGAGCGACCAGAAGGACAAGGAGGCGACGCCGCCCGTGAAGGGCAAGACGCCGCCGGCCTCGGAGGTGAAGAAGGAGAAGAAGGAGCCGGGGAAGCAGACGGGCAAGCGGAAGAACAGGGACGAGTCACACGACGCAGATTCAAAGGTATGGGCACAACCAAACCCGGATCGCTTTGCACACGCTAACCCCGACACGCAGGAGACCACCCCCGCTCAAAAGGTGCAAAAGGTCGCCGACAACAAGGCCATGGCGGCCAGCTACACGCCGCCCGAGGACCTCGCCACCGCCGTGGCCGACCTCCCCAGCCACCGCCAGGGCCCCGTCAAGCTGCTCATCATGTCCATCACCACGGGCCTCGAGAACGCCCTCAAGAGCGGGAACTACACGCTCGCGGAGGGCGAGACGGTCAAGGCCAAGGCCGAGCGGCACGCGTTCCAGATCGAGCGCGCCGTGTTCGACAGCCACCCGGCCAGCAAGGACCCGTACAACAGCCAGTGCCGCACGCTGTCGTTCAACATCAAGAGCAACGAGGAGCTGGCGCGCAACGTGCTCAACGGCAAGATCTCGCCGGCGGTGCTGGCGACCATGACGACGGCGGACCTGGCGTCCAAGGACCTGCAGCGCGAGATGGCCGAAATGAAGGCGCGGTCGGACAAGCAGTCGATCCTGATCGCGGACGACAGGCCGCGCGTGAGGAGGACGCACAAGGGGGAGGAGCTCGTCGAGGACGACTTTAACATCCCGTCCGAGGAGACCTCGGCCTTTGCGCCGGCGCCGGCGCCGGCGCGCGGGGCGAGCGCGGGCGCCAAGAAGGGGAGCGAGGAGACGGAGGCGTCGTCGTCGTCGGCGTCGCGCGGGAGCAAGCCGCCGCTGACGGTCGAGACGAAGCAGAGCCCGCGGGCCAGCGACTTTGACATCAGCAAGGTGCTCTCGAGCGTGCGGTCGCCCGACCAGGCGGTGCGCCGGCCGTCCAGCGGGACGTTCGGGCCGGCCGGCGGGCCCGGGGTGGACCCGGACGTCGACCGGCTGCTGCAGGACGAGAACGACTCGGAGCCGTACTCGCCGACGGAGGACAACGACCCGGACGTGGTGTGGCGCGGGCGCGTGGTGATGAACTCGCTGGCCGACGTGCCGGCCACCATCAAGTACGTGGGCGGCGCGAACCTGCCGGCCGAGAGGGTGGTGCCGTGGAGCTCGCTCGTGCCGCCGCGCCTCAGCGTCGCGGGGCGCATCGACCAGCAGAAGGCCATCGAGTACCTGTGCAGCCTGCGGTACAACCAGCTCACGGACGTGGTGGTCACGGCCGTGTCGCCCGCCTCGGAGGCGCACAGGGCGGAGTTCGAGGCGGTCTACAATTACTTTGTGAAGAAGCAGCGGTACGGGGTGATCGGGGACAAGGGGGTGGCGAACGTGCGGGACACGTACCTGGTGCCGGTGGTGCCCGGCGAGGGGAACCACCCGGAGTTCATGCTGAACCTGGCCACGAACCTGATCCCGCAGAAGAGGCAGCAGCCGATGCTTCTCGTGGTGTTCGTGTACCGCGACGAGGGCCGGCTGCAGCGGTCCAAGAGCTCGCCGGGCACGCCGGCGCAGCCGTCCATCTCGCCGCTCGTGCAGCAGAGGGGCTTCGCCTCGACGGTCCCGGGGCTCGCGCGGCCGCCCTCGACGCCCGGCACGCCGGCGCTCGCGGCGCCGCAGGCGCCGGCCGGGC
Organism: Sordariomycetes sp. S4602; assembly: GCA_023628835.1. Taxonomy (NCBI): domain Eukaryota; kingdom Fungi; phylum Ascomycota; class Sordariomycetes; species Sordariomycetes sp. S4602. The sequence goes on from JAMAJV010000009.1 coordinate 224,282, forward strand.
AGCCGGACGACAAGGCGCAGGCGGCGGGCCAGCGCATGGCGGCGGAGATACTGGGCCCGCTGGGCGGGAGCCCGACGGTGCAGTTCCTGCTGCCGATGGCGTACCAGATGACGCGGGGCGAGTGGGAGATCATACGGGAGCTTCTGGGGAGCGACGAGCGGGCGAGGGAGGATTTGCAGCATCTGAGCGTGCTGCTTGATAAGCATCAGAAGGGGAGAGCTGCTGCCGGGGCTGGGGCTGGGGCTGGGGCTGGGGCTGGGACGGCGGGGGAGCAGGCTGTTTAGGAGAGAGATACCTAGTGGGAAGAAGGAATAGGAGAGGGGATGGAGAAGGGGGTGTACTAAGATGGGAAAGAGGAGGGAAAGGGGGCTTGGGCTTGGTGTTTCGGTCGTTTGGGTGGTTATCATTACGGTCTCACGCCTTCTGTCTATTTCGTTTCTGCTACCAGGACATGGTTAAGGGTTAGGTGGGGAGGGCATTATTCATATCGTACTCTCCAGGTCGTTCAACGTAATAGTGATAGTGATTCACGGGTGCTCTCTTGTCGTAGGCTTGAAGCGTGGGTCTTGTGTGTATTCTCGAGTGTGCGTAAAGGATCAGGATAGATGCTCGGTTCTGGTTCACATGGGCACTAAGTGGAAGGAGCGTTCCTGGCCCCTATGACTTCGTGACTAGTCGGCTATTCACTCTGGGGACTGCGTGGAAGGAGCGACCCCGGTCTGTGGCTTTCGCGGCTAGCTATGCCCGAGGACGACGACGCGGAAGGAGCGTTCCTGGCCTGTGGCTGTGTGGCCCAGTAAGCTCATCGAGGCGTTCCGGTGTCCGCGTCACCGACCCCGCCACACCTGCTTCCCCACATTCCGCCCGAAACCACCAACACCAACACCCTCCGCGTCCCGCCCCTGACAGCAAAGCGATTCCCCCTTCCACCTCCTACATACCCAACCTCCATTCCGAACACATTGCTCCGGGACACGTCTAGGCGCTCCGACAAACCCAGCTTCCGAATCCCCCGCCGAAAAAAAGCAGCGCCCGCCGGTGTTTAAGGGGACGCGCAACGCAGCTACGAGACGAGCCCACCTCGAAAGAGACGCAGAAGACGGGACGCAATGCCTGAGAAGAACAACGCGCCCGGCAGCGCGGCGACGTCGATCGCGGAGAGCATGGTCAAGGGGGAGGGCCCCGGGACGAAGTGCATCGAGTGCGACGGCTACCAGTGCTGCTGCATCCCCTGCACCGTCATGTGAGGGACGGGGCAAGCTTTGGAGGACCATATCGGGGACGGGATCTCTACATGATGGAAGGACAGGATAGGATCTGAGCGTTGGATATACGGGGTTTTGGATTCGGGTTCTTTGGGCCTTGTCGGATCGGGCTTGGTGCTCTGTCTGTATCTAGGAGATGAATTCTTGGATGTTTCTCGTGCTACTCTGTCGCTACGTCCAGCCGAGTCCCTGCGGCGGTGAGGAGCAATGCTGTGCCCCTGGAGCTGGAGAACCTCGTGAAGCCGTGGAACTCGGCCTGTCCGCCCTTCGCTGCCGCCCTGTGAGACAATGACGGGGCGTTGCATCAAAGCTGAAAACCGTACCGCCCTGTCAGGAACAGGTCCAATTGCAGATATTGACACCTGCCAGCAGCTGTCAATAGCACCACTCGCGCAACCTCCCCGCCAGGCTCCAGGCAATCTCCCGGCCGACCCAGGCGGAAGACAAGAAATTATCCGCATCATCCGCGGCCAAACCTGACCACAAAAGGGCGCGAGACGACAACCCTGACCAGACCGGCGAGACGAAGCGACGACGAAACGAGCCACACGACATCGCGCGACAATTTCCCCGCCCGGCTGGAATTGGATTGAGAGTTGGAACGGTTGGGGGGAGATAATCCGCCGACACGCGGACGAGGCAACCTCACTCGACGAACCCATTCCCTCGTCGATGCTTCGGGACACGAGGTAGCGGGCTCTAATCCGCTCGACGCCCTACTCTCCGGTCGGCAACTCTCTTTTATACCCCCCGGATCAAGAAAGCAGGAGGATGGGGATCTGCTCGTCCTGCCTGGGCGGCCAGCGCCAGCCCGACGTCTACGAAGAGGTGAGCACCATATCCCGGAACACGAGGGGAAAGAGGTCTGGGTTGCTGACGGCTTCTGGGGGTTTAGGACGAGGAGGCACCGCTGTTTGACGACCCCGCGAACCTGCAGTATGGCAGCTTCGGCGAGCAGAACCTGACGGGGCAGGACGACGATATGGAGGCGCAGAGGGAGATGGAGGCGCTGCAGCGCGTCGTGGCTAGGACGTCCGAGTAAGTTGCCCCCGCTCCCGGTCTTCCACCTTCACCCTCCCCCCTCCGCACCCGGAGACGCCGCGAGACCGAGACACAAACACGTCTAACACGCTCACAGCAACATGGTCGACATCTTCGAGGTCACCCCGCAGTCCAACCCCTCCCGCGCGACCGCCGGCTTCCCCTTTCCGCCCCAGGACGCCAAGGCCTCCCGCTACCCGAACCTCCTCTCCCGCCTCTCGGCGGCCGACGACAGCCCGGACGGCGCGCAGGTCGAGTGGCTGCCGCAGGAGCAGGAGGACACGATCGAGATGCGCGACGGCGAGGGGTCCGGCAAGGGCGACGACCAGGCCCTCGTGGGCACGTTCGCGGACGCCGCGGCGGCCATGGTGTGAGGTTTGCTAGGGTGGTCACGAACCTCGGCGCAGGGGGCACGAGACGCCCGTGCTGTCGAAGCTTGGGTGGGGTCCTGCCCTCCAGCTATGACGCTATGGAGGTTGCTTTCCAAGGTGGGACAACGAGACGAGAAACTGTACGATGACGCCGACGCTGCACGAAGCCTTTTTGCTTTCCCACCGCCCACTGCGCTACGCCCCGAGCCGAGACACCGGGCACCCGACGGCGGGCCGCTAAGTGGGGAAACGGAAACGACTGGGGGGCGTGAAGCTCGACTGACGCCCCCCTCCTCCCCTCGATATCGGATAGGGCGAGGACCCGCTCCAGGTTCCCGGGCAGGGGAACCACAACGACGGGATGCCAACACGGCGATTCTATATGTTTTTATTATGTGTACTTTTTTTTTCTGTGCGGGAGATAAGGGAAAGCGCGGCGCTCGAGACGCAGAGCTAGGCCTTGGGCCGTGCATAAGGGCTTTCGGACTAACAGCTTTTTTTATCCCTCTTCTCTCCTATGTCTCCCACATGTATCGCCCGCCACGAGGGTTTACGCCGGGGCGTTTCTCTGCCCGGCTAGCCAGTCTAATGCCAACGATTTTTTTTCTCATTTTTCCACTGCCCTTGTTTATACTCTGCGTTGGCTGGGTCGTTCGACCGCCTTTCGTGGTGGTTCGGCGGGCTATAAGACGGAGTGGGGGGAGCTTTGGGCGGCGGGGACACGTGCGGTTGACTCTATGCCGCCAACGCTGAAGGTATGGTTTAGGAGAAGCTTGTCCGGGTTGTCATATATCAGGAATCGGGGGGTCGCCCTTTTTTGAACGGGGCAGGTAAGACGCGGGCGAGGCGTCGACGAAAGGGGACAAAAGGTGTGGAGCCAACTCTCACCGTTCTTCAACCCCTTCTCAACGACGAAAAAGAAAAAAACCTTCCATACGTCCTTCCATCACCCCTGTCTCTCCGCCTTTTTTTTTCCAAACAAGCGTTAGGAGGAACTGAGCTGTTTTTTCTTTTTGTTTTCTTTTTCTGGAAAGGGCCTGGGGACTGCATTTCTGCCATCCTGCATGTCCAGTTACCCGGATTTTTTTTCTTTTTTGTACCTGTCCCCGCTCCGCTTCCCTTCTCCGGTCTTCGGTGCAGCTTCGTCAAGCTGCAGCTCTGAGTGCTTTTTGGGGGGACGATTTTTCGGTGGCGCTGAGCCCTGGGACTGGTTCAACTCCCTCCCCAATGACGAATTGTCGCCCACACACACGCACACACCCCCCATCATCTCCCTCTCTCGCCTCCATTCTCCATTTCTTTCCGTTCTTCATATCTCCACAAGGCTCCTGCCCTATCAAGGCCGCCCGTTTCCCTCTCTTGCAGGATTTCTGCAAACGGGGGTTGCGGGCTGTGATTGGAGGGAGAGGGGGGGTGGTGCATGGGTGGTATGGAAGGGGAGAGGAAGAGGAGAGGGAGGGGAGGGGGGGGGGGGGGGGGGGCGTGGACCTGATGCTTGGGGAAACCTGTGTGGATGGGATGGGGATGGGTGGGCTTTTGATCCAGGGCATCTCGATCGGGTGAGACTCCGCGTGGCATGCCCTTCTCCCACGACCTCTTTCCGGGAAAAAGCGCTGGCAGCTCCCCATTTGGCGGAACCTGGACACCACCTTGCCGAGGGCCGCCCGAGGGGACACACAAGGAGGGACCTATTCCTGGACACCGCCCCGGGCCTTCTTGTACGACGCTTCCTCTCACCGGACGACATGCCACGGAGCTCGAGAGAGATCTCTCGATGTCGTCCCCACACACACGGGGCAGTCCCCAACGTCCACGCCGCTTCTGCAGAGGGGGAGAGAGAGGGGAGGGGGGGCCAAACGCAACGCGCGCCCACGCGCATACCGCTCCCATCACACCCCCCGACGTCCCCACCGCCAACCCGCTGATTCGTCGCGCTCCTCCTACACTTGTCGCCCCTGCCTGGCCCGTTCGGGGTCTCTATGATCTCACCCGCCCGCTTCGCCCCTCCTCCGCGGTGGAGACAGGGCCTTTTCCTTGGTAACTCGTAGGGCCCAGACCACCCCCCTCCCGTGCGGATGTGGACGGGAGGAGGAAGCAGGAGGAGGGGGCGCTGGAACTTGCCGACGCCTCGGCGCCAAATGCGCGGTCCACCGAACCTGCCCTGGCGCGCAGCTCCGTCCGCCGCCATGGCACGATTCCCCAGCTCTACGTTACCGCACCGTTCGCTTTAGTGTCTCCCCCTTCCAGGAGGCAGGGGACTGGACACACAAAACCCGTATCCGGGTCGTCGGCCCCCAGTGCGTGTCACCCCCCGCGCGGAATTTGCTCCCCACTGCCCGTATCACTCCCGAACAGCTGAAGCCGTTGTCCCCCGTCCCCCCTGAATGAACTTGGAGCTTTAGCTGGGTGGTCCTGAACCTAGTGGGTTTGTGTTTGAACCCCAGTGGGGGTTTGTCTTGAATCTGCCCGGATTTGCGCTATTAAACTCCTAGACTTGACAAGAAAAAAAAAGCAAAGCAGAACCCTAGTTATAACAGTTTCCGGTTCAAGGAAAATGGGGCTTGGTTAGCCCCCCGTCCGTCCCATGTTTCCCCCTCCCAAACTCAAGAGAGCCCCCCCTTTCGAGTTCCCTTTCTCTTCCTCGGCCCCTTGGCCTCCCTTTTCCGGTTCCGATCTTGGTGTTTCGTTTCTTCCCCTCCGCCACTAGCCGGCCAATGGGTTCCCATTCGTAGCAACGGCTGCTGCCCTCGAGCCTGGAGGGAGGTCGTAGGGTAGGGGTTCTGGAGCAACCACCCCCGCCGCTACCGCCGGAGGAGAGCAGGGCAATATCGGGGCGCGGGGGGGGCGGGATGACGGGACGAGACTCGATCCGCGCCGCGAGAGGTCGCAAAGCGGATCCGAAGAAAAGCAAGGCCCCCCTCCCCCGCCCTGAGGAAATCTCCGCCGGCATATCCCCCCCGTCGTCATTATGTTGCGCCCTTCGCAACCCCCCAAAGTGCGGAATCCCCTTCTTCGCCCACAGATTTAGATCCTCCTCCTTTCTCCAACGCTCCCTCTCTCTCCCCCGTTCCATAACGGTCAGGCTATCCCCGTCACCCGCTGGTAGTGCTGCATCTGCAGGTCCACCATCTGCTTCTCGACGGCGCCGTACTCGACCTGCGTCCGCTCGATGGTGGCCGGCCTGTTCCCCTCCCTCCGCCACCGGGTCATGTCGGCGTCCATCTTCTTCAGCCGCCGCTGCTTGCGGTCGATGTCGTGGCACAGCCGGCACTTGTCCCGCTCGTCGTGCGTGTCCATGACGAGCTTCAGCCCGCACGTCTCGCCCGTGCGGTACTCCTTGGGGCACTGCCGGCTGAACTGGCCCCAGCGCCAGTAGCCGCACAGCCAGCGCTTCTGGTTGTAGTAGCACATGTCTCTTTCTTCCACTTCTTCTTCCTTTCTTTCTTCCCTCCTCTTTACTTCCTGTCCCACCCCCCTTTTTCTTGCCTTCTTCTTTTTTTAAAGGGAGTTTTCTCGTATTCTTGGGAGGGGGGCCTCGGGAAGGGTCTTTGCCCCCGGGGCTCCGAAGATGTGGTCCTGGCGGCGGACAATGCTGTCAGAGGAGAGGCTCCCTTGAGGAAGATGTTTCGTAGAGGAAAGGGAAGTGGCAGGAGGGAGGGGAAGGGGGGGGAAACGTATTATGTTTTCCCCCTTCTCCGCATCGTGGGTGTTTCGTGGAGAAGGGGCGGCCGGATCGGGGGCCACTTACTTGGACGGCTAGCTGGTCTGACGCGTAGAGACCTAACCCCGAAGCCTAATACACGCCGGCCCACGACCGACGTGGCGAGGGTGCAACGGTACGTGTATCCGCCCCTCCGTATGTCCAATGCTCGATATGGCGATTGCTCCCCGATTCCCGTCTATCGTCGTCGTTTTTTCGTCTCGTTTCGTTTCGTTCCGTCTTTTCGTACAGGCGGTCGTCGTCGAGGTCTCCAGTTCGGCTCGGTGGTGGGGGGGAGGCGAGGGTAGGCCCGGCCTTTTTTTCCCAAGTGGAGGAGGTCTGGAGGTCCCCGGCCGCCGGGTATCATAGGAGGGAGGATGCGGCTCTTTGTAAGTGCCAAAAGGGACAGGGCCTCGCAGTATCCGAAGTTACAGTGTCGAGGAAGGGGAGACCAAGGCGCCCCCCTTTTTTTCCTTTTCTCTTCGTTTGTTTCTGTCTGAGGATGAGGAGACAAAAAGTCCGAGTTGTGTCGTCGAGGAGGCGCCAGCCCAACTTATACCCAGGGGGGAAACCACTCCCTCCCCAGATACAAGGCCCTTTTTTTTTCCCGCGTGCCGTCCGGGAGAGGGCACCTCCCTTCGCTGTCGGAGGAGGGGAGCTACTGTGATTCGATATCATCCTGCAGGGTTAGGCACGCCCGGGAGGCTGCCACGTTGATCAGGTTGTCTCCCGCGCACCTTGCCCGTCGAGCAAATGGAGCTTCTCTTTTTTTTCTCTTTTCTTTTTACCTCTTTTCTTTACTTTCCTGTTCTCCACCGAAGCCACCTTCTGCGGGTATGGGGGGGGTAAGGGGGTGTGAGGAGAAAGGGGGTGTGGTATGGGATGGGTACATTACCGCAACGGTCTTGTCGGTCTCTACGTTCACGCTACGCCTGGTCTTTAATATTCCTTCCCGTTCCCTAATGCGCGATGCGGCAAGGAATGTGCAGGTGGCCCCGATGGCGTCTGGCCCGCCCACACCCCCGGGGGCGTGTCCTGTCTCGGGCTTTATGGGCCCTGTTTCTACACTTCGTTCCCTACGGACCGCGAGCACCTTTCGCTATGTAGCTACGTGCTTGGACTGATACTGATGGGTCATGTCTAGGGTTTAGAGACATTGTAGTAAATAGAACCGGCGACAATTGCCAGGACGATCTCCGCTCCCATGCCCGCCCCGGCGCCGAGTGCTACTCGCCCACGACATCACCGGAATGCGTGCGCCTCTCAGACGACTGCACAAGGGACGGCCGATCCCCCTTCCGCCAGGCCCTCTCCCGACACCCTCCCAGCCCCGACAGAGTGTCTCCCACATCCTGCGGAGTATAAGATGGCGGATAACGGGTACGCGTAGCGTACAAGCCACGCCCACGGACGCCGAAAACAACCTCCCGCCCCCCTCGCCCAGCAGCCCACCTCCCACAACCATTCCAAGCCCGCCATCCCAAGAACGTCGACGTGCCTCCGCCGTGGCTGGTCCCCCCTCGCCTCTTTGATGCCGTACGCACACACCAGCACCCAACGAGGTCCCCGGATGTGGAGAAAAGAGACCGGGCAGAGACGCTAGCAGAAAATGAGGTAAGGGAGGGGGGGGGAACCAGGAGAGTGGGATGGGGGGACGCTCCGGGCGTGTTGTACGTGACGGTGGAGAAACAAGGGGGGGCGTGTGTGTGGGAAAAAAAGGTTCGTGGGCCGCCACAACGGGCCTCACACCCTCTGGGATAGGGTGGGTAACTCCTTCTCCTCGCGGGTGCCACTTCTCGGGCCGGCAGGGGAAGGTGTGCAGCTCGGTGGGGGGGAGGGGAGCTCAGAGCCCGGGGGTTCCCTGGGAGGGTTCTGCTCGCCTCGTCTTGGGGGCTCTTGCTATCCAGTGCTTGGGCTTTGTGCTCCCCCAGACCTGGGGAAGGACCCATTCCATCCACACAAGATGCCATTTCCTGAGCTAGGCAGAGTCTCGGGGCCTCGGGGCTGTTTCGACCAGCTTAGCCCGAAGGGAGCTGTGGATGTCTATACGGAGGGCTGTTAAACTCACCAGAGACGCACAGCAAGACAAGGCACCACACCTCCAAATGCGCGCTGGGAGTAATGGCTTCCACGAGTAGGGCAGCGAGACCCCATCCCGCCAGCAAGCCCAGAGCGCCAGCGGAAACCGTTGGCCCCCAGCCCCCGCCAGCGCCGCAGTACCCCTTCCTCACATGAACCTCCCGCCAGCGGGACCACCAGATCCTGCGCCTACCCACCGCCCGTCCTCGCCCTCCACCATTGCCACCCTGCCCCCCCGCTGGCACCCCCTGAGTGGCTCGGGGCGCGCGGAAGCGGAAAAGGGCAGACAGGCAGAGGCGTGTAACAGGGAGGTTGCAGCAGGGGGGCAGTATACAATATACCCCAGCTTTTTTCTCTCTCTCTCGTCTGCTCGTTGTCTCACGCCCTGGGAAACGTGGCCGTGTATAGATGGGCCCCGCTGTGCGGGAGATGGACGCGCTGCGACGGCCGGGGGGGCGTGTTGTATCGAGCCATGCGGGAGGGGGGGGGGGGGGGGGGGGGGCGAGGGAGGGTGTGGTGTGCCTGGGTCCCAATCC